>CM052659.1:4046837-4071240 GCA_028533165.1 Leontopithecus rosalia
AGTGAATGAGTGAGTGAATGAGTGAGTGAGTGAGTGAGTGAATGAGTGAATGAGTGAGTGAGTGAATGAGTGAGTGAATGAGTGAGTGAGTGAGTGAATGAGTGAGTAAATGAGTGAGTGAGTGAGTGAGTGAGTGAATGAGTGAATGAGTGAGTGAATGAGTGAGTGAATGAGTGAGTGAGTGAATGAGTGAATGAGTGAGTGAATGAGTGAATGAATGAATGAGTGAGTGAATGAGTGAATGAATGAATGAGTGAGTGAATGAGTGAATGAGTGAATGAATGAGTGAGTGAATGAATGAGTGAATGAGTGAGTGAGTGAATGAGTGAGTGAGTGAATGAGTGAGTGAGTGAATGAATTAGTGAATGAATGAGTGAGTGAATGAGTGAGTGAATGAGTGAGTGAGTGAATGAATGAGTGAATGAGTGAGTGAGTGAATGAATTAGTGAATGAATGAGTGAGTGAATGAATGAATGAATGAGTGAGTGAGTGAATGAATGAGTCAGTGAGTGAATGAGTGAGTGAATGAGTGAGTGAATGAGTGAGTGAGTGAGTGAGTGAGTGAACACGTCAAGATGACATCCTGTACCTGGACTTGCAGCTGCAAGCGCCAGACGGTGCAGAGGCTAGAGACGCTTACTGTCCCCAGGACTGTGGGTGTCGCTGTGCACAAAGGACGCACGTATAAACAGTGCACAGCTCTGAACTACACTGATGAGTGAGGAAATACTCAGGACCCCAAAGAATCTCACCCCAGAGTAAACTGTGGAAATGGGGGAGGCAGGAAGCTGCCAGGAGCTCTCCAGACTCCAAACCCAGTGCTCTTTCCCCAGAGGCTGATGGCAAGGGCACACCCCCCCGCCACCACAGTGCCCCCCAGAGAGCGAGGGCCCCCTGATGCCTCTAATCCACGGCATCCCAGCAGCCCACCCAGACCAGAAGAGGCTCCGGACTGTTGACCTGCCTGCTGTCAAACAAATGAGGTCTCCAGCAGCCACCTCGAGGTGCACCATTAAGCGCAGAGGCTACATCTCAAGCCGAATGTCACTTTATTAAGCTTTCCCACTGGCATTAAAGGTTAGCCACATCCAACCTCACTCATGTTGCCTGCACCCCACTCAGCACACGTGCTGAATCATTAAAGGGAGAACAAGGTTTCTGAGAGGAACCTCTGTGGCCTTCTCCAGGAGCACAGCCTCTCTGAAGCCGGGGCCAGGGACGAAGTCTCTGACAGAGAGGCCATCAGAGGCCGACAGGACCCCGCCTCTCTTTGCCCAGAGGCCTTTTCTGAGCAGCCTGGGGCCGGCCGTGGGTGTGGAAGGCAACCAGGCAACCAGCTCTGTGTCTCCCGGGCTGGCGGCTGCTCTGCTGAAAGTATAGCTGTTTGTCTAGGGGTTGTGTTTCATTGGAAAGTTTTTTGATGGGTTTGCTTTGGAGTTTTGGAAAGAGAAAGACTGGCCGTTTTTAGATTCGGGGGTTACACATGCAGGTTTATTACATGCGTATATCAGGTGACGCTGAGGTTTGGCCTTGTAATGATCGCTCCCTCAGGTGGCGAGCATAGTACCTGACAGGTAGTTTTTCAGTCCTGCTCCTTCCCTCCCCGCCTCATGATCCCCGGTGCCTGGAGTTCCCAGTTTTGTGTCTGTGTATACCCAGTTGTATACCCATCTGCTGCTTATGAGCGGGAACATGTGGTATTTGTTTTTCTGTTTCTGCATTAATTAGCTAAGGATAATGGACTCCAGCTGCCTCCATGTTGCTGCAAATGACACGATTTCATTGTTTATGGCTGTGTAGTATTCCATGGTGTATATGTACCCCATTTTCTTTATCCGGCCCCCTGCCGATGGGTACCGGATTGATGCCACGTCCCGCTGTTGTGAAGAGTGCTGAAATAAACATTCGCGCACAGGTGTCTTTTTGGTAGAGCCATTCATTTTCCTTTGGGTGTATACCCAGCAATGGGACGGCGGGGTCAAATGATAATTCTGTTTTGTTCTTTGAGACATCTCCAAACCGCTTCCCACAGGGCCTGGACTCATTTGCATTCCCACTAACAATGCAGAAGCATTCTCTTTCCTGACGCCTCACCAACATCTGTTATTTTCTGACTTTTTAGTAATTGCCACTCTGGCTGGCTTACTGTGGTTTTGATTTGCATATCTCTCATGATTAGTGATGCTGAGCATTTTCTCACGTGTTTGTTGGCAAACTTTATGTCTTCTCTTGAGAAGTGTCTGCTTGTATCCTTTGCCCACTTTTTAATGGCATTATGTTTAAGTTCCTTATAGATTCTGGAAATGAGACCTTTGTCAGATGCACGGTTTGCACATACTTTCTCCTTTCTGTAGGCTGCTTACTCTGTTGATGTTTCAATAGTTTGCATTGCTGTGCAGAAGTCTCATTTGCCTATTTTTTATTTTGCCACATTTGCTTTTGGATTCTTCATCACAAATTTAGAAAGACATTCTTTTTTTTCTTCCTTTATTATTATTATTATTATTATTTTTTTTTTTTTTTTGAGATAGAGTCTCCCTCTGTCACCCAGGCTGGAGCACAGTGGCATGATCTTCGCTCACTGCAACCTTCGCCTCCCGGGTTCAAGCAATTTAATTCTCTGCCTCAGCCTCCCAAGTAGCTGGGACTACAGGCACCCACCACCACACCTGGCTAATTTTTGTATTTTTAGTAGAGACAGGGTTTCCCCATCTTGGCCAGGCAGGTCTTGAACGCTTGACCTCATGATCTACACACCTCAGCCTCCCAAACTGCTGGGATTCCAGGCATGAGCCATCATAAAAACAAACTCTCAGGCATGACAGTGGCAGCTGTGCCCCTGAAGGGGTGGTGGCCCATGGACAGCTTCTGTCTCCCATCAGTGCAGTAGCGGCGGGGTCTCCTCAGTTCTTGCCTGTTCCATCAGGCCAAACCACCCCATCTGGGTCCCAAATCCAAGTGCTCGCCCTGCAGCCCTGCTTGGGATGTCTGCACCGGGCTGGAGACCATAGTGCACCTCTGCTCCCTGGTGCCCACAGATGCGCCTCCACCATTAGCTGTGTGCCTGCTGCTCTGCAGTCCCTGGGATTCACAGGTAAACCAGGTGTAATGTTTGGTAAAAATGACTTCCGGCACCCTGTCTTGTCCTGTGGGGTGCCCTGTGCCCTCCCCAAGATTTCTGCAAGTCCTGGGACCTCAGCCATCCTGCTCCCATCTCTCCAGGTTGGCACCCACTGAGCTCTCTTGATGTGCTATCTCTCACTCAGCTGTCTCTTCTCTTGTCTCTGCAATGAAGCTTCTCCCATTCCCAGCCCCCACTCCAGACACCTCCCCACACATTCCACCTGCATCAGACCTGGGAAAGGTTTCTCCAGGGGGATTTTATAGATCAGAGTGGCAGAGTAAAGAAAGTGAGGTGGGAATATCGGCAGGCCTTTGGCCGCCCAGCCGCTTCTCAAAGTCTGCACTTTCTGGAAGGTTCTCCAATTAGAAGCACCAACCAGTCAGAAAAATTAAATCAAGGAAGTTCCTGGAGCAAAGAAGGACTCAGTGCTTTAGCTCTGGATGCCCAAGTAGAAGGCACTGTGAAAGGACCTTCACACCAGCTCCTGATCCAAGGACCTTCACACCAGCTCCTGAGCCTGCACTGCCATGTCAGCAAAACATCATCATGGTGTCAGCATGGAATCCTGTAACCAGCTATGAGAGGCACTGGGCCAGGCTCAGTGCACACCGGACCCCTGAGATGTCACTCCACCTTTGGATGTGAACTGCCCAGGATTCAGCCTTCTGCAAACTGGAGAATGCCAGACAGACCATAGGGGGTAAGATGTTAACCCCGAAACTCCCTGGGCTGAATGAAGACTTCTAGCCCTCAGGTCTGTTCTGGGCCCTTAGGAAACACTCCAGCAAGGTCAGCTCACACAAGGGCCCCCCAAGGACATCAGGGTACAGGACATGACAGGTGCTCCCTGGAACTGAGGAGCCATTGAAGGCAGCCAGGTGTCCTTCAGTCACCCACACCTCCCTCCCATCTCTCAGCGAACTGCCTGGGGGAGATTTCCATAGACATCTGGCTGGCAGGAGCCACGGGCACCTCTGGTAGGGTAGCCACAGCCCTGACAGGCAAGGCCCTGCCACAGCTGACCGCTCCATCCCCAGGCACTCACCCCCCTACTCTACTGAGTCCATGGCCCTCTGTCTCCAGCACCTTAAGGGACCCCGAACCTTAATGGGCACAGCACAGCCTCCCCTGTCTCTGTGAACCTGGCACTAAAGGCTCTGCCAGAGCTGCTTTCTCCCTCAGACCAGAGCAATTTACCTGAATCATTTCTGGTGGCATAAAGGTGGAGGAATGTTTGGAATCCTAGGGGCCTCTTGGGAACCACTGCTGCTCTTCAGCGTTCCCAGGGAGCCCCCAGCCCTTACTCAGGCCCAGCGGGGCAGGGGAAACCATCTCCCTGGAGCCAAATCCCACTTCTCATGGCTCTCCAATGCATTTTATTCTAAAGCACATTTAATGCTGGAAACTAATTCATTGCAACTCAGAATGGTTGAAATCATTACATAAGCAGCTGACCTTTAAAGACAGGACGAGAGGTGATAAGACGCAGTTGCGTCAGCTCAGGGCAAGAAGCTGCTGTAGGGGACAGGCCCGTGCCCACTGCAAGGGCTTCAAGTAGAAATGTCAGGAGGCACAGCCTCTAATTCACAGCACAGGCAATGCTGCAGTGGGGCACACAGGGACTCCACCTGGCCCCCACCACCCACCTGCAACCTGGGGGACCTGCAGTTGAGGCATTAGTGAACTCAGGTGCAGGACAGGATGTGCACATTGATAAATCACACTTGGCCTGCCAGCCTGGTGGAAGCTGCTGACCAAGCCCTGGGCATCCTGAGCTCCCTTTTCTCTGTGCTGCCCACCCCTGCCTTCACCAGCCAACCCCATCTGCCATTTGTAAATCTGCTTTTCACCCAGCAGTGAACCTCCACCCCAGCACCATTCCATCCCACATGGGAATTCCTTCCCAGTACTTTGCATGCCTGAAACTTGAGCTGAATGCTGATTTCTTCTGGGTAGGGCTAAACTGAAAAGAGACTGCATCTTACTCACTGTTCAGTGTTTCCAGCACATAGTAGGCGCAGAGCAAAACGATGAAAATGAAGAGCAAATGTCCGTCAAACATACATTCAACCTCCCCACTAATCAAAGACATGGAAATTACAAAAAGATTCCCTTTCACCTTCAAACCGACTTTTTTAAATTCATAAATTAAAAAATATAATTCCAGGCAGGTAAGATTAGAGGAAGACAGACACTCCCACACACTGAGGACAGGGGATGTAAATGGACATAACTCTCTGAAAAACAACCTGTCACTTTGTATCTATCAGCTACACTGGGCCAAGTTATGCTACAGAATCTACCAACAGAAATTCTCCCAGGGCTCAGCAAAGCTCTGCCCCTTCCTCACGCCACATGCCGGGAGCAGTGGGTGTTAGGCTGCAGAAAGTGCTCAGGGAATCATGATGTTTTTCACTCTTGGACCCAAGCTGGTGAAGCAGGAAACATCTAGAACATTGCTGCAGAATATGGAGGAGGAAAAGCAATTTGGCATAACAAGAAGTGGCTCTGAGACGTTTACCCAGCGATGGCACACAGCACTTCTGCTCATATTTCATTGGCCAAAACAGTCACATGGTCATTGCTTTGACTTCAAGCACAGCTATGTGATAAAGCATAGAAAGAGAGAGAGAGACAGAGAGAGAGAGAAAGGAAGAAAGTGGATGGTGGATGGACAGATGACAGATAGTTGAATAGATGGATAGATGAATGGATAGAAAATAGACAAAGGCATACTAGCTGCATAAATAGATGGTAGATGGATGAATCCATAGGTAGATGGATGAATAGATAGGATGAATAGATAAATAGATGATAGATGTATAGAGAGATAAATAGACTGGTAGATGAATGGATGGATAGGTGGATGGGTGGATGGATAAATGAATTAGATAGATAGAGTGGGGGGAAAGAATGGATAAATAAATGTATGCTCCATGAGGGCATAGACTTTCGTTGTTTCTAAAGGCAATTATTTTTATCTGTTTTGAACAGCACTTTACACATAATACCTTTCTGTTGGCTAGATGGATGATGGCTAGATGGACAGATGGGTCATGGATGGATGATAGATGGATGCACAATGGATGGGATGATGGGTGGATGATGGATAGATGGATAATGGATAGCTGGATGATAGATGGGTAAATGATGAATGGATGGTGGATGGATGATGACTTGATAATGGATGGATGGATGGATAGATGGATAGATGGATGATGAGTGGATAATAGATAAATGAATGAACAGATGATTAATGGATGATAATTAGATAGACAGATGATGGATGGATGATAGGTGGATGGATGAATGAATTGGATGGATGGATGATGGATGGATGGATGATGAATGGATATAGATAGATGGATGATGGATGGATGGATGATGGGTGGCTGACAGATGGATGGATGATGGATGGATGGATGGATGGATGGATGGATGGACGGATGGATGAGAGGTGAAAGAGCTCTAGCAAGAACAAGAGTGAAGGCAAAAATGAGAGCAAGCCCGTAAGTGGAAAATATCAAGCTACATGGCCCAGAAGGAAAGGGTCTCATCTTTTCATGGCTGGATGGTGTTGGAAGAGAAGTCTTATTTTTAATATAAACTCAGTTTATATTTGTGTCCCAAAAGTATACATTTAGGGCATTTTGGGTGTTCTGATCTTTGTTTTGTTACTATAATTTCAAAGAAATGCTCAAAGACTCTGAGGACTTTTCCTGAAAGACGAGTTTTCTCTCTTCTCTCTCTCTCTCTCTCTCTCTCTCTCTCTCTCCGTCTCTCCCTGTCTTCCTCCCTCCCCGACCCTTTTCACAACCTTCCTTCCTCCCCTCAGCTTCACAAGAGCCCACTGAACCCCAGCTCTGTCATGTCCCAAACCAGGCACCAAGGCACCAAGGCACAAGCATATTCTACTCCCCTGACCCTTCGAAGGGCTCACCAGTTACTGGAGGAGAAACAAGTAAGCAGATCTCCAGGACACACGGGGCAGAGCACAATGACAGAGGTAAATCCAGGGAATGGGGAACCAAGATAACCAGCCTACGATGATTCTGGAGGATCAGGGAAAGTGACACAGAAAAAGGGGGACCTGAAGTATTTTCTGAAAGATGAGGAAGAGTCAGGTCAACGCTGGGCAGCAGCTTACAGAAAAGGAACCGTGGAGACACAAGTCAGACTTGGAAAGTGTATTTGTCAGGACAGACCAGCTGCTGTAACAAATAATCCCAACACCTTAGTGACTTCACAAACTCCAAGTTACCTCTCACCGCCATCCTAAACGTGTTCCTGGACAGGTGGTGCTCCTGGCTGGCTCCCTCCCAAGAAGACCAGACTCCTTCCATCCTCTTGGTCCTTGGAGTCACTCTCCCTCCATCCAGAGTCATCCTATGAAGGTTTCAGGGGCCAGAACCAAAGTGGTGCACTTTGCCTGTTACTCCCACCATCCATGGCCAGAAAGCAGTCGCCTGGCTGCCCCTATCTGCAAGGGGGTCCAGGAAATGTCATCTAGCTGAGTACCAGGAGGATAAAGGAAATGTCTATCCAGTTTGGAAATAATCGTTCTGACTCCCTCCCCATCACCCCCATCCAGCCCTGCATACTCTGGGTGACTCCCGTGGTCATCCACACAGACACTCAGCCACCAGCGCCCACCACACTGTCCTCAAAGGGGTATCGTGGCTCCCTCCTGAGAGGCAAAGTGCAGATTCTGGAAAAGACTACTCCCTGCTCCTGGCTTCTAAGCAACAATAACACAAATGAACAATCCAGAAGACTTCATTCTGGGTGTTTTTGCATCAACTAACCAGCCCACATCACAGAAGTAAAAGACATGAGGCAGAGTGGAAGGGACAGATGAGACACGAAGATGAGACGCTGTGAAGACCCATCCTCAGCTTTCCGGGAAGTTCATCCATCTGTCCATTTAACACAGACAGTGTTGCGTCCTCTGTGTCCAGCTCTGCCAGCAGCTGGGGATGTTTTGTGAAGATGATAGGATTCAGTCTTGTTGGGGAAACAGCAGTAAAAACCCAGCGTAGTGGGCAACAGTGGTGGAGCTGAGGGTGGGGAGTCCAGGGAGGCTGCTGCCTCAAGTGGGATGGGAACTGGGATGGGAAAGACCAGGGCCATTCTCAGCTAATGGGAGAGGGAGAGCATCCCTGCCAGAGCCCACAGCCTGAGCCAGACCCAGGGACAGACAGAAGCCAGACCTAAGAGTGTCCTCCATGCAGCAAGGTTCAGAGTGCCGGGGGAAACGGATGGAGAGGAGGGGGAGAGATGCCTGGGACCAGGAGCTCCCTGATGGATGGGCTAGGAGGCCCCTAGCTAGAAGCAGTCTGCGGGGCAGGAGGCTGAGCTTCCAGTGTCTCTGAGGGAGGGGGAGATGCGTCATGAGTCTTGCACAGTGGAATGACTAGTGTGTCTTACCCTACCAGTTAAACAGGAGGGCAAGAGGATAATTTTGTCCAAGCACAGGACCAGGTGTGGTATCCTGGTGAGGAAAGACCTGAGACAGAAAACCAAAATGGCAACAGAAGTCAAGCCAAAGCAGCAGTTAGTCTCCCTAAATCCTTCTGTCCAGAGACAAAAGGTGTGTGGCCAAAGAATGGAAAATTAACCAGACCCAAAGCAGTTACCCTTCAAAGGCACGCCAGCGACCACAAGACTTCTGTGAGGCTCGGAGGGGATGGTTTTCAAACACACCAAAGGATACTCGATATTCCACCCATGGGGAAGGGAACACCCTTGGGACCCAGAAAGATTCCAGAGATGCTAAGATTTCTGAATAGGGGAGGGGAAGTCCGTGATAAAGACATTTGGACAAATCCCTGATTTTCCGGGATCAACATCTTAGTTAGAAGGCAGTTTCCACAGGCTTCTCAACCAGGTTTCTCGTCTGAACGGCTGACACAAAAATGATGTAAGTGACTGTTTTCTCCATTGTCCCAAATAGCTAGAACCACTCTCGATGCAAAGGAGAGAAGTTGATTCATCTCAGCAACAGATGCTGCCGGCCCTCCGGGCTGGATTCCTAAGACTCACATCTCATCCTGCTTGTCAAACCTCTTGATTCAGTGAATCCCTGGTTCATTCAGAAAACAAAACTCATCACTTTAGAAGCCAAAGAATCACCATGAAGAAGCTTAATGTAAATTTCCAAAATGGAAAAGAAAATATTCCATGAGCAGTGGCCTTTGAAACAGACCGCGGAGGGTTAAAGCCAAGGCCTCCTCCCTCAAATAAAAGAAACCCAAAATGTTCTACCTGTTTTATCTAAACAATAGCCCAATAAACAGCTCGAAATTTTATCCGGTACTTGAGAAATGTGTGGTTTATCAAAGAAACCCAAGATAAGAGGAAGGCAGAGAAACAACCACGGTCCACAGGTGGGGACTTCGGCTTCCTGGGGGCTCCACAGCAGGTGCCTTGTGTGCCCCCAACATTGGCACTGCCGGCGGGAAGCTCGTCAACTACAGCATCTTAGGCCCCACCAAAGAGAGGTGGAAGATGCAGCGAAGGATGCTGTAACTGTAGCCAGTTCCCCGGCTGATCCTCATAAAGAGGCACATTTGGGAACTGCCACCGCCACTCAGCACAAATTCAGTCCAGACTCCCTTCCCGGGGCTTCACAGGGCAGGAGCTTTTCCCAAGGACACTGCCCAGCTCCACCTGGAGCCGGGTGAAGGTCCAGAGCCACGATGCCCAGCCCTTGTGTCACAGATGCACAACATACACACATGCACACATACATACATCAATGTGCATGTGTGCATGTGTATACATGTATGTGCACACACAAGCATCTACAAATATACTTCCACAGACACACATGTGCATGTCCGCACACATGCACACATGTGCACACATACAAATGCACATGCACATCTGCCAGCACACACCATGCACGCCCAGGCACAGTTCCTCATTCCCAAGGTAGGGAAAAAGCTGGGCGAGTTCTGGCAAAACCAGCGGCCTCCTCACCAGCTTCCTGCCAGGCCAGGGGAGGGGCCTCTGGTTCCACGCTGCTTTGGTGATGAGCCAGCAGCCCCTTCCCCCTCATTCAGAGGAATGAGCCCACGCATCACACAAGGCTGGGAGCTCAGCTGGGCTTCCACACATGCACAGGATAAACTTCATCTGCCGCTCTGGCTGTGCAGGGCCTGATGAGGTCACTGACTGGGGGCCGCAAGGAGTGGGCAGCAGGGGCAATGGGGTCAATGTCTCTCAGAATATCCCGTCCCCGTCCACAGCAGTGCAGGCCGCACTGACGTGTCCACCTCTTAGCTGGGCAGAGGGGTGCATGCGGCTCATGGACACCTTGGAGAACCTCGAGGATCGCCCCGTCTCTGTCCCTTTGGATTCCTGAATGAGGCAGGCAGCGCGCGCGCCCTGCACACAGCTGTCTGCCCGGAGCCCACGCCTCACCTTCCCACGTGGCCCTGATGGAGGAGCAAGCTGAGCTGGAGGCTGCACCCGAAGCTTTGGAGGCCCTCAAGAGGCCTCGCCCCTCCTGGGCGTCCCTAATCCAGGGAAGACAGGTGAGCCCATGCAGCCGGCCCAGGCCCCCGCCCCACCGTACCGCCCACTTCCTGATGTGCCAGGAGCTGTTTGGGCCCGAGGAGGAGGAGCTCCTTGAAAACAGTGGTTATGGCTCCTGTCACCCGCTACGCTGGACTTTGGACAAGTTATGTATGCCTGGCACCCCACCTGCCTGCCAGATGTTCACATCTGTCACACAGTCCCTGAATGTGGAACCACAGCTGAGAGGGAGGAACCACTGGCCACATGGGCTGCCTGCAGCCCCTCAAAGCCCTCAGCACCAGGGGTGGTTTCCAAGCAAAGCCGCAATCGCAGTTGGAAGTTATGCTCTGCCGAGCCCATCGCATCACCCCTGCAGGGGCTGCCTCCTCCTCAGCCAACTCAAGGCAGGCTGGCACCTCCCTCCAAGGCTCCCCATTCAAGGACGCTGCTTCCTGGACAGGACAGGACCTGCTTATCCCAATCCCTAGGAGGGGCAGTGGGAGGATAGGGCTGCCCAGCTTGCAGGTGTCTGAAAGGGGCTGAGGCTCCTTAAAGCTAGCACTGACCCTCCCAATGAGCCCCCGCCCACTGCCTCCCTGAGTGCAGAGGTGTGGGTGGTGAGGGGACCAGAGGCTCACAGAGAGCCCAGCCGACGGCTCCTCCCTCAGCCCCTGTGCACCGCTGAGCGCATCACAGGTGGGTGCAGATCATGAAGCTTGGCCTCGGTGAGGCGTTCCCCACCTACCAGTGAAGCCAAGCCTGTCCCACAGGTGTGGACACAGGGTTCTGAGGGCGGCCTCCCCTCCCCGCCCGCCCACGTGGTCCTGGACCCGCCCACGTGGTCCTGGACACTGCGCATTTGTTTTCACCCTAACCCTGGAGAAAGGAGACCCGGACCCAGCCAAAGACCACCGTCCCCAGGCCCTGGGGTGGCCCCACCCTTCCATGAGATCCTCTGTGCCCACACTGCCAGCGAGAAGCTCTGCCCCTTCACAGAAGACTCTGGCTCCACCCCAGCGACGGGGCTCCAGACACTGCAGAGAAAGGGGCCTGCCGCTTGCGGAGCAAGCCCAGATACGGCTCTGCGTGAAGCTGGATGGGCCTCGACTCTGGGTAACTGGGCCCCATCGCCCGCATCGCCATGTGCCTGGGGGGTTCTTTTCTTCGTTCTTTCTCTTTCTTTCTTCCTCCCGCCCTCCCTCCCTCCCTTCCTTCCTCCCTTCCTCTCTTTCTCTCTTTCCTTCTTCCATGTATTTCTTTAATTTTACTCAAGCGACCTTGACCCTTTCAACTGAAAAACTCCCAACCAATCCTTGCATGCAAGAGCCGGCCCTCGTTCCAGGAACGCCCAGTGCTGACGTGGGGCAGGCCTGACGCTGGCTCCATCTGGAATTCAGAGAAGCTGGAGGTCAGAGTGAGCCCGCAGCTCTGCTCCCAGATCTGCCCCTCCCTGGACCTCAGCTCACCCCAGGCCTGAGCTGCGTTTAGAATCCTGTAGCCTGTCTGAGATTCAGCAACTCAAGCCCCCCAACACACACACTCACAGATGCAGAGTCCCAGGCACAGAGACACACACACGTACACACAAAGAGACACACCGACACACACATAGACACACACAGGAACAGACACACAAACTGAGAAAGAGACGTATGTACACACACACAAAGAGACAGAAATACACGCAGACACACATAGGCAAAGAGACACACAGAGACACACACAGAAACAGACAAACTGAGACAGACACAGATACACACAAACACACAGAGACACACAGATACACAGAAAAACAAACACACAGGAACTCAGAGACGATACACAGATACACGCGGGGATGACACACAGAGACACATGCATCTGTGACACGCTGAAGACTCAGGCAGGGCCGTCTGCCACCCAGCACAGCCCCGTCTTGCCAGCCTGACTGGACAGGGCCCCTGAGGCCATCGCAGGCGCAGAGCAAGTTTGCACGGGGAAACCCACGTTCCCTCCCACGCCGGCCGCAGCATCCCAGGCAAAGGCTTCCCAGGCTGAAGGGGGCTCCGTGCAGGAGGAGGGGCCCCCGCACCACACCCCATGCCCCACCTTCCTCCCTCTCTTCCCACCTGCCACCTCCGGCTCCATGGCAGGGAGTTCTGGTAACAGCTACACACACGGGCAGAGACCCACAACAAGACTCACACACGTGTGTGCGCTCCAAGTAAGAAGTAAAACCCCGCTGCCATCGCCATGGCAACCCCACTCAGCGCTGCGGCGAGGGCTTAATTGGCTGACACCCCAGGAATAATCAACAGGAGATTAGAAACATTAAAAACCAGCAGGAGCATCCTGGAGAAGTCGATGACACAGAGGACGGTCCCCTGAAAACTCTATTGATGACATGACAATCGTGTGCTTTACCGCGTGACACATCACACCGGCCTGGGCCGTGTTCTTTGCATGCGTCATTTCACGGGATCCTTCCAGCAGCCCTCTGATCATTTCTCCCATTTTACAGATGGAAAGTTCTCTGAGGCCCAGAGAGGTTACGGAAGTGGCCCAAGGACACACAGGATTCAAAACCTACTTAAAATGACTCCAAAGGCCACCCTGGTCATAAGCACTGTGCTGGGCCTGGGGTCCCCCAGGAGGCCCCAGCCTCAGCTCCCAGGACCCCTGTAGCTCTTCCAACGCAGCTGACATGCCCTAGCCCCCAAGCGGCTAAAGACCACAGCTCAGCCAGCCAGAGGGCCTGGCCAGGGTTGACCTCCAAGACACCAGCCAACACCTGCGTCCTGGTTGAGGCTGGCTTCACCCCTCAGACCGGTCCCTGCCACTGCTCTGGCCACAGCGTCCACCCTGCACCCCGTCGTGGCCCTGCTGACCCCTGGTGGCAGCCTTGGGGCATGACACTGAGATGTGGACTGAACTCCTAGACCCTAAGGAGGAAGGCGCTGGTCCAGGAGCTCCGGTGCTTGGGAGAGCCCCTGCCAAGGGTGCTGAAGGTGCCAGGGCCAGGCAGGGAGAGCAGCGTGGCCAGCACCCAGCACCTTTTGCAGGCCTTCAGGAGGGAAGAGCCGGGCTCCGGAAAGCGCTGCCCTGTAGGTGCTCCCTTTTGTGCTGAGGCAGCAGCTGACGGAGAGGCCAGTGAGCACCAGGGATCCTCTGAACACCAGGGCTGCCACGTCCATGATCAAGTGGCTGAGGTCTCCATTCCTGCCCAGAGTCCAGCCGATCGGCAGTGCAGACAAGGGACGCTGGTCCAGGCTGGGCCCCTGGCCGGGCCCTAGGTGTGGAAGCACACCGCCATCCCATCCACAGCCCCCAAGCCATGGATGGCAGCACCTGGACCCTGGATCCCGAGCCCCCGTCTCAATCACAAAGTCAGGGCTCGTGCTATCTGAGCTCAGCTCCCTGGGAGCCAACATCACACCAAGTGCCAGCACCTCCGGCTTTGACTGCTCCTGAGTTCTGGGAGCAAACAGACATCGGCGGGGCCTGCAGCCACTGATGAGCCACTGTCAGATGGGCACGGGGTGGAGCCCACCACAATGGCAGCCGCAAGTGGGCGTCCCAGGCTTCCCAGACGTGATCCACTGAACAGTTTAAATTGCTTTTTTTTAAAGCACCTGGCATTTACTCAGTTAGCATCTTATTAAACGTCCCCCTCTTGAGCTCCTCAGATATGCAAGTCACCGTTATTCCGAATAAGTTGAAACGGGGAGGGCAGCGGTGTGCAGTGCAACCCACCTTCCCTGGGAAGTCGGAGCACAGAGGCGGGGTGAGGGCCGCACCTGCAAAGCTGTGGCTCAGGAGTACCAGGTGCGGCAACCGGCAACCGGCAACCGGCTTGCTCCTCTGCCTCCCTGAGCCACAGCCCAGACCTGAGCCAGCAGAGGAGCTCCGGGGTGGATCGGCACACAGCTCAGCAGGGCTGCGCTGCCCACCTGGCGCTGGGGCTGAGTAGTTCCAGTGTGGGGCCCCAGTCCCTGCTGAAGGGAGCCGTGGGTCCTGGTCTTCCACAGGCTCACATGAGCAGGGAACTCTGGGGAGACCAGAGACAGCTGAGGATGCCACTCCCTGACCCAGACGCAAGGAGCCAGGGCCCCCCTGCCACAGGCCTGCCTTCAGGAAGCAGCACTCAGTGACGCAGGGAATTGGGAGGGGACCAAGGATTCCCTCTGCCCCTTCTCACATCCCTAACAGAGAAAGGAAGGGAGGGAGGAAGGAGAGCAGAGGGAGGGAGGGAGGAGGGAGAGCAGAGGGAGGGAGGGAAGAAGGGAGAAAGTGCGAGGGGGGGGAGAGAGGGAGGAGGGAAGCAAATGGACATTGGAGTCAGAAGAGCCTGGGGTGAACCTCGCCCTGCCATGTCTGAGTGTGCCACTTTGGGCAAGCTCCTTACCTCTGGCCTCCCTTTCCCCACCTGTTAAATGGGCTCGGTAACGCTCTTCCCTGGCAGGGCTGACGGGGGACTGAGCAGGGCTGTGTGACGTGAAGTGCTCAGCACACCGCCCGGCCCAGCGCTCAGCAGTTATTCCCTTCCTGCTCTGTGGCCATTGAGGCACCCCCTGCCTGGGTGACGCATGCTCAGAGAGTGAGGACGGGGAGAGGCCGGGGTGATGACAGGGCAATGACAGGGGCGCGCTTCCTTCTCTACCTGGGCTTGGCCTGGTCTCGGCCTGACCCCATGGCCCCTTGATTTCTGCTCCTCCACTGAGGGAGGTGACTGCTCCGTGGTCCCCGCTGGCTGGCCAGGCTCTCCTTCTGCCAGCTGCTTCCTCCAGACTTGGGGATCCTTTTGCTCGCCCTGGAGGATGCTGAGGCTCTCTGAATGGAAACAGCTTCCCAGGGCCCGGGGAGCTCACAGAGGGTCTCCTGGCTGGGTTTCTCCACAGAGCTTGAGTGATGTCTGTGCTGCCAGAGGTCCCATGTCCCTTGAAATCATCAGGTACAGGTGGGCTGGGAGGGCCCTTGTGAGGGTCCCGGTGCCTGGCGCCAGGGCGGCTCTTCCACAGCAGCCCTCAGGGCAGCCTGGGCCAGGACCACAGGGAGGCTGCCCCGACTTCTATGTCGGTCGCTAAAGCAGCACAGCCCTAGGAATGGGGGATGGCAGAAGCTGTGCGACCAAACCCACTGCAGCTCCCACTGGGCGTTTCTGATGGGCAGCCTCAGGGTCGCCATGCTGGCCAGCCCGGGCTGTCAGGAAATCCCTGGGGACGTGGAGAGGCCAGACCATGTTCGCAGGACCCCGGAACCCCAAGGGAGAGTCCTCAGTGTCCTGGAGAGCCATGGGCCGGGGCCAGAACCGCTCGTGCTAGGGAGAGCGCCCATGCACGCTCTGGACAAGTGGGGCCTCCCCAGCAGACAGCCCGGGCTCACGCGCTAGTCCCCAAGTGGCAAGTCTTCCAAATGCAGCAAAGTTCCCTGAGTGGCCAGAAAGTCCCCGACAGCTCGGCACCAAGGAGCTCGGGACCGCATTTGTCCATCTCAATACCCTCGAGACAGAGACAGACAGAGATGGAGAGGCACAGAGACACAGAGAAAGAGGGAGAGGTGGAAAAAGACAGAGATAGAGAGAGATAGAGAGAAAGAGACACAGAGGAGCTCTGGACCCCGAGGACTGTTTGCCCCTTGAGGTGGATGCACAGCTCCCATGGGGCATGAGACCAAGTGGGAGTCTCCGGGGATCTGTCCACAGCGCGATGGCTGATCGCCCAGGCCCTTGGTTCTGTCGGGTGCCTGTGGACAGAGGCCTGGGCCAGGCCCATCCTCCAAGAGCCACGTTCTCCAGCAGTGGACTTTGTCCTCTCCGCTCCAGCAATGCCCGGCCCGGCCCAGCCCAGCAAGACTCCCAGCTGCAGCGTGGACGGAGACAGCCGCCACGGCTCATGGAGGGCTACGGCCACCTCGCACCGTCCTCCAGGAAGCGCACATGAGACAGCAGTGCTGGGATTGGACTGGCCTGACTCACAGATGAGAACACGGACGCCACTGGGAATTCAAACCCCTGCCCAGCCCTGCACCTGCGGGAGCGGCTGCCCCATGGTGCAAAATCAGGCCCACCTCAGCCCAGCGTCTCTGGCCTTTGCGGGGAGAAGGGCCTTGGCACACCCCATCCTGCAGGCCGGCCTGTCTGCCAGCGAAACCAGTCACTGGCAGATGCTTCTGGGCCTGGGATGGGTGCTGCCAGGAGGGAAGGCGGGGCCTCCAGCAGGAACGGGGCTGCCATGGCACCAGGATTGGGGACAGGGCTCCAGGGGCCTCATCTGTAAGACAAGGGCCAGTCCCCCCCACCATGGTGCCCTGGCCCTCTGCCACAGCAACCGACAGCTGTCAAGCCTGGCACAAACACCACACTGGTGGGGATACCACAGGCCCAGGAGCTCCCAAATCCATGGGAGGAAAGAGTGGGCCCCGCAGAGCCCATCAAGGTGCCCACCCCTCAGGGCACAGTCTCATGGCTCAGTCACTCAGCTCAAGGTGCGGCGGCCGCATCTAACAACATTCCATGGGTGTTATTGAGCACCTGTGGTATGCCAGGCGCACGTGCCAGAGGGAGCCATGACTAGCACCATCTAAATCCCTGCCTTCCGGGGGCTCCTGGCCATGGAGGAGATGCACAGTGAAGGGGAGAGGAAGGGACGGGGAGAACAGCCACCCCACAGAGGGGCCAGTGCAGCTCTCAGTACGTGGAGAGACAGAGAGGTGGGAGACAGAGAGACAGACAGACAGAGACAAAGGGAGAGACAGACACAGAGAGAGGAGAGATAGAGACAGAGACAGAAATGGAGAGACAGAGACAAAGAGAAAACAGGGAGATGGAAAAAGACAGAGAGAGAGATAAACAGATGTAGAGACAGTAAGGTAGAGACAGAGACTGACAGACACAGATGATAGAAACAGAGACAGAGACAGATACAGAAACGGGGAGACAGAGATGGAGACAGAGACAGTGAGAAAGAGAGAAAGAGATGGACAGAGACAGAGACAGAGAGAGATTCACAGGAGAGGGCCCGGTTCAGGATGGGCAGTGGGGGTCAGGCAGGGCCTGCACCGGCAGCCTCTGCACCCACCGCAGCCTGCTGCTGACCGCTGCTCGGGCCTGGCCTCTGGGGACAGCCCTTCGCTTTCTGGGGTGTGGCTACCCCCAGGTCCTGGTAAACCTTGCCCTCCAGCCACACATCCCAGCTCTCGTGGCCTATGTGTTCCAGGCTCTCCCTCCAGTCCCCACTCTGTGCCTAGAGGACCCCAGCTCTTGTTCACCAACCAGCCCCGGAGAGGCTCATGTGTGGAGACCTGAGCCCGGCCTGCCTGGAACTCCACCGTTCGTTCGTCTGTCTGTCTGTCCCTTTGTCTGTCTGTCTGACCCTTTGTCTGTCTGTCTGTCTGTCTGTCTGTCCGCATTGCAGATTTCCTGGCCTGCCCCTCCCCAGAGTCTCCCCCTCGACCCCCTAGAGCCCTGTCCTGTGGCTAAGGTGGCACTTGCTTCCCTCCTGTTCGGGGGAGGGGCTGCGGTGAAATCCCACACCCCCGCCTGCCCCTGGAGACTGGGACTCTTCGCCTTTATGTCTGGAAGCAAAGAGAGAGACCCCTACTCCATCAGGGCCCAGACAGCGGTGGAGGCAGGCCCTGCCCTGGTTTCCGACACGACCCTCCCAGCTCTGTCTTACAGTGCTAGGCCTGTGACAGCTGAGGCCCCCTCAGAAAAAGGGGAGCCCAGACTGAGATCCCAAACCCCTGGATGAGGGAGCCTTGCCCCCAGCGAAGCCCAGGGTGCCACGGGGTGCATTAGGTGGTACAGAGCATGAGCTGCAGGGACACTGAGGACAGCACTGATCACAGGAGCCCCAGGGACCCCACGTCTGGAGCCTGGGGAGGGTCAGGCACATGCTGGGAATTTTGCCAGCATCTTCCCCTGTAACCTCAAAAAGCCCTTTTTTCACAGATTGAGGGAGGGACTCAGAGAGGTTAAGTCACTTTCTCAGAATCACTTAGCAAGTAGGTGGCAGAGCAGGGGTTTAGGCCCCAGCCCTCTGGCTTTGCAACCTGCTTCTGCACTCCGAGTTCTGCCTCCTGGCCCTCTTCCCTCTGAGAAGGGCCCCGCCTCTGTCTGCAGGGAAGAACAGCATTCCCTGAGAAAGCCTGGCTGGCAGAATGCAAGCGGAGGCACCACTGGGAAACAGTTCACCCGGAAATGCTTGTCGTCATTTTCCTGCTGGCACAAGAGCTCCTTCTAGAAAGGAGCTCTTATGGGTGGATTGTGTCTCCCAAAGATGCTGACGTCCTAATCCCCGCACCCAAATGTGACTTTATCTGGAAACAGAGTCTTTGCAGATGATGAAGGTGAGATGAGCTTGTCAACACTGGTCTTCATCCAGTGAGACTGTGTCCTTATGAAAGGCGGAGCCTGGACGGAGGCGTGCAAGGGGAGAGGCCTGGAACGCTCTTCCCCACAGCCCTGCCCACGCCTGCATCTTGGATTTCTCCAGAACAATGAGACGTTCTGCTGTTCAAGTCTCCCAGACTGGGGCACTCACGGACAGCAGTCCCAGCAAACTAACAGACGGCCAGACCAGGGTGTCCAGAACCAACAGAGCGCAGGAGAATACCCAGCGGGCAGCCCAGACGTCCTCTGAAAACCCTGCCAGCTTCTGGCAATGCAAACCCAGTCCCGAGATGCCAACTCTGAACCCTGACCTCAACTAAAAGAGTTGCTGTCCCCAACCCTCCTCCTGGGGAGGAGAAGCCCAGAAAGCATGAAAGCGTTGAGGGAGAGAATCTTGAAGATGAGCTCAGCCCTGGGCCTGGAACCCTGAGACCTGCAGGCAGGAAGGTCATCTCATCTCCAGCCCCCTGTGGATGAGCGAGGGCAGCGGGGGCTGAGGACAGGGATGGTGGGAGGGAGACATCCCACAGACATCCACCGCAACCCAAGCTGGGAAACAGCTTTTCCACCACAGAGTGAGGTTGAGATGTTTCAAGCACAGGCACTTACCAGGTCACAGAGCTGTTTATCTGGAATTATTCTAAATAAAGGCTCACGTCGGCCACGTGGATTCCGTCTGTGCCGCTCCTAAAGCAAGAACAAATTT
Source organism: Leontopithecus rosalia (assembly GCA_028533165.1). Classification (NCBI taxonomy): domain Eukaryota; kingdom Metazoa; phylum Chordata; class Mammalia; order Primates; family Cebidae; genus Leontopithecus; species Leontopithecus rosalia. The sequence goes on from CM052659.1 coordinate 4,066,557, forward strand.
CCGTTATTAAGAGAGAAGAAAACTCTCAGAGCTGAAAGAGCATGAATATTTGCAAATTCCATGCAGATTCCACCTCTTTCTCCCCACAAGCCAGCTACTTAAAGAGCCACTTGGGTAGAAGGAACATTCCAATTAGAAAAGCTCATTCACTTGTCTCCATTCCAGGGACAAGAGCTCCCTCCTTTGTCGACAGCTGGCCACCTGCACAGAAGTGCCTGCTGTCACCTTGCAGGCCTGACCTGTGGGAGCCCCTGAACCCAGACTCACCACCAGCCCTGGTAGGAGGCCATGAGTGGGGTGGGGGCCCTTGATTCCCCCAAGCCCTCTGAGCACCCTCCTGAGACACAATAGGGGGGACCGAGGACAGAAAAGAAGGCACAAGCCCTGCTCCCAGCATGGCAGAACACCTGGCTCAGGGTGCTGTGGGACGTAGAGAAGCTCCTCCTTAATGTTTCCTTTCTTGTTAAAGAGTAAGTGTGTTGGCCGGGCACGGTGGCTCACGCCTATAATCCCAGCACTTTGGGAGGCTGAAGCTGGTGGATCACAAGGTGAAGAGATTGAGCCCATCCTGGTCAACAAGGTGAAACCCCATCTCTACTAAAAATACAAAAATTAGCTGGGCACGGTGGTGCGTGCCTGTAGTCCCAGCTATTCAGGAGGCTGAGGCAGGAGAATTGCTTGAACACAGAAGACGGAGGTTTCAGTGAGCCAAGATCGTGCCATTGCACTCCAGCCTGGGTAACAAGAGCGAAACTCTACCTCAATAAATAAATAAATAAATAAATAAATAAGTGTCCTCGTACTTTAACCAAGATACCTGTGCTGGACGTGCTCACAGGCATATCCCAGCTCTCCACTGCTTTTACCTGTTTAGAAAAGTTTTAAACTGTTAGCCAATCGGGTTTTAGTTTAGATGTGAAATCTGGCTTCAGCCAACAGAGATCAGACACAGCAGTAAGGATGACCCCAAATGCATAAGGGATAAATTTGTGTGTTTTCCTTTGTTTATTGTGCTCTCGTGGCACAATGGCTAGTGAGGGTGCCCTTCCTACAGTCCAGGAAGCAAAAATTGCATTGCTGAAAGATCCTTTGTCTCAGTGCTGATTTTTCTTTGTGGCACTGAGCATCTATTTCCAACAGGTGCTGAAGTTCTGGAGAGAGAGCAAAGGTCCCTGGGACCCCAGAAATCAGAGACGACACGCCTGGGGGTCCACAAACCCAGGCAGAGATGTCCAAAGCTGTGAGCTGAGTTCAAGGGACCAGCTGAACACAAGAGGTTGAGTAAGGGAGGAAAATCCTGCCTGGCAAAGCTCGCCCCCCAGACAGTGAAATCAGGGAACGGCAGCTGATGGATCCCGGCTCCCTCACCCCTGCCAAACATCCACTAAACCCCGAGCCGCCTGTGTCTGGGAGCCTCTGGGCCTGAATTGGGCCCCTGCAAAATGACACCCGCCTTCCAACTTGAAGGCAGTCACTGGCTGAAAACACATTTCTGTGTCTTTTGTGCCTGGAGTTGGCATTTCCCATGTGCTGCCAGGACAGCATCCAGCCTCCCTGGCTCAAAGGCTGCCCACATTCTCCTGAGTCCTGAGCCTGCTCTGACCACACCCCCCAAGTCCCCGGCTGGAGCCCCTGCCCCAGCAACCCCAGTTACGGCTGGGAAGTGGTTTGATGAAGCCAGAGAACCAGAAACACTCAGAACTCTTGTAGACCGAGAAAGCCTCTGGCCCAATCCCCATTTCACAGAAGAGGAAACTGAGGCAGATGGGGAGAAAGCATGACTCAAACCTGTAGATGTGGACTCCTGGGAGAGTCTCCACCCTGAAATGACTACACAGCACCAGGCAGATAAGCCAAGAAGAAATCCTGCTGCTGCCCAAATTTTAGGGAATGGATGAGCCCACAGAATTGGTGAGCCCAGCTTCCCTGGGGTCCTGGGATCTGGGTGAAATGCCGGTGAGCCACAGGCCCTTAGGCACAAAGGAGACCGAGCCCCGTCCCAGAACTCGACCACAGCCCCGAGCATCCTTCCTGCCAGAGGGTGAGCTGGGCCCCAACAGCCTAGTTTCTTGGTTTCTTGAACAGGCCACTGGAACTGGGGCTGGGTGGCCATGCAGTGACCGTCTCTACCTGTGACCACACAGGCCACTCCTCAAAGAAAGATCTGAGGCTGCTGGAGAGTTGATTTACAGAACATAACCGTCCTCCCGGTGGGGATTCTGTTCACGGAGTTTCAGACTCGAAAGGAATCTTCCTGTGCTCACGGAGGAAATCTCTCTTCTCCTGGACACTGAGTCCCCACGTGGAAACTGTCCCCGAAAGACAACGGGCCAGGCCTAACAGACGCAGAGGAGCAGGCGGGCAGGGAGAAGGGACAGGAACACTGCGATGACCACCTGCCCCCACCAAGGACCACATTCCCAGGTGCTTCTGTATTAATTCAAGGCTTGCTATGGTCTCCAGAGAAATGCCAATCAGAGGTAAAGGACATTCAAGGTGCCCTCCCCCAGGCAGACCCCGAAAATTCAGGTTGTGTTTTTGGTTTTTTTTTTTGAGACAGAGTCTTGCTCTGTTGCCCAGGCTGGAGTGCAATGGCACAATCTTGGCTCACTGCAATCTACACCTCCCAAATTTAAGTGATTTTACTGCCTCAGCCTCCCAAGTAGCTCAGATTACAAGCACAAGCCACCATACCTGGCTAATTTTTGCATTTTTAGTAGAGAGAGGGTTTTGCCTTGTTGATCAGGCTGGTCTCGAGCTCCTGACCTCAGGCGGTCCACCCGCCTCAGCCTCCCAAAGTGCTGGGATTACAGGCGTGAGCCACCACCCCCGGCCCAAATTGTCTTTAATGCTCCTATTTGACCTTTAAAAACATCAAGCTAATTTTGCTTTTTGTTCCTTATATGTGTATACTTTTTTTTTTCAGGGTCTCGCTCTGTGGCCCAGGCTGGAGTGCAGTGGCGTGATCTCGGCTCACCGCAACCTCTGCCTCCCAGGCCCAGGCGATTCTCCTGCCTCAGCCTCCTGAGTAGCTGGGATTACAGGTGTGCTGAGATTACAGGCGTATAGCCAGCCACGCCTGGCTAATTTTTGTGTTTTTGGTAGAGACAGGTTTTCACCATGTTGACCAGGCTGGTCTCGAACTCCTGACCTCAAGTGAGCCACCTGCCTCGGCTTCCCAAAGTGCTGGGATTACAGGCATGAGCCACCACCCCTGGCCATATGCATATACTTTTTAACATAAAGATAATTCCGTGCCCCTAAATCCTGGAGAAACATGAAAGCTGCAAGGAGATGCCTCATATTCAGTCTGATGTCACCACAGAGCAAACCTTACCCTCCCGGTGCTGGCATGTGGCCCTGGCCAGCATGTAGAGGTGGTCAGGTGCCAGAGTCCAACTGCCAGGGCTAATGTCTCGGCTCTGCTGCCTTCTTGCCTGGGTGACTGTGAGAAATTGAGTTGCCTCTCTGTGCCTCGGTTTGCTCATCTATAAAATGGGAACAATAACAGTGCCTGCTTCACTGAGAGCTGGGATTGTTGCCTTGTTTAAAGCAGGAAAGGCACTCAGAATTGTGCCAGGCCTGCTGAGCACTCACGATCAGTATAGGAGGGGTCAGCTCGGGATGCCCAGGGGAGAGGGGATGGCTGGGAAGGGGGCCTCAGGGGGCTTCTCCACAGAGCTCAGGAAGCCATCAGGGTCCTGGCAGGCCACCGTGAGGATGCCCCTGGCCCTGCTGACCTGCCATGGGAGCCGGAGCAGGTAGGGTGGCAGGCGGGGGAGAGGCTGCGATTCCCACACTACTTCCTTTGCTGTCCTAGTTCCCAGAGGGAGATTTTTGTCCCTGCCACTTCCCGGCAGCACTTCTGAAGCTGGGATTTCACACCAAAACAGGAGCTTTTAATGAAGGTGGCTGCAAACCTCTTCCTCTTCACAGCAAGAGAGCCCGCACTCAGCAGAGCCGTGTGCCTGAGGAGCACTCTCCACTGCCCCGGCTTAAGATTTCCTGATATTCCAGAGATCATGACGCAGCCTCCCATCAAGGGCACAGCCTGCTCTGCACTTGGAGAGAGTGAGAGCCGGGCTTCTGCCCTTTGCACATTCGGGAACCCCTGGGCAAAGGCGGCAGCTGGGAGAAGGCAGGGGCAACTGGGTCATGCCCCAGACATCAGATCCATTAGGGAAACCAGGCAGGCCTGCCCTGACAGCAGCAGCTCCAGAGCCACCTCCTCGAAGTGTCAGATCCCACCCCCAGAACCCCACCCCGGAGCAGGCAGGAGAGGAGCCTGCATCTTGGGTGGGTAAGGGAGACGTGCAGCTCCAACAGCCTCCAGACACAGCCACCGGAGGGGCGCGGGGAGCTGCCAGCACCTGCCCCACCTGCTCAGCCCCTCTTCCACGAGGGGGACTGGGAGTACCCATGGACTGGTTTCCCATCACTGCCATACAAATTACCAAAAACCTGGTGGCTTGAACAACACACATGTTTTTATCCCACAGTCCTGCAGCTCAGAAGGCCGCAATGGTCTCCCTGGGCTAAAATCAGGAGGTGGGCAGAGCCACGCTTCTTCCAGAGGCTCCAGGGGAGAAGCCAGCCCAGTGCCTAGTCCAGCTTCCAGGGTCCCCTGCATCCCTTCGCTTAGGGGCCCTTCCTCCACCTGCAGAGCGCACAGCACAGCACCTGG
>CM052659.1:4071740-4104642 GCA_028533165.1 Leontopithecus rosalia
AGCTGGACTCCACCCTGGGCCCCACCCACTGACCTGGGCAAGCTGGACTCCACCTGGGCCCCACCCACTGACCTGGGCAAGCTGGACTCCGGCTGGGCCCCACCCACTGACCTGGGCAAGCTGGACTCCACCCTGGGCCTCACCCACTGACCTGGGTAAGCTGGACTCCGCCCTGGGCCCCACTCACTGACCTGGCCAAGCTGGACTCTGCCCTGGGCCCCACGCACTGACCTGGGCAAGCTGGACTCCGCCCTGGGCCCCACCCACTGACCTGGGCAAGCTGGACTCCGGCCGGGCCCCACCCACTGACCTGGGCAAGCTGGACTCTGGCCAGGCCCCACCCACCGACCTGGGCAAGCTGGACTCTGCCCTGTCCCCACCTGGCATGGAGCCCATGGTTCATATTCTCCTTCGTCAAAATGGTCCAAGTCCCCTCTCCATGCCCAGGACTAGGCAGGGTACCCTGAGAACAGACCAGGGTCCCTGTCCCCATTTCTCTCCTTTGGGGCATTCTCTCGACCTTGACCTTTCACCTGGAGCTCAGGACCAACTTTATGCTCCAAGAAGCTAGAAGCTTAGAGACTTGCAGCAGTGGGGTCATCCAGGGGCCCCATGGCTGGGTCCTGCCCTGCTGACTGTTCCCTATGGCCAGCATGGGGCACTGGTCATGGGACGTGCCTAAGAAGAGCTTCCTGAAGAGTCAACACATCCTTATTTAGCACTTACTATATATAAGCACTAATGCTGCATACAAAGTTATTATGTAATTATATAAACTGTCTTGGAAATGTAATTTTCATTAAACTTTTTAAGATAAAGACTCACGGGCAGTTTTAAGAAATAATAGAGAGAGATCTATAGACCCTTTACTCGGTTTCCCCTGGGGTAGCACCTTGCAGAACTGCAGTGCAGTATTACAAACAGGATATTGACATGGATACAGAACATTCTGCCTCACAGGGTCCCTCCTGCAGCCCTTTCACAGCCACACCCACTTCCCACCCACACCCACCCCTCTTTAACTCCTGGCAATCGCTCATTTGCTCTCCATTTCTATAATTTTGTCATTACAAGAATGTTACTGATATGGTTTGGCTCTCTGTCCCCACCCAAATCTCATCTCAAATTGTAATCCCCATGTAATCCACCTGTCGAGGGAGGGGCCTGGTAGGAGGTGATTGGATCATGGGGTTCCCCCATACTGCTCTAGTGATAGTGAGTGAGTCCTCATAAGATCTGATGGTTTGATAAGTGTTTGACAATTCCTCCCTCACACGCTGTCTTCTCTCGCCGGCCAACTTGTGAAGAAGTTGCTTGCCTCCCCTTTGCCTTCTGCCGTGCTTGTAAGTTTCCTGAGGCTTCCCCTGCCATGTGGAACTGCAAGTCAACGAAACCTCTTTCCTTTACAAATTACCCGGTCTCTGGTATTTCTTTATAGCAGTGTGAAAACAGACTAATACAGTTACATAAATGTAATCATATGGCATGTTTCTTTCGTACAGATGTTTTGTGCAGATGTTTCTTTTGTATCCTTCAACCTTGCTGAACTCATTTCCTGGTTCTAAGAGACGTTTTGTAGAGTCCTTGCAATATTCTACATAGATGGTATCATTCGCAAACAGGGACAGCTTCATTTCTTTCTTTCCAGTCCATATGTTTTTAATTCCTTTTCTTACCTTACAACCCTGGCTAGAATTTCCAGGACTAAGCTAAATAAAATGGTGAGAATGGGCATCCTTGCTTTGTTCCTTTTGGGGCTGCTTTTCTTTTTTTTTTTTTTTTCCGAGACAGAGTCTCTCTCTGTCTCCCAGGCTGGAGTGCAGTGCAGAGACGTGATCTTGAGATTACAGGCATGCACCACCACACCTAGCTAATTTTTCTGTATTTTTAGTAAAGACAGGGTTTCACCATGTCGGCCAGGATGGTCTCGATCTCCTGACCTCCTGTTCCACCTGCCTCGGCCTCTCAAAGTGCTGGGATTACAATTGTGAGCCACCACACCTGGCGGGGCTGGCTTCTTCATTCCATGATATTCTCTGGAGATTCATGTGGGTTGTCATGCACATCAGTAGTTTCACTGCTGAGTAGTATTCCATGGTTAGGGCATGCTAGTTTGCTAAACCATAGACTTTTCAAGGGTGTCTAGGTATTTCCAGTTTTATTACAAATAAAGCTGCAAAAAAGTTGCATATGCAGGTTTCTGTGTGAGCACAAGTGTTCATCTCTCTGGGATAAATGCCCAGGAGTGTATTTGCCAGGTCATATGGTAATTGCATGCTTCATTTTTTGTTGTTTTTCTTAAGAAACTACTAAAATCTTTTCTACAATGGCTATAATATTTTGTAATCCCTCCAGAAGTGTATCAGGATTCTGTTTGGACATCTTCTCACCAGCTTTTACTACAGTCACTTTTTTTCTATTTTAGCCATTCTGACAGATATGTAGGAATATCTCATTATGATTTTACTTTGCATTCCCCTGATGGGTAGTCAAACTGAACATCTTTTCATGTGTTTATCTGCCATCTGTATATCTTCTTTGGGGAAATGTCTATTCATGCCTTTTCACTCATTCATGCCATGTTCCAATTGAATGACTTGCTTTTTTACTACTGAATTTTGAGCATTCTTTATATATTCTAGATACTAGTCCTTCAAATATTCTTTCCCACTCTGTAATTTGTGTTTCCAGCCTCTTAACAGGGTCTTTCGCAGAGCAGAAGTTTTTATTTTGATGAAGCCCAACTTGTCCATCTTTCCTTTTATGGATTCTGCTTCTTGGAATGAAGCCTAAGAGCTCTTGGCCTGGCCCCATATCTCAGAGTTTTTCTCCTAGGTTTTCTTTCTAAGTTTTATAGTTTACATTTAGGTTCATGATCCATTGTTAGCTAATTTTTGCATAAGGTGTGAGATTTTGTTCAAGGTTCCATTTGTTTGCCTTATGAACAGCTAATTGCTCCGGCACCATTTGCTGAAAGGCTCTCCTTTCTCCATTGAATTGCTTTTGCACCACTGTCAAATCCAATAGGCATATCTGTGCAAGTCTGTGTCTGGATTCTCAATCTATGTCTTTACTTCACCACTGCAACACAATGTTGATCATGACAGCCCTATAGTAAGTATTGACATCATATTCCTCTTTTGAGAATTTGTTTTAGCTATTCAAGTTCTCTTGCCTTTACAAATAGGTTTTAAAATAATCTTGTTCATAAAAAACAATCTTGCCCAGATTTTGATAGGAATTGGGTTAAACCAGTGCATCAGTTTAGGGGAAAATGACATCTTTACTATGGTGACCCTTCCAATAAATGAGCAAAACATATTTCTCTATGTATTTAGGTCTTTTATTTCTTGTCAGAATTATGTCATAGTGAACACATGATCCTGCGAGGGGTTGGTGGTTCATGCTTGTAATCCCAGCACTTGGGGATGCTGAGGCAGGAGAATCACTTGGGGCTAAGAGTTCAAGACAAGCCTGGGCAACACAGCAAGACCTGTCTCTATAAAAAAAAATTTAATTAGCCAGGTATAGTGGCATGCACCTGTAGTCCAAGCTAGTAGGGAGGATGAGGTAGGAGGAACACTTGCACCCAAGAGGTCAAAGCTGCAGTGAGCCCTGATCATACCACTGCACTCCAGCCTAGGTGACAGAGAGAGACACTGTCTCAAAAAAATAAACATAATAATAATAAACATACAATCCTACACATACTCTGTTACAAACATAACAAAATATTTCATTTTTAAGCAGTTGTAAAGAGCATAGTGTTTTTCATTTTGGTTTCCATGTAGTCATTGCTAGTATATTGAAATACAATTGTTTTTTATGTTTCTTTTGAATCCTGCAACCTTGATGAACCCATTTTCCAGTTCTAGGATAGTTTTGTAGACTCCCTGGAATAGTCTACATAGATGATATCACTTGCAAACAGGGACAGCTTCATTTCTACCTTAGCGATCAATATCTCTTTCAATTACTTTTCTTACCTTACAGCCCTGGCTAGAATTTCCAGCACTCAGTTGAGTAAGTGGTGAGTAGACATCCTTGCTTTCTTCCTGATCTTATGGGGACAGCATTATCTTTCACCATTTGGTGCGAGGTTAGCTATAGGATTTTTGCAGATGCCCTTTGTCAAATTGAGAACATTATCCACCATTCTTTTCCAGAGTTCTTTTCATTAATGGGTGCAAAATTTCCTGCTCAATGTCTCCTCATCAGAGGAGCTTCTCCCGCTACCCACTAAGTTAGCCACACCCTCTCTTCCTGATATGGTTTGGCTGTGTCCCCACCCAAATCTCATCTTGAATTGTAGTTCCCATAGTTCCCACATGTTGTGGGAGGGACATAGTGGGAGGAAATTGAACCATGGGGGCAGATACCTCCATGCTGTTCTCATGATAGTGAGTTCTCATGAGATCTGATGGTTTTATAAGGGGCTTTCCTCCCTTTTGCCTGGCACTTCTCCTTCCTGCTGTCATGTGAAGAAGGACGTGTTTGCTTCCCCTTCCACCATAATTGTCAGTTTCCTGAGGCCTCCCCAGCCATGTGCAACTGTGAGTCAATTAAACCTCTTTTCTTTATAAATTACCCAGTCTCAGATATTTATTTCTTCAAAGCAGCATGAGATCGGACTAATACACTCCTTGACTCTACCTTATTTTTCTTTCTTGCCCTGTCGAGGAAGAATAGAAAGCAGCACAGGCATCCCATCCTTGCAGCTGGGGCGGAAATGGACTTCACCCAGCTGAGGGAAGACGGGCCAGCTGCACAAACACACCTTCCAACCCAGGCAAAGATTAACATACAAAACCCGGGGAAGGCCAGGCTGGAGGAAGTGGCTCAGACCCAGACCAGCCTACGCTTCCTCCTCCTTTACCCTGCCCTGAATCGTGGCCTCAGACCCCTCACGGAAGGACTGGGTGGAGGGACTGGAGGCCCACTGAGTGAGAGGATGGCCCACGTGGGGCAGCTACACTCCAGGTTATGGTGGCTGCTGGGTCCCTTCTCTAGAAGAGGCTTGGAGGAAGGAGAGAAAAGGTACCTCCCCCAACAAGAGGGCAGGAGGGTCAGTGGCCCTTGCTCCGCCCCCACCAGCTCCTGTAGCCCACCCTCCAGCTGCTGAAGCCCGGAGCTTGGGGAGTGGGGAATCAAGTATTATTCTCCTGTGCTTTGCTGAGCTTTATCTGTTTGCAGGGAAGAGAGGGTTGGGTTTTACTTTTTATTGGATCCTGCTTTGCATTAGAAATGTGCATATTACAAAAATTGGAAAACATAGAAAAAGGGAAAAAAGCACTGATCGTTCTAATGCCCTCAAAGAAACATAAAGTAAACTGCATAATAGAAAGTGCAGAACACAGAAGAAGGGAGAAAAATCGGAAGCTGAACCAGGCTGAAGGCAGATGCTTTCTGCATTCCAGCCTGAAGCATTTCCTCATCGGAGCAGCCACTGTGAGGCAGGGGCCAGAGTTCTGCCCTTTTCCCGATGGCTTCGCTCTGTTGTTGGCCCCTAACCCCTCACACCCACCCTTACCCCTGGGCAGCTACTAATCTCCTCCCTGTCTCTGCATATTTGTCTCTGCTGGACATTTCCTATAGATGGCCTCAGCCCACAGGAGGTCCCCATGACTGCATGGCATCATTCCTGTGCCTCAGTGCAGGCAGACAGCACATTCTGCTGGTCGCATGAGCTGTCTCTTTTAGTCCCTCTTGGATATAAAATCTACCATCCTTCCATACAGATAAACCCAATACTTGTCCATGTCCAGACTTCCAAAATTAATAAATCCGGAGCTTCTGGAGACAGTGGGACTGTCAGTGTGTGGACAAGCCATCCAAGGTCAGGGCTGGTCCCACTAGGGCAGGGCTCCTTGACCTCCACTGTGCACCCTGGGGGAGAGAACTTGGAAATAGATGCTTGGCGCCACAAAGAAAAATCAGCACTGAGACAAAGGATCATTCAGCAATGCAATTTTTACTTCCTGGGCTGCAGGAAGGGAGCTCTCACTAGCCATTATGCCACAAGATACAAAGAACAAAGGAAAACACACAAATTTATTCCTTACGCATTTGGGGTCATCCTTACTGCTGTGTCTGGTCTCCATTGGTTGGAGCCAGACCTCACAATCTAAACTAAAACCCAATTGGCTAACAACTTACAACTTTTCTAAACAGGTGAAAGCAGTGGAGAGCTGGGACATGCCTGTGAGCACGTCCAACACAGGTATCTTGGTTAAAGTACAAGGACACAGAATGTACTACGTGCCTGTGAGCACAGCAGGTCTAAGAGCTATGTAGGATAGGGCTTCACAAAGTTATTAGCAAACTTAGTCTTTAACAAGAAAGGAAACTAGGAACTTTTCTACTTCCCACAGAGCTCTTCGTGGTGGGGCTGTCTCATGTGCTGTGGGAGGGTTCCCAGCACCCTGCCCTCCACCCTGGGAGGCGGAAGCAAGAATGCTCTATAGAGATGCTCTGGGTGATGCTCAGAGCATCAGAGAGCAGCAGAGCACCCCCCTGGGCTGAGACTCCCTGGGTGCCATTCCAGGCTCTGCCTCTGAGCTGCTGAGACCCCTGTGAAGGGTGCGCAGCCTCCATTTTCCCATCTCTAAAATGGGGCTTCTGCCACCCAGGAGTGTCACGTGGGTCGGATGTGAAAATGAATAGGAAGTCCTTGCCACTTTACATGCGTGGCGAAGGATTCAGCATGCATGCACTCCTCCCCAGAAGTCAGCTCTGTCATCATTCTCAGTCCTGCCCAAGGGGCTCACATTTCTAACCATGCTCCCACCTCAAATCAGAGCAAAGTGGACCAACTACAGGCTCAGACACTCAGTGAGACCTCTGCCAGCTCTGAGAACCCAAGACCCCTGAGCATCACCCATCCCGGAAACAGCCGTCAGCAGGCTAAAGTCTGCCCGACCTGTGGCAATGGGACCTGACCCTTTCAGCACAACTAAATTCAATTAGAGGAAGAAGCTCCCACGGTGGCGTGGCGGGCAGCTGTGCCATTTAACAAGCCATACCACCCCCTGGCAGCAGCCTCCAGAATGCCTTCCAGCCAAATGTGTGCTTGTTTTTTCAAATGGCAAATAAATGGGTCAGAAGCCAATGAGCAGAACGAGGGGCTGCCTCTGGGGGATGAGTTCCAAAGGATAAAGTTAGAGGCTCCATTAAAGAAGATTTAATGAGTTCGAAAGAGATCAGAAACAGGACAAACTCAGGGTGTAAATCAAATATTAATCATTGGAAAGGCGAGGCTCACTAAGATATAAATCAATAGCACAGGCAGACTGGCAAGCATCTGCCTCTCAAAAGCGCTTCCAGAAATCCAGGGCTGCAATGGCAGGGGAGCAGGAAGCTGGAGGAAGCAGAGCCTGCCTGGGCCAGGAGTGACAGAGGTGTCCCTGGGGACTGCCAGGCTCTCCCTGGGAGCTTGTCTTCCCGGCGTGCTGGTCTGGAAACTGAGGACGAGGCTCTGCCCTACTGCCAGCTCCCAGGAGGTTCCCCCACTTCATCTTTCATTCTGCCCATGAGCCCATGGGGCCAGGCCCAGTCCTAGGCAAAGACAGGCGCCATTCCTGGCCCCCAGTCCCACAGCCTGTGTCACCGCACTCGTGAGCTGCAAGGAAACTGAGGCTCAGAGGTGCAAGTTAACAGGGGAGGCGGGAGTCCAGCGAGGGCCCTTGGCTTCAAACCTCCCTTCCTCCGGGGTCCCCTACTGCCCCCATCCTACCCAGATCACCCCTCCCACCAGCCAGGGAAGCGTGGGTAGCATGTATGTGCAGGGCAGTGGGTGGGGTGCCTCATCCCAACCAATCAGCCCTGTCCTGGCCCCAGCTGTCAGCACCCCTGTCCTTGCCCCATCCACTGCCCTAACCAGGGCACCAAGCCCCTCACCCTCTAGGAGAGGACCTGGCCCATTTTGAGTAGGATGGGAGCATAAGCTCACAGGGCCCACCCACCTCCCCTCAACGCCAACTGCTTCTGGGAAGCCGCCCAAAGGCTCTCACCTGCCCCCTCTGCTCACACCTGCCACCTCTGCCTGCACCTGCCCCTCTGCCCGCACCTGCCACCTCTGCCTGCATCTGTCCCCTCTGCCACCTTCCCCTCTGCCCACACCTGCCCCTCTGCCCGCACCTGCCCCTCTGCCCACACCTTCCCCTCTGCCCGCACCTGCCCCTCTGCCCGAACCTGCCCCTCTGCCCGCACCTTCCCCTCTGCCCACACCTGTCCCCTCTGCCCGCACCTGCCACCTCTGCCTGCACCTGCCCCTCTGCCCGCACCTGCCCCCTCTGCCCACACCTGGCCCCTCTGACCACACCTGTGCCCTCTGCCCACACCTGGCCCCTCTGACCACACCTGTGCCCTCTGCCCACACCTGCCCCCTCTGACCACACCTGTCCCCTCTGCCCAGGGCTTTCTCTGGCCACTCCAGGGTCAGGCTGAACACGCCAGCTAGTTGATGCCCCCAGGCCCAGCACCCTCATCCCTGGGCCGGTGTCCTGGTCTCCAGGGGCTGCCGCGGCAAATCACCACACTGGGTAGCTGAAAACAACAGAAACGGAGTATCTCGCAGCCCTGGAGACCGGAGCTCAGAAACCAAGGTGTCGGCTGGCCAGGCTCCCTCCAAAGGCGCTGGGGGCAGATGCTGCCTGGCTTCCTCCAGGCTCCTGCAGCCCCAGGCACTCCTCAGCTTGCGGCGACATCACTCCAATCTCTGCCTACTTCACACAGCCGTCTTCCCTCCTCTTCTTGAAAAGACACCAGCCGCGGGACCAGGGCCCACCCTTAACCCAGTAACCCAGTAACCTGGTATACCCTTGTCTTCACTCAATCACGTATTTCCAAATGAGGCCCCAGTCCCAGGCATCGGGTGTTTCCAGGGGACACACTTCAACCCCAACAGCGCCGTACCTCGGCGAGGACCTTGGACCAACAGCACCTGCTCTGCCCCAGGGGGTGTCAGAGATGCAGGTCTCAGGCCACCCCAGACCTGTGGGACAAGAATCTGCACCGGACCCGGGGGCTTCCGGGCCCTGCTCTACACGGCCCCGCTGGGGTCCCCAGAGGGACTGAGCCCTCACAGCCTTGGGTCCACGTCAGCTCTTGGGAAACCCAACATAAGGTGGGGTGGAGGCCCAGGGCTGCCTGTTCAGAGCACCTGGTCCTCTCCAGAAACCAGACCCATGGTTGCCAACTCACCAAGGGTCGTTCATAGATGTACTGCATCCAAGCAGGCTCAATGGATGGAAGAGAAGGACAAGAGACAGGGTCTCATCCTGGGGAGAAGCGCCCTTCAAGCCCCAATACTGAGACTCCCTTCAGGGACAGACACACGGGGCTTAGAGACAGGAGAGGCCAGGCAAAGAAATAAGGGCTTGGCATCAGCTACAGGAGAGCCATTTGCCCCCTAACCCACCGCCCTGGCCACTGTCCAAACCAGCTCCGCCTCCCCGGCCCTCCCCACAGCCTGGTTAAGAGGAGGGGACCCCAGGCTGGATGGAAGCAGAGGCGAGCGGGGCCCTGAGAGATGGTCACCAGCCCCCCGTCTGCCTCCCGCCACCCGACGCAGCTCCACCCTGGTTCTGAAGGACATTTTTGGAGATGAGGTCACTTTGCCGACCTTGGCTTTGAGCCTTTCCAGGCCAAGGAACAAACACAGCGGCCTCTGATCTTCTCCAAGTGGCTCAGAGTTCACCACACAGAGACGAGACTCAAGACTTTGTTGCTTTCTTCAGAACATGCCTCTGGCCTTTGTAAAACTTCCCAAAGAACAGGCTGACCTGGATGTTCCAAGCCTCTCTCTGCTCCCCTCAAACAAGAAAACCGCTTTCAAAGGGGAAGAAGTCTGAGGCTCTCTACAAAATTTTTTCTGGCCGAACTAATTTTATGGTGGCCCAGCCCATTTCCAACTTTCAAAAGCTTCACGGAAATTGTCCTGGGAATGAGTTCAAATGCCCAGAGAGGCAGCATCACTGAAGCATCAGAGCTTGGCCGTGAAACGTCCGGTCCCACCATGTCATGTCACACTGAGGCACCCGGCGTCCGCAGCCACAGGAGAACCCCACACCTCCCAGGAACCAGAGGCAAAGGCCTCGGGCACAGCTGGTGAGACACAAAACCTCCGAAGGGAGAGGAGTGAGTTCGCTCCCAACAGCCAGAAGAAGTTTAACTCAACAGACACTGACTGAATACCTGGGCCACGTGGCCGGCGGCTGGCTGAGCCTGGTGAGCAGGGTTCCGTGGTGTTCACAGCTGCGGGCTCTGAAGGGGAACGCTGGGGCCACCTCCAGGCTCTGAGCCTTCCCAGCCATGGGAATCACCCTGAGCAGACTGTACCCTCCCATCCCTGGTCTTCTCATCTGAAAGCAGGAACAATGAGAATACCTCCCCCACACGGCTGTTATGCAAATCAGAATTCCCGGTGCGTAGGTTGTGCTTAGCCCAGTACCTGGGAACAAGAATCAAAACGCTGCCTCAAAAGGAAGGGTCAAAACGGGGAGGCTCTGGTTCCCATGACTGGGACATTTGACAGGTGGGACTGAGGGCGACAGGATGTCTCCCCAGGCACCCAAAAGATCAATCTCCAGGGCCGGGTGCAGTGGCTCACACCTGTAATCCCAGCACTTGGGGAGACTGAGGTGGGCTGATCACTTGCTGAAAGTTGGAGACCAACCTGGCCAACAGGATGAAACCCATGTCTACTAAAAATAAAAAAATTAGCCGGCCATGGTGGCACACAGCTGTAGTCCCAGCAATTTGAGAGGCCAAGGTGGGTGGATCACTTGAGGTCAGGAGTTCAAGACCAGCCTAGCAAACATGGCAAAACCCCGTCTCTACTAAGAATACAAAAATTAACTGGGCGTGATGGCAGGCACACGTAATCCCAGCTACTCAGGAGGCTGAGGCAGGATAATCACTTGAACCAGGGAGACGGAGCTTGCAGTGAGCCGAGATCGCACCTCCGCACTCCAGCCTGGGTGACAGAGCGAAACTCCATCTAAAAAAAAAAGTGATCTCCAGCACATTCGGGGGGCTCTTAAGCTGCACAAGGCTCACACACACCCCGACATTGTTAGAATTTCATGTCTCTGTGGAGCGCCCCTTTCTGAGAGCCTCATGGACCCCCACTCCTCCAAGTTAAGAGCCAATCCTGTCTGGGATGACAAACTGGGCACCTCTGCTGCTCCCCCACTTCTCTACCTGCACATCCTGAGGCTCCATGCTTTTGCTGGGGGACACCTGACACTCGCAACCTCCTCACCTCCCCAGGAGATCGGCACAACTACCATCCCATTCAACAGATGAAGAAACCGAGGCCAGCAAGGCAAGGCCCTGGCCCAAAGCCACAGGAGAAGACTGGCCCAGCTCCGTTCGGCCCTCCTCGCCCCCACCCCGCCCCACTGACTGTCTAACCATTGGGCCACACCTCCCCAGGCACTCAGGGACCTGGCCCAGACTCCGCTTCTTTCCAGCTAGCCTGGGGCGGAGTGACAAGAGTGTGAGGGGCTATCTCCCTCTTGGGAGGAAGGGGCCTCAGCTGGGAGGCAAGGGGCAACCTCTCCCTTTCATGTGCTGTCTCTTGTCTGCACTTCAGTGGGAAAAGCAAAAGCGCTAGTTCACAGTGAGCAGGAATCCGGCCAGTGAAGTTATACGCAAGCTTGCCGTCTACCCGGCTCTCTCGCCGGCCCTTCAGCCCTGGGGGGCAGCGAGCCTCTGAAAGCGACATGAGACTCGCACTCGACTTTCAGTACGTACCCTCAGGTTTCAAAAAGCGTGTCTGGCGTCAGATCTGTGGATTGTTTAACAGGATTAGCCCAGCTCGCCAGCACACGGCTGTCACTTTGTTCCTGGGAAGAGGAGCTCTGATACGAAGTTGCAACAGCAGGTTGGAAATCCAAGGATCGCGCTCGGTGCATCCCACTGGAAGTGCCCACAGACGAGCAATCGCCTGGCTGCGCTATCACCGAGGATGCTGTCAGGGGCTGGGGGACCTGGCTGGAACAGAGGCCATATGGCCCTGCATGGGGGCTGGTGGGGACCAGAGCCTGGGCTTCTGGAGAAGACCAAAGTGACTCAGGGTCTCAGCAGGCTTCTTCGAGCACCCCCAAGCTTCCGCTGCTTTACCAGATCCCCCTGATCCACCCAACTCCAGCTCATTCAAGATTGTCCAGAAAGACCAACATCCCAGACCCAGTAAAGCTGCAAGAAGGAAGCTGGGCTCGGCTTCTCCCTGGGGACAGCCTCCAGCCCTAGATCTTCAGCAAATGCTGGCCTGGTGGTGTAGAAGGCACACAGCTGAGTGCCAGACAGCCTGCACTCAAATTCCAGCTCTGCCACTGCGAGTGGATGACATCCAGGCACCTCAACCTCTCTGGGCCTCAGTTTCATGGTCTGTAAAATGGGGAGATGACACTAGTAACAGGCTCTTTTCTGCATCAAGGGGATGCTGTAAGGGTTAAATGCATTGACAGCGCCTGCCCAGGGAACACACCACCCATGCTGGCTGCTGTTGTATTCTAATTATTATGTGTTCTATTGTTACCGTGTATACAACGTTACTATCCTTATAACATATAACATATGACTATTACCGTGTGGCAGGCAGTGGGTGAGCTCTGCTGCTTCCCATTAATTATCTGGCCTTCTCTTGCTAACGCTCCCTGTAACTGTCTCAGGTTGAAAGCACTGTAGCCGTTGCACACAGGAAGACCTAGGGACCTGCCCGCAGTCCCCCGGCTGGCTGGCAGTGGAGCTAGAGCCTAGACTCAGTCCCTGGACGCCAGGGCGACCATCCTTAGCCACACTCCACCACGCAGGGCTGAAAACTCAAATGCCCAAGGAGCCAGACAAACAGCCCAGGGTTAGTGAAAAACAGCAACAGACGTGGACTCACTATAGGGAGCACTGACAACTGTGGCAAACCTGAGCAGATATCCTGTTTATAGGGATCCGCAAGGCTGGGTGCCGTGGCTCACGCCTGTAACTGTAGCACTTTGGAAGGCCAAGGCAGGGGAATGGCTTGAGGCCAAGAGTTCTAGACCAGCCAGGACAACACAGTGAGACTCTGTCTCTACAAAAAAAAATTTTGAATTAAAACATTAGCCAGGCATGGTGGTACATGCCTATAGTCCCAGCTACTTAAGAGGCTGAAGTGGGAGGGTGGCTTAAGCCCAGGAGTTTGAAGCTACAGTGAGCTGTGATCCGCCACTGCACTCCAACCAGCTTGACAGAGCAAGCCCCTATCCCTAAAAAAGAAAAACAAAAAGAGCAAGAGGTCAGCTGCTTCTCAGATCCAAGTGACTAAAAGCAGAGGAATTCAGGTCTAGTGTGGCCATGCCAGCCTGTTTTTCAAAAGAAAGATAAAGTTTTGACCTGATTTTTTTTAAAGCTAGAAAGTTACTTTCAAATTTGAACACAGGCTAGGCGTGGTGGCACACACCTGTAATCCCAGCACTTTGGAAGGCTGAGGCGGGTGGATCACCTGAGATCAGGAGTTCAAGACCAGTCTGGCCAATGTGGTGAAACCCTGTCTCTATTAAAAACATAAAAATTAGCTGGGTGTGATGGCAGGTGCCTGTAATCCCAGCTACTCAGGAAGCTAAGGCAGGAGAATCACTTGAACCCGGGAGGCAGAGTTTGCAGCGAGCTGAGATCACACCACTGCACTCCAGCCTGGGCAATGGGTGAGACTCCATCTCAAAATAAATAAATAAATGTAAACACAGAATGACTCAAAATATATATTTGTTTGAAAGCCCTCTAGAAGCCAGACCCAGCACACAGGACCCTTGCAGTGCAAGAGGCATCCAGAGAACACCAGTCCTTCCACAGGCCGGTGTGACTCTGGAAAGGCTTCCTCGAGGGCCAAGTCTCCAATGGGAAGTCCAGTTTTTCCTGCAGAAAGCAGCAGTCTTGGAATAAAGATCCAGTCTGGAGATCAGGGGTCACAGAGCCACCTGCACCTCACCCGCCCCAGGAGCCTGGCCAGGGAACAGAGAAGTCCAGAGTCTGCAGGACTCCAGCTCTTATGAAACCCGGGCCTCCCATCTCACTGATGTGGACTGAGGCCAAGGAAGGAAGGGCATTTGCCCAAAGTCAGGCAGAGGCACAGCCACAGAAGCCGCTCTGTGTCCTGGCCACCCCCCATCACGAATGGCTCTGACTTATCAAAGCAGGCCTGCTTCGTCCCTACCCCCTGGACTGTACACGCGGTGGCCCTCGCCTTCCCAGGGAAGCAGCCTGGACTCCAGGGAGCCCCGACTGCATGCCAGCTCCCTTCACTCGACGCCAGGCCGCCCGTCGGATCGGATGAACGCACAGCCTCTCATCAAAGACCATGAAAACGCTTTGAACGTGGTATACTTTAAAGCTCCGTTTGACTTTCAATCCAGCCTTGCAAAATATCTTTGCAGAAAAATAACCTAGATTTGTCACGGCACATTTTGACACATTTGTACGGTCCCTTGATCTAGCCCTTGGCTAACAACAGCTCCCCCGTTTCACTTTAAATAAGAACATTCAAAACACAGACAAGAAGAATGGGGGTAAAACAGGCAATTACTTTAAAAAAAAATAACTTGCACAAATGTGGAGACAAATTCAGTCTGCTGAAAATGAAGCCAGGTTTCTAGCCAAGTGACAGATTCATAACCAAGCGGTTCTAATGGCTGTTGACAGGCCCCAAAATAAAAGGGAGAGAAGAGAGAGAGGGCAAGATGGCTGTGGAGCGGATAATGGGATTTGGGACCCTTCACTTGCAGGTCACTGGTTTTAATTTAGCCCAAACGCCCCTTCACTAAGAGTTGCTACTGTCTGGCCACCGATGAGGAACAGGCAGGCTGGGGACATTCACAGGAGATTGAGGGGGGTCCGCTGAGCCCATCCAGGCAGCACTGCAGGGAGCACAGAGGTGGAGAAGGACAGAAACTGGGGGCCCTTGTTGGAGCTGGAAGTCTGCCTGCAGCTGAAAAAGCAACGGCAGGTCCCCGCTTCAGGGACCCTCGGTTCTCTGTTGCCACCACTTCCAATCAACAAAGTCCAGAATGGCCAATCCAGGCTTTCCCTCCTTTCATGGCAAAAAATAGCTCCCTTTAGTCCGCTGTGCAGCCACTGCCGGATCTTCACAGTGGCCCCAGGAGGCGTACCAGCCTCCGCTCCCATTTCTCAGGTCTCAGAGAGCTCCATGATTTGCTGAAACAAGAGGAAAAGCAGACTTCAAACACAGGCGAGCTCAGGGCAAAGCCCCACCTGCTCAGAACACGCCTGAGCTCAGCCCCACCTTCTCCTCCCATCCAGACAGCTCAAACGGCCCATTTCAACACACAACCGAATCAATACTCCTTGGCCTTGGAGAAGAAGGGAATTCCAACACACGCCTTAGCATGGATGAATGTTGAAGACATTCTGCCAGTGGCACAAGCCAGACACAAAAGCACAAAGATTCTGTGATTCCACTGCTACGAGGTCCCTGGCGTCACCAAGTTCACAGAGACAGGAAGTAGATTCAAAGTTGCTAGGGTTGGGGAAGGGGAAAATGGGGAGTGAGTGTTTAAGGCTGTGTGGGAAATAAAAACGTTTCTCTTCAAAGTTTCCTTTCTTGTTAAGAATAAATTTGCTAATAACTCTGCTAAGCCCTATCCTATGTACCTGTTAAACACGCCATGCTTACAGGCACGTAGCACCTGTTTTAAAAAGTTTTAAGTTATTAGCCAATTGGGTTTTAGTTTAGATTGTTAAGGTCTGGCTCCAACCAACCAAGATCAGACACAGCAGTAAGGACGACCCCAGATGTGTAAGGGATAAATATGTCTGCTTTTCCTTTGTTCATCCTTCTCTCACAGCAAGATGGCTAGTGAAGTTACCCCTCCTACAGGAAGTAAAAATCGCTTTGCTGAGAGATCTTTGTCTCAGTGCTTGATTTCTCTTTGCAGCACTGAGCATCTGTTTCCAACAAAGCGGGACAGTTTCCATTTTGGAAGTTAAGAAAAGTTCTGGAGTTGGTTGGTGGATCGGCCATGCTTTCATTGCTATAAAGAAATACCTGAGACTGGGTGATTTGTAAGAAGAGGCTTACCTGGCTCTCGGTTCTGCAGGCTGAACAGGAATCACGGGGCATCTGCTTCTGGGGGGCCTCAGGAAGCTTTGACTCATAGTGGAAGATGATGCAGGAGCTTGCCTGTCACATGACCGGAGCAGGACAAGGCAGGGAGTGGGCTTGGGGGTGCCCCACATGTAAACAGACAGATCTTCTGACCGCTCACTGGCTACTGCAAGGACAGCACCAAGCCAGGAAGGATCATAGCCCGTGACCAACACACCCCCCGCCAGCCCCACTTCCAGCGGGGATTACATTTCAACATGAGATTTGGGGGGACACACCTCCAAAGTATATCAGACGGTGGTGACGGCTGAGCAACCATGACAGTGTCCTAATGCCACAGGACCAGATGCTGCAATGTGACTAAAATGGTCAATTTTGCTATGCACATTGCACCCCCCACACACACATGCATTTCAGGGCCCGAATGGACAACCCCCACTGTCCCTCCTGTGGTCACCTCCTTTGCTAAACAATCATTTCTGGCTGGATGCGGGGGCTCACACTTGTAATCCCAGTACTGTGGGAGGCCGAGGCTGGTGAATCATGAGGTCAGGAGTTCGAGACCAGCCTGGCCGACACCGTGAAATCCTGTCTCTACTAAAAATACAAAAACTATCTGGGTGTGGTGGTGGGCACCTGTAATCCCAGCTACTCGAGAGGCTGAGGCAGGAGACTTGCTTGAACCTGGCAGGCAGAAGTTTCAGTGAGCCGAGATCACGCCACTGGAGTACAGCCTGGGCGACAGAGCGAGACTCCGTCTCAGGGGGTTCCGCTGGGCACTAGGGCTGAAGGGGAAGTAAGTTTACTGTCCTGGAGAGACTTGAAGCCCAGTGGGGCTAAATGGGCCAGAAAACAGGCAGCTACTCAGGGTGCGCAGGGCCGGGGATGCTCTAGAGGAGAGAGGAGCGGCTGTCAGGAGGCACCGCAGGGGGCGAAGACAGCTCCCACGCACCACTGCTACGAAATTCAAGTCCATCACACAGGCCCAGAACCTCTTCTTGCCATTTCTCTCAGAAACCTCTGGGGCAGCACAGAGGAGGTAAGGGCGGGGGCAGCCCCTGTGCCTCTCCCCCACCAGGTCACCTGTCTTCATCAGGGTCTGCGTCAGCAAGCCAGGGCCCTGCGCTCTTGGGAAGTGAAGGATGTGATGTTTACTCCTTCCCTCCCTGGCCATTTTTCATGCTCTGTCTTCAGGAACCGGGAAAGAGAGATGGATGGGCCCAAGGCCGCCCCGCGCTACGCCGGGGACACGCACCCAAATTGCGTGGCGATGTCATCCATCTCGGCTTTATTATACCCCTGACAATGGCTGTTTGAGGTCTTTGTCATTTCCCAGACCGAGGCTGATTTTTTATTTTTAGCAGCTTGTTGAACGAGGTTTTCGTGGCATCATTCCCTTCAGCCCCTTGGTCTGGCTGTGAAAGGGCAGTTCAGAGAGTTGCTCAGCGGGGGGAGATTCTGTGTCTGATCATGGACTGCTCTGATCTTAAAAGAATTCATTAGTGAAGCCGGCTGCACCTCGCAGGGCTGTTGCCATGTAAGAGACGGGACCACGCATCTGATTTTTTTCCAGGCACACAGGATTTACCCAAGAGGTGAGGTGAGTCCACTCTCACCAACCAGCTGGGGAAAAGGGACCAGGCTTGGGGATGACAGGCCACTGGGCCAACAGCCAGGCTTCAGTGAGGAAAGTCTGACTTTACCTTTAAAAACTGCACGTTATTATGTGTCAGAGCCAGGTGTGGTGGCTCACCCCTGTAATCCCAGCACTTCGGGAGGCCGAGGCAGATGGATCACCTGAGCTCACGAGTTTGAGACCATCCTGGCCAACATGGCAAAACTCCGTCTCTACCAAAAATATAAAAATTAGCGAGGTGTGGTGGGACGCCTGTGATCCCAGCTACTCAGGAGGCTGAGGCAGGAGAATCACTTTGAACCCGGGAGGTGGACGTTGCAGTGAGCTGAGATCATGCCACTGCACTCCAGCCTGGGCAACAGAGGGAGCCTGTGTCTCAAAAACAAGAAAAGAAAAACTGCACAATTTGTCAATTTAAAAATTTTTTAAATAAGAAGTGGCTAACTTTGTGGCCTTCTGAAAGTCAAACCGAACCTGAATTCCGAATCTGCTGAAGAGCCTTCTGAAAGGGGCATGAGTGGAAGTCGATCGTGAGCTCCCCACAAAGGTCTCTGAAGCCACAAGATCTGCACATGGGAGGAGGAGGCCCTGGGGGGCCCAGAGGGCCCAGAGCTCGGGCTCAGGAACATGGGTTCAGCCCTTTAAGAATAAGACTTTAAAGTTTAAAAAGCAGAGAGAGAAGGAATTATTTAAAACCTAAACTGACTATAGCTGCATACATCTAACTTCTAAATGAGACAGCATAATTTATATCACTGTATGCCTTTGCTCTTGCTGCATGACAAATTAATACAAATTTAGCGGCTTCAAACAACAGAGATTGATCCTCTCAGAACATTCACGGGTTGAGAGTCTGGGCACGGCAAAGTCGGGTCCTCTGCTCGGGATCCCACAGGCTGAAACCAAGGCAGCAGCCGCTGCCTCCTCATGCGAAACTCAGAGTCTTCTTCCAACCCCATTCAGCTTGTCCGCAGGATGTGCTTTAGGCGTGAGGTCTTTAGATCCCACAGGCCCCTCTCAGCTCCTGGGCACCTGGCCTCCTCACAATATGGAAATTGGCTTCTTCTCGGCCGGAGAATCTCTCTCATGCTTTGAACCTCTGACTTCAGGGAGACCCTCATCCCTCTTTTAGGGCTGACATGGTTTGGCTGTGTCCCCACTCAAATCTCATCGTGAATTGCAGTTCCCATAATCCCCATGTGTCCCGGGAGGACCCAGTGGGAGGCAACTGAATCACGGGGGTGGTTATCCTCATGCTGTTCTTGCGATGTGAGTTCTCATGAGATCTGATGGTTTTATAAGGAGCTTCTTCCTTTTCCGCTGCGTAGTTTTCCCTGCTGCCGCCATGTGAAGGGCGTGTCTTCTTCCCCTTCTGCCATGACTGTGGTTTCCTGAGGTCTCCCCAGCCATGCTGAACTATGAGTCAGCAGAGCTTCACGTGCTCTGGAGTTCCTGCCTCTCCCAGCTCGTGGTGGGCCAGGCACTCCTTGGCTTGTGGCTGTACACTCCAGCCTCCGCCTCCGTCATCACGTGGCCTCCCCCTCTTCTCCACCTGTCTCTCCTCTGTGTACCTCTTACGAGGACATGTGACATCAGGTTTACAGCCCACCTGGATGATCCAGCCTCATGCCAGCACAAGCCCCTTCACCTAATTCCATCTGCAAAGACTCTTTTCCATGCTAAGGTCACACTCATAACACATGGATATATCTTTGGAGAGGCCATGCAGCCCGCTACAGGGACTTCTCATAATTCTTCCTGCCACAGTTAGTAAGAAAAAAAAATCCCTACACAAATATTGATAGGAAAGAGAGAAAGGAAGTGGCCAGTGTCTCGTGGACTCTTCCACCTTCTGGGTTACTGAAGCCAGGGCCTGGAGAGGACAGTCCTGCCACTCAGCAGAGGACACTAATGGGACCAAGCTAACCTGCCCAGTGAGAATCCCGCAGGGAGATCTGAGGGTCCCAGGAAGATGCAGGGGAAGGCCTGAGAAATGGAGAGAGCAGGTCTGGAGGGGAGGAGCCGGCCATGTGGGGCAGTCTGTGTGCCTTTCCCCTGGGGGGATATTGCTCATTTGGAGCTGTGCATCTGGAATGCCTGCCACACACACAAAGGACTGGTGTGGATATGTGTTCTCTGCAGCAATGATGTGCAGCAGCTGAGAGTAACTTAGACAGCAGCCAGCGCTGGCATCTCAGATCTACCTGCTCCTAGCGGAGGTTAGCATCTGTGTGCCATCACACACCTGCTCTCAAAGTGCTGGGATTCCAGGCCCGTGACTGCCTAATTTTGTATTTTTAGCAGAGACAGGGTTTCACTATGTTCACCAGGACGGTCTCAATCTCCTGACCTTGTGATCTTCCCGCCTCAGCCTCCCAGAGTGCTGGGATTACAGGCGCGAGCCACCAGGCCTGGCCTAATTTTATCTTTTTAGTAGAGACTTTACCCCGCTGTCTCAACATCTACAAAGTGGTGTCAATAATAGTACCTGCCTGGTAGGTAGAATTGAGGATTACATAACTAACATGTACCTAGCATGTTTGAGGCAGTGCCTGCCACATGACCAGCAGTTATTTTTATTTATGACTTTCACCATGTTGGCCAGGACGGTCTCAATCTCTTAACCTTGTGATCTGCCGGCCTCGGCCTCCCGAAGTGCTGAGATCACAGATATGAGCCACCGTGCCTGGCCTAGGGTTTCATTTTAAGGTCTCTGTTACCTCTTCATCTCAAAACTTAAAGACAGATGTGGAAAGTTTGCTTCGGATGGTAGCACCTCAAACTTGAATTCGAGGCTCCAGCGCTGCCCTTCCCCCGGTGGCTGTGGACTCAGGGCAACCTACAGAAACTTTACCCCGCTGTCTCAACATCTACAAAGTGGTGTCAATAATAGTACCTGCCTGGTAGGTAGAATTGAGGATTACATAACTAACATGTACCTAGCATGTTTGAGGCAGTGCCTGCCACATGACCAGCAGTTATTTTTATTTATGACTTTTAATTGCGAGGACTTTGGAAGTTCCACAAGGAGCCAGGCAGGTAAACTGAGTCATGAGGCCTTAAAAGCCCAAATCCCAGACAAGCCTGCGTGTCAGACAAGTTTGCTTATTTGTTCCCCAAAAAGAATCCCAGAAAAAAAGGAAGTCACAATGGATCTGTGGATTCAACACCATCGCAATCAAAATCCCAGCCGGCTTCCTGCAGAAACTGACAGATAATTCCAAAATTCCCATGGAAATAAAAGCACCTACAACAGCCAAAATGACTGACACAGAAGAACAAGGTAAGAGGACTCATAACACCACATGATTATAATTATATGCCAGGTATTCTCCAATAAAGCTGCTCCAAAAGAAAGAGAGGAGAGGGGCTCCCCTGATATTCTGGTGTTTACTAAGGATCTCAAACACCAGAGAGTCCTATTACTTAATCGTTGGTTACAAAGTATGCTTCGGAAGCGGCATGCCAGGCAAGGCATCCTAAAAACGCGGTGGACAGAGAAAACAGTGGTCGCAACTAGGAGAGCCAACCTGAACATCACAGTCACAGACTCCGCTGCAGGCACTGATGGGCCTGGAGCTGCTTCTCTCTCTCTCTCTCTTTTTTATTTTTTTATTTTTTTTGAGACAGAGTCTCACTGTGTGGCCCAGGCTGGAGTGCAGTGGAGTGATCTTAGCTCACTGAAACCTCTGCCTCCTGGGTCCAAGCAATTCTCCTGCCCCAGCCTCCCAAGTAGCTGGGACTACAGGCACCTGCCACCACACCTGGCTAATGTTGTGTGTGTGTTTTTAGTAGAGACGGGGTTTCACTATGTTGGCCAGGTTGGTCTTGAACTCCTGACCTCATGACCCACCCACCTCAGCCTCCCTTAGTGCTAGGATTACAGGCGTGAGCCACTGCGCCCAGCTGGAGCCGCTTCTCACATGGGCAGCTCTGTCTAGCATGTTGCATAGGAGGCAGTGCTGAGCATTTAGTATCTGCTGGGCATGCTGGGCAGTGTGCTAAAGACTGCATACAGAGCTTTATGACACCTCCATCAACCCATGATGTGCTAGGCAAGTGACTCAACCTCTTGGAGCTGCTGATTTCTTGTCTATAGGTGGGGGATAAAGGCAACAGGGCACCTGCCCAAGGCCCTATGTGCTTCTGTGCCCTGGGCTGCCAGGCTGCAAATGGGAAGGGCTAGGTCACCCTGGGAGCCCCTGTCCTGCAGCACCCCAGGACTGGTTCTCAGTGAGGCATCTGGGGCAGGTAGAGAGAAGCCTCCGAGGTATCAGCAAAGCTCCTTTGCCAGAAACTGAGAGGAGCTCGGGAGGGGAAGCACTCTCAGCCACCGAGCAGGGGCTGCGGCCCATCCCTACACCCAGATCCAGCCTCAGCAGGCACAGGGCAGCATGGGCAGAGAGCTTTGGAATAGCGGGGTGGCTCAGTGAGGGGCACCCCACACACCAGGGCTTGAGAAGGAGACCTGCAGTCTGGACCAAGATCAAAGGTGGTTCAGCCCACCCAGGGGTTAGCTGGTGTGTTTTTCAGCTCAGGCCACATTTAGAACTCAGGAGATTATATATAAAATCCCTTATATATAAAATAAGGCTGGGTGTGGTGGCTCACACCTGCAATCCCAGCACTTTGCGAGTTCAAGGCAGGTGGGTAACTTGAGGTCAGGAGTTCAAGACCAGCCTGATCAACATGGTGAAACCATATCTCTACTAAGAACACTATATAGGCTGCACACAGTGGCTCATGCCTGTAATCCCAGCACTTTGGGAGGCCAAGACAGGCAGATCACCTGGGGTCAGGAGTTCAAGACCAGCCTGATCAACATGGTGAAACTCCATCTCTACTGAAAATACAAAATTAGCCGGGCGTGGTGGCACATGCCTGTAATCCCAGCTACTCGGGAGGTTGAGGCAGGAGAATCGCTTGAAACCAGGAGGCAGAGGTCGCAGAGCGCTGAGATCATGGCATTGGACAACAAGAGAGAAACTCCTAATCCCAGCTACCCAGGAGGCTGAAGCAGGAGAATCACTTGAACCTGGAAGGCGGAGGCTGCAGCAAGCCAAGATTCCGCTACTGCACTCCAGCCTGGGTGATACAGCGAGACTCCATCTCAAATAAAATAAAATAAAATAAAATAAAATAAAGTAAAGTAAAGTAAAATAAAATCCCAGTGCAAGCTGGAGATGTGGTGCCACAAACCCAGCCTCCCACAGGGTCATCAGCAGAAGACACCCGACGGTTTGCCGCAGTCCCCCGGCCCCACAGAGCCACACCGGCACCCTCACCTGGCCAGCATCATCACCCACTTCCCCTGCACAGACAATGGCTCTATGACTCCTGGCCCGGGAACCCAGTCCCGGGAACCCAGCAGTGTCTGTGTGTTTGGGGGACAGGGAGTGTGGTCCTCAGGAGGGCCCCAGCCACTTTGAGGAATAGGACATGGCTGGCCTATTCACCACATCCTACTTAAATGTCTGCAGGCTGGGAGCTCCCTGTATTATCAGGCAACTGTCCTTACTGGACCAATTGTCCCATCAAGATAAACGTACACCCGTCTAGGTCAGACCAGGCCACTTCTTTGGCTAAACCCCCAGGGGCTTCCCTTTGCACCTACAAAAAAAGCCCATGGCACTTACCGTGAGGTTCAAGCCTGGCCCAGTCTGCTTCGCCTAATTCCGCAGCCACACCATGTCCCTTGCCAAGTGCCCATGCCCTCCCCCAGCTTCCTGAACACACTTCTCTGCCTCTTCCACCAAGATGCCCTCCCCCAGATGCCCACAGGGGCATGCTCCACTCTCAGACAGAAGGCTGCCTCCCTGGCTAGGCTTCTCCAGCCATCCAAACCAAAGTCAACACGCCGCCCACCATTCTCTCTCCATATCTCTTAGCACAAAGCACAAGTGTGGTGTTTGGTTACTTACTGGCTGCCCTCCTCCCCTGCCAGCACGTCAGGACCAGGAGGGCAGGGACCGTGTGCTTTGTCCACTGTATGTCCTCAGCCCTTAGAACGGTGCCTGCACCACCATAGATATGACAGTTGCTTAATAAATGTTTAAATAATAGATGCTTCAATAAATGGCAGAGGGATGAGTGGATGGAACAGACAGATGATGGATGGGCGGATGGATGAAACAGTCATTATTTACTAATTTACGCTCTCATTCAGTACACATTACTCATTAACTCACATTTTCATCCTATGAATTTTTCCAAGTGTCTACTGAGGACATAATTCGAACCCTACCCCTGGAAAACTCACAGAATTGGTCAGCCCTTCCCGAGGCAGCCTTCAGATCAGACATTGGAGGATCTGAAGTCAGCCCTTCCCTTTCCTCCAGGCGTTAAGGGACCAGCTCCTACAGCAGCTACTCACGACCTGTCCCCAGCTCATCCCTTTCACCCCGTTCCCCCGGCATCCTGTTTTGGCCGCCCGTCTAGGTCCACAGACGTGCCCTAAATGTTCCCCAGTATAAACAAGATAGTTCTCGAAAGCGGCGCTTATCAAGCTACCTGTGGGGAAGGATACATTTTTTTATTTTCAATTTGTCACAAACCAGTAATTTTGTAAAATACGATAAGAATGAATGACTGGAAAAAATCAGGAAAAAAAGGACACAAAATACAAGCCCAAATTTTTCTGTTAGATTCAGAAGACATAAAATTACCCAGAAAATTGCTACAAAGGTTTCTAAATGCTTCTTCTCAATTTCTGTACTTATCTTGTCTCAAAGCATAACCATTCAGGAACCATCCTTTACGCAGCTGCACCAGAGAAGCACCACGTGCCCATGGGAATTTCAGAGGCGTGAGGTGGTGTTGGCACCTGTGAGCAGGTGAATCAGAGGCCCCCAGCTGCAGGCAGCCTATGAGCAGCACCCTGCTTCCCACGACCCTGGTGATGGCTCAACTCCTTCCACCTGTACGGGGTCAGAACCCAGGCTGGCCATGAAGAAAGCAGTCAAAACACCTGCCTTCAGAAAGCTTATGATCTACTTGGCAGGAGGGCAGAAAATCATTAGTATTACATGTATGTGGATGTGAGCTGTCATATATGACCAGGGATGGGCTAGAGGGTGGTGGTCAGGGAGGCAGGAGGGAGCCACGCAGATCTCTGGATGAACAATGTCCCAGGCAGCAAGAGCAGCATGTGCAAAGGTCCTGAGGTAGGAGGGCGAATGGGTGTTCCTGGAACCCCTCATCCAGGAAGCCTTCTGGATGCTCTCACTTGGGGCAGAGCTCAGGGCTCCTGCTCTGTGCCTCTAGGACACCGTAACACACAAGCAACACAGTGTGGGTAGGATCTGCCTCCTGCCTTCCCCTGCACACCAGCAGCCCCTGGAAGGCAGGGACGAGGTGGGCCAGGAGGGTCACTGCTAAATCCCCAACACATGGCACACGGTGGCTGCTCCAAGAGTGTTCCGCAAACGGAAGGAAGGAGGGTGGGAGGGAGCAGCCAGGTAGACAAGGAAAGAGAAGGAGGGAGGAGGGGTTGAGTACTGCCAGTTCACCCTGGCCAAAGTCCGTGCCTAGAAACGGAGGGCGAGTAACAGTCCCACCTCTCCCTACAGTCCCAGGCAGGGCTGACATGGAATTCAGTTTCTCCCTGGTGGGACAAAGTCAGAATAAATCACTGACCTCCCTAATCTTCATCTGCCTGGCCTGTGGAGTGATAGGGATACATACATCCCCAAGGAGGTTGTAAAAATGTAATCAGAGAAGTCACAAAAGAACCTGACATTGAGGCCGGCTCATGGAAGGGCTAGGCAAACATTAAAAAGCAAGAAAAATGCAGCCTTGGAGGAGATACTCCACCTAATCATTCATTTCCACTTTAGTGAAAAGTAGCATCCCAGTCTTTCCTTGGGACCTCAGGTAGGGACTAGAGTGCTGAGGGGGGTGGAGGTACCTTGGCAAACTACACCAGCTCCCCTCCTCCCAGGATTGTGAGGAAGCCTCGCCTCCTCAGAGCAGGAAGGAATCCTAGAGGTCAGCCTGTCTGACCTACCTAGGGGGCTCCTCTGGACTTGAATGCCTCCAAGGACTGGGGGCTCAGTCTCAGATGGAGGGAATGGCAGGTTCACATTGCTGACAATCTGTTCTTTGCTCCCAGAGACATTACATTAAAAATGTCTGTGCCTATTCTTGGCCCGGCATTCTCAGAAAGAATTTGTTTCTTTTTTAACCCTAATAAGTCACTGCTCTTAGAGGTAGGTGGGGAGCACCCCAGGACCAGAGAGCTCTTCATGCAGCCTGGACGCAACCGCTCTTGTCAAAAATCAGCTCATTCTTCACACAGCTTCTTACATGAACACTCATGCATGCATGCACATTCATGCATACACAGGCACACATGCTTGTGCACACATGCATATAGGTACGCATTTGCATCCACACATATATGCATGTATGTACATACACACATGTCCGTATATAATATGCATGCAGTCACACATATATGCCATGTCATGTGTACACTCACAGGTACATAAATGCTGATTAAAAAGGAACCCAAATAATTAGCAAATAATGTCTGATTACCTTCTGTGGCAGCAGTCTCTCCAGGGACATCTGGAGCCTCCAGAAAACCTAACAAGAGTCTCTGCCCTTGGAGCAAAAGAGAGGACAGGAAGGGAACCATTGTTCAGCCCCTGCCATGCTGGAAACACTTTGCACATAGATTTGAAAAGTGCGGTGGCTCACGCCTGTAATCCCAGCACTTTGGGAGGCCAAGGTGGGCAGATCACCTGAGGTCAGGAGTTCGAGACTAGTGTGGTCAACATGGCAAAACCCCAACTTTACTAAAAATATAAAAATTAGCCAGATGTGGTAGTGTTCATCTGTAATTCCAGCTGAGGAATTGGGAAGCTGAGGCAGGAGAATATCTTTTGAACCCGGGAGATGAAGGTTGCAGTGAGCCAAGATTTCACCACTGTACTTCAGCCTGGGCAACAAGAGCAAGATTCCATCTCAAAAAAAGAAAAAAGAAAAGCTGCTTCTTCTGTGAAGGATGAAGTCAGACATTGATGCACTGTGGCCAAGTGTGTCTATGCAACTTACCAGTTTCAAGGCAGCTTCATCAGAGTTGGTGTTTAACCCAATCATGCTCCACTTCTGAAGACAGAAAATATAGATCCTACATATCATACACACACACACACACACACACACACACACACACACACACACCTCCAAAACACAAAATTGCCCATCTCCACCAACACGGGCGCTATTGGAAAGACATTCATCTCAGCCCGTGAAAATCCTGCACTGAGGTCCCAGGTCCCTGAACTGTGATCAGTATCTGAGGACCCAGAAAAGTCTCAACAGCATTTCCAGGGGAAAGTAGGGTGTGAGACAAGGCTGGAAGAAGGTGGCACTCACAGGGAGTGCTGAGCTGTCAGAAGGGGGTCAGGGTCAGCTGAAAGGAGCTCCCAAGAGCCAAATCTATGACAATTGGAGCAGAAAAATAAATAACAAGGATTATAGCCCATTGGAAAAAAGTAAACTGTGAGTTCATACGTATATAATATAAATGATAAATAAATGAACATATTAGTAATGTTATTAATATTATTAATTATAAATTAACAATTTAATAAACAAGATATAATTGGTGGAATAAGCAAATGTAATAAATACTAATATGATAAATTTAATAAAGGAATGGGAGAGAAAGGAAAGTCATTCTTTGAAATGGAATGCCTGCTAACTAATGCAGAAAGAATGCCAGAATCAGGAAACCAGATGTCCAGGCAGAAGTTTGTGGCAGGAGTGAAGCCCTCATGGAAAACATCTGCTAGGGCAGTGTAGAAGGGAAATGTGGGGTCAGAGCCCCCACACAGAGTCCCCACTGGGGCACTGCCAGGCAGAGCTGTGAGAAGAGGGGAAGAGGGTCACCATCTTCCAGACCCCAGAATGGTAGCTTCACTGACAGCTTGCACCATGTACCTGGAAAACCACAGACACTCCTCACCAGCCATGAAAACAGTTGTAAAGGGGGCTGTACCCTGCAAAGCCATAGCAGTGGTGCTGCCCAAGGCTGTAGGAGCCCACCTCTTGCATCAGCAT
Organism: Leontopithecus rosalia; assembly: GCA_028533165.1. Classification (NCBI taxonomy): domain Eukaryota; kingdom Metazoa; phylum Chordata; class Mammalia; order Primates; family Cebidae; genus Leontopithecus; species Leontopithecus rosalia. The sequence goes on from CM052659.1 coordinate 4,099,547, forward strand.
GACTTGGATGTGAGACATGAAGTCAAAGGAGATCATTTTGAAACTTCGAGTTTTAATGATTGTCCTATTGGATTTCAGACTAGCATGAGGCCTGTAGCCCCTTCGTTTTGGCCAATTTCTCCCATTTGAAACAGGTGCATTTGCCTAATGCCTATACCCAAATTGTATCTAGGATGTAACTAACTTGCTTTTGATTTTTACAGGCTCATAGGTGGAAGGGACTTGCCTTGTCTCAGATGAGACTTTGAACTTGGATGAGACTTCGAACTTGTACTAGACTTTGGAGAACTGTTGGAAGAACACTGTTTTGTTTTGAAATGTGAGGACATGAGATTTGGGAGGGGCCAGGGGTGGAGTGATATGGCTTGGCTGTGTCCCCACCAAAATTTCATCTTGAATTGTCGCTCCCACAAACCCCACATGTCATGGAAGGGACCTTGTGGGAGGTATTTTAATCATTGAGCAGTTACTCTTATGTTGTTCTCACTATAGTGAGTGAGTTCTTATGAGATCTGATGGTTTTATATGGGGCTTTTCCCCAACTTCACTCACCACTTCTCCTTTCTGCTGCCATGTGTTCATGGCAGAAAGGAAGAACGACGTGTTCACCACTTCCCCTTCCCACATGATTATAAGTTTCCTGAGGCTTCCCCAGCCCTGCAGAACTGTGAGTCAGTTACATCTCTTTCCTTTATAAATTACCCAGTCTCAAGCAGTTCTTTATAGCAGTGTGAGAACAGACTAATACAGTCAAGGAGCTGGAAGGGTTGTGCACAGGACACTTTGGCCAGGCCTGGCAAGGGGCAATGGGATCACTGAGAATGTCCAGGAGTGGTGAGGTCAGCAAACCTCAAAAGGTAGGGGTCTCTGACTTTTCCTCAAAATCTAAGCATGTCCTCCCATCCAACCTTCCAGTCAATACTTACTGAGCCTTGGGATGCCCAGTGGAGCTTATGGTCTAAAGGAGAGGCAGGCAATCCATATAGAATCAAACCAGGCAGAATAACTGCAGCTGGCTGCATGCCTGACTTTACCATGTGGAAGGAGCCACTCTCCCCATCTTGCAGCCTTCCCCAACCAGTTCTCAGAGGTAGGAAGATTCAGGAGGGCCCATGCCCTCCCTGCCTCACTCCGTCACTGTATCTTCCACACAAGACCACAAGAATTGAGTCCACTTGTTGATTTAAAACCAAGTTTTGATACCCAGACCTGAGATAACTGCAGGGTCGGGAAGGGCTGGAGGAGGAGAGCTTGGTGCCTCCACAGGTCCACCTGACTTTGCCCTCCTCTGGGCTTCACTCATTCATCCCATCTGTGGTCTTTGGTTCCCCTGTGGGACCCTATGTACAGCAGTAGAATTCCCTTCCTGTGGGGGGATTAGAAAGCACCAAGCTGGGGGTTCAAGGGACTGCCAAACTCTTCCAGAATGTTCCATATGTAGGATGCCCACTAGAGCTCCTACCCCTCCGGAGCAGCTTTAATAAACCGATGCCACTGTAGGGTCTTCCCGCTCATCCTCACCTCCGTGGGGTAGAAAGAAGATACCTATTACTATGGCATGTCTAATCTTTGCACCAATACCTGGAAACAACATATTTATGGCATCAGCTACTGCAGATAGCATGGAAAGGTTTCAAAGAATCATAGCAATCTCTGTCACCTACTGAAAATCCCCATGGATTAATTGCCCAATTATTAGAATTCCCATTTTACAGAGGGCAGCTGAAGCCCAGAGATGGCGACCAGAGTGGAGTTGATGACATGTTCCCCCTTCCCCTCACAGCCGCCCTCCTGCAGCTCTTTCAAGAGCAGGCTTGCGACACCTGTGACCACTGTTTGCAGGTCTGTCCCCTCCCCTGGACTGTGAGCTTCCTGGAGGCCTGGAGACCTGCCAATGCTACAGGCACGGGGGGTAAAAGAGAGGCACTGTCCTGTCCTTTTCAGGGAGCATTGTGGTCCAGTCAGGAAGGGGGAGAGATGGTCATCAATAAAACACCCAAATATGTTTATCACTTCAAATTGCAATAGCAGCCTTGGTGATATGAGAAGGAAGTGATGCGGGGTCTAGAATTCAGATTGTGGCCAGAGAAGGGTGTGGCTGGAAAGGACGCATCTAAGCAGGGAAGCTGAACACACTGAGGACTCTGTTGGGGCTGGAGAGGGGACCAGACATGGTATTTCCCTTCCTTGGCCAAGTCTGGAGCAACTGAAAACATGATGAAGGAGTGGGCAGGAAGGCAGAGCTCTCATCTGCATTCCTAGAAAGCCCAGGCCAAAGGAAATGGCCTCAGAGTGGGGGATTCCCAAAGCAGACACTGGTGGCCTCCCCATCAAGGGCAAAGGCAGACCCAGGGAGAGCACGAGCAGGGTCTCCTCACAGGAAAAGGGAGAAGGAAGGCTGCTCCCCCTCTCCTTCCAAACTCCAGGGTAAGTCCCACCCCACTCTTGGGCAGGGGTCCTATGTGAACAGTCTCCCTCCCCTGGAAAGGCCACACCCGAGCAAGAGCCATGTCCAGTAGCCCAAGGCTAGCATCCAGGGCAGAAGGGTGAGCTTGGCATCCAGGTCAGAAGGAAGGAGCACCACCTCCCTCCAGGTAAGTGCCAGGGAGGGGTGAGGGTAGGCTGGCAAGGAACAGAGGCCGGACACACCAGGACCAGGCAGGCCCAGGAAGGAGCTGGATTTTCATCCCCAGAGCAATGGGAGCCCACTGCCCGCCTTAAGACCAAGCTATTGGGGTCCCACGTGCATCTCGCTGCTAGTGGGAATGGGTTGGGGGGGTGCAAGCAGAAGTAGAGGGGCATTTGGAGACTGTTCCGTGGCCCAGGACAGTGGCTCTGGTGGTCAGAGAGACAGCAGGAGGGAGGCAGACCAGGAGCACACCTGGCCGTGGCCAGTCTGGCCACTTCCTCCCAAGGAGGGCGGTTCACATCTTTCCGCTGCCATCAGCGGTGGCCCCAACAAGGTATTTAGAGTGGGCAATAAAAGCAAGAAAGGAAATCTTAATGAGGTAGACAGCATGAAGGCCCCACACCCCAGGCTGGCAGGTGCACAGCGGAAGATTCCAGCAGCTCATCTCATAGGGCTTTATGCTGCTGGCCACCTTGGGAACAATCCACAAGATTTCAGGGAGGCCAGGGCCCCATGCAAATCCGAATTGACACCAGAGAGAGAAACGAGAGGAAATCTGGCCTTTCTCAGTAAGCAAGGCAACGCCTCTCAGCCTGCTTTGGAGAAGGCTGAGGAATCTGGAGGGCCTTTAGCCCTTACAGTGTGAAATGTTCTGTTAAATTACTAAAAGGAAAGATTCGGGTTTCTTTGAACCTGAAAGATATAGTAATTGCTGAACCGGAACTCACAGCAGGAGATGTTTTACAGAACCTAATTAAAGCTAAATGGAAGAAGCAAGTCATCCCAACTGTGGAGAAAGATACATCACCAAGAGCTAAGTGGACACAGCAGAAGGGGACAAGGATGTGGCCATCCATGTGCCCGGCAAATCCCACACGAGAGGGGCTCTGAGCAGGGCCCGCTGAGAGGATGGTGCTGCTCTGGAGCCCCACATGACACCAAGGCTCCCAAAAGATGCAGGGCTTGAGAGCACTCTCCCGTTTGTAGCGTGACCTCTGAGGGCAGGTCATTTGCACCTGTGCATGTGCACACACACACACCTGCATATGTGGGTCACAAACACACATGCATACATATATGCATATACATGTGGGTGCATGCACACATGTACACATGTGGGTGCAAATATATCTGCAAATATGCACCTGTGCCCACACATGCATGACATGTATGCATGCATACACATCCATGTGTGCCTATACATGGGTATACACAATACACATGCCATACATACATGCATGCTCACCTATGTGGGCATGCACACACACAAACAGCTCCTCTCTTTTTCAGGTGGTTGCAGGGAACGCAGCTCTCTGACTTCCTGAGGCAGCAACCGGAAATCTTGGGGGTCCTGCTCAGAACCAGCAGAAACAGGGATGAACAGATGGTTGCTTCTGCTCCACGGTGCCCTGAGCACTCTGCTGTGAGCTAGACTAGGGTTTTGTATCAGCAGCTCCCAGAAGAAACTAGAACAAAGCAAAACCCCCTTCACCCCAAGCCAGACAAAAGCCAAAGGCCTTCACCTGCATTTTCCAGCAAACCAAGCCCATGGCAAGGATTCAGGCGCTGAGACTTTATCTGTAAGGTACAAACCACAAACCCAGGCTAGCCAGGTGAGGGAGGGAGAAGAGCGGCAAAGGTGTGTGCTGCCTGGAGGCTGCACCACAACCTGCTGCCAGCTCTGCCCAGCGTGTGGCGCTTCTCTCTGACCAGGCTACCAGGAGAAACTCAGCCCCCCGGGATTCCGTGCTAAGGAGGGAGGAGGAGGAATTTTTTCAACCCTCAGAGCTCTGAACCCCAACATCTGATAAAGGATGTCACATCCCACGCCCTGAGGTCGGGGGGTTTTGTCTAAGGTCAGAGTGATGGAAGGAGCTGGAACTCTCCCACAAATACCTGGCCAGGCTGGCTGGTGACAGCAGCCCAAGGGTAGCCCCCACTTCCAAGGCCAGTGACCAGCTATCTCCAAAGATGGCAGCACCATCCAGATCTGGTAAATATTACTGAGGGAATCCAAGATTTGTGTGCAATACAAATAGTCAACCCAAAACATGTATGAGCCGTCTCTGTGCAGCGTATCACCAGGGCTCGGTCACCACCAGGGCTCAATCATGATCAGGGCTCAGTCGCCACCACGTTTCAGTTGCCACCAGGGCTCAGTCACCATGAGGGCTCAGACACCTCAAGTGCTCAGTCACTATCAGGGTTCAGTCACCATGAGGGCTCTGTCACCACCAGGGCTCAGTCACCATGAGGGCTCAGACACCTCAAGTGCTCAGTCACTACCAGGGTTCAGTCACCATGAGGGCTCTGTCACCACCAGGGCTCAGTCATAATGAGGCCTCAGTCACTGCCAGGACTCAGTCACCATGAGGGCTCTGTCACCACCAGGGCTCAGACACCTCAAATGCTCAGTCACTACCAGGGTTCAGTCACCATGAGGGCTCTGTCACCACCAGGGCTCAGT
>CM052659.1:4110242-4134900 GCA_028533165.1 Leontopithecus rosalia
TGGGATGTGATGATGGTGGCTAGTGATGGCAGTGGGACGTGATGATGGTGATGGATAATGATGGCAGTAGGAGGTGATGATTGTGGGTAGTGATGGCAGTGGGAGGTGATGTTGGTGGTGGATATTGATGGTAGTGTGAGGTGATGGTGGTGGATAGTGATGGCAGTGGGAGGTGATGGTGGTGGATAGTGATGGCGTGGGAGGTGATGATTGTGATGTATAAAAATGGTAGTGGGAGGTGATGATGGTGATGGTAGTGATCGGTGATGATGAGGAGATCACCTATGACAGTTGTGTGGTAATGGTGGTGGTGGTGGTGATGGCCACAGTGGTGATAATGGTGATGATCATGATAGTGATAGTGGCAGCAGTAGTCTTGATGTTCATGATGGTGATGATGGTAGTGATGGTGTTGATGGTGATGGTGATAGTGATGATGGTGGTGGTGATGATGGCAGCAGTAGTAGTGATGGTGATAGTGGTGTTGATGGTGATATTGGTGATGGTGCTGGTGGTTGTGGTAATGATGGTGATGGCGATAGTCATGGTTGTGGTGGTGGTGTTGATACTGATGGTTGTGATGGTTATGGTGATGGTGATGGTGGTGATGGTGGTTGTGATGGTAATAGTGGTGATGGTGATAGTGATGATGGTGGTGGCGGTGGTGATGGTGATGATGGTAGTGATTATGGTAATGGTGATAGTGATGGTGATAGTGATTGTGGTGGTGGTGATGGTGATAGTGGTGGTGGTGGTGATGGTGGTGGTGATAATGCTATTGGTGATGGTGATGATAGTGGTGGCGATGGTGATAGTGATGGTGGTGGTGGTGGTGATGGTGATAATGGTGGTGGTGGTGATTATGATAGTCATGGTGATAATGGTAGTGATGATGGTGATGGTGATAGTGGTGGTGATGGTGATGATGGTGGTGATGATGGTGATGGACGTGATGATGGTGGTGGTGGTGATGGTGATAGTGGTGGTGATAATGGTAGTGATGATGGTGATGGTGATGGTGATTCAGACGTGATGGTGGTGGTGATAATGGTAGTGATGATGGTTATGGTGATGGTGGTGGCAATGGTGATAGTAATGATGATGGTGATGATGGTGATGGACGTGATGCTGGTGATAATGGTAGTGATGATGGTGATGGTGGTGGTGGTGATGGTGGTGGCAATGGTGATAGTAATGATGATGGTGGTGATGGTGATGGATGTGATGCTGGTGATAATGGTAGTGATGATGGTGATGGTGATGATGGTGGTGGTGGTGATAGTGATGATGGTGATGATAGTGGTGATGGTGATGGTGGTGGCGATGGTGATGGTGATGGTGGTGGTAATGGTGATAGTGGTGGTGATAATGGTAGTGATGATGGTGATGGTGATGGTGATGATTCAGACGTGATGGTGGTGGTGATAATGGTAGTGATGATGGTGATGGTGGTGGTGGTGATAGTGGTGGCGATGGTGATGGTGGTGGTGATAATGGTGGTGATGATGGTTATGGTGATGGGGTGGCGATGGTGATAGTGATGATGATGGTGATGATGATGGTGATGATAGTGGTGATGATGGTGGTGATGATGGTGATGATGGTGACAAGGATAGGCTGATAGGCCAGGAGGAAATTAGGGGAATGTAAGCAATGTGGCCCAAGAGGCAAAATCAAGGAATTCAACGTAGAAAACATAAAGCCAAACCCAAGCCTGAAAGGAGCATCTCCCAATACCAGGATGGAAAGGAATCAAAGCTTGCTCAACTCCCCCATTTCCCAGATGACAAGACTGGGTCTGCAAAGAAAAGGCCACTGGTCCAAGGTCACCAGCCTGCATCACAGCACAGGCCCAAAGCCTTGTCTCCCAGCTCCTAGTGAGGAATGAATCACCAGTCTCGGAATCCAGGGCTGGGAGAGGCTCTCCATGAGGAGCTTGCTGCCAACCTCATGCCAGGCCAGAGGAGGGCTTCCATTCCTGTATGCAGATGTCTGTCAACTCACAAAACCTTCTGTGGGCATCCCAGCAGAGATCAGAGGCCTGGGAGGATGGCAGGCATGCAGCCAGCGGACCACCTTGTTCAGCCCTTCCTCCCAGGAAGGCTGAAGGGTCCCCGAGGCCCGGGGAAAGTCACCCTGCAGGAGGCAAGGCAGCTTGAGGATCAAGCCTCCCCAGCCAACTGCAGGTACCATCTCAGGGTGGGGCACTGGAGAGGGCTGGACTCGGACTATCCAGGTCTGGGCCAGACCAACAGCTGGACTACAGCTGTGAACCCCATCACAGTTGTGCTGGCCTGCCCTCCCGTCACAACTCCCACCCCAGCCACAGAAGGTCCTGGCTCTCCCCCAGTGCCCACAAAAGCAGGGCTCCACGTGAGAAGAGAAGCTGGAGGCTGGAAGAAAAACCCGAGTGGCTGGGTCCCCAGCCAGGCCTGCCCGCTCCCTCCAGTCCCCCAGACGTCTCCCCTCAGGTCTCCAGGCCTCTCTAGTTCTCTTGCCACTGAGGAAGGCCAAGGCCAGGGACCTCTATGAGATCTGGCGGTGGAGTTGCCCGGCCAGCGGAGCATCTGGACGAGAGGTCTGCTCCCCGTCCCCTCCCTCCACCCCTCCCTCGCTGGCCCGGGAGGCAGCAGAGCCTGTGCTCCCCTGGGCCCTGGAGTGAGCCAACAGTGCCACCATCAGCTGCCAGCTGGGAAATCCTCCCTCCCACTCCACCAAGTCATGCACTGAACAGAGGCAGAGACTGGACAGCTGTCCCCTGCCTCTGGGAACCACAGGCCTGACAGAGAGAACCTTCTGGAGAGTGCCGTGGGGCTCAGCAGGACCCTGGAAGCCTCCATCAGGCTTCTCCTCCACAGGAGTGCTCAGGCTGAGAAGAGGGCACTGAAGCTGATGGTGCCCAGAGCAATAATTCATTCATCTAAAACCACCGGGCGCCTCTGACGTGCCAGGACACATCCAGGCCCTGCGGATGCGCTGATGGTTCAAACAAGAAGCAGTGTCGCCCGAACGCCTCGGTGGGCTCAGAGCAGGGTCTCATGCAAGCGTCCAAGGGGCCACTCTCTCTGTCCCTGGGTCACAGAAGAGGAAGTCGAGGCTTAAAGGTGTTAAGGACACCTGGTAGCTGAGCTGGTAAGGCCAGACCCGGGCAGAGGGGGAGCCTGTGTGCAGTCACCGAGGGTGCTTGGGTCACCACCGTCCCTCAGAGAGAAAGAAGATTTGGACATCTTCCCCTGCCTGGGCCTTTGGATCAGCCCCTTGACATCCTCAAGGCAGATCGGGGCTCTGCACACCGGTCCCGACTGAACTCATCTCCCTCAGGCCCTTTTGGGTGATAACACTGAATACGTCAGCTTCCAGATGATGCAATGCTCCGCTCTACCCAGGCTGGCAGGAGCCCCAGGCCCTTGCAGAAGTGCTGGTACCAGGAGAGTGGCACCTGCCATGGGGCCTGACACATGGAGACACCCAACACAACACAGAGAATACTGAGCCTCTCCACCGCAAGGAGGGCTGCCCGGGAGACCCCGGGAGCCACAGCCAGGTCTGCCCACCGGAAGCCCCGACGGGGTTGGGAACGGACGCTCACAGGCCCAGGCAGGGATGAATGCCCCCAAAGGCAGCAGCACAAGGATGTCGTGGCCCGAACTGGACCTTGGGCCTGGGGGACCTGGCCACTGCAGAGCAGACACCACCCTAACACGTGCTGTCATGAAAACTGCATCTGACTTGGGTCTGGTTCCAGGCACAGGGCTCCTAAAACCCTGGGCGTTTAAAAGCACAGGAGTGACTTGTCATTCACAGGAAGTCCCTTCCCCCTTACTGCAGCTTATGCTAATGAGGCGATTCAGTAGCTCCCTAGGTAGTTGTGGGCTGGGGGCTGGATGCCAGAAGCCCAGCCATGTGGTTACAGGATGGGAACCTCTGTCCTCTCCAAACCCCTCTACCCCCAACCCCCATCTCCAGGGAAGTGAGAAGGACTGTAGCTTGAGTCAATCACCACAGCCAATGACATAACCAATCAGGCCAACGATTTTATGGACCTCCATAAAAAACACTAAATGACAGGGCTCAAAGAGTCTCACTCTGGTGAACCCATTGAGGTGTGGGAGGGGACGCGTCTGGGAGGCCTAGAGGCTCCCAGACAACCCCCTGCCTCGTCCTGTGTGTCTCTTCCAATCCGACGAGTTGCTGTGTTTGTAAGAGACTTCTCACTCTGAGTAGAGCACTTGCCCGGTTCTGTGAGTGGCTCCAGTGAGTTACCAAGCCCAGGGAGGGCGTCATGGGAACCTCAGATTTATTTCTGGTTGGACAGAAGAGGGAATGGCCTAGAACTTGCAACTGACATCCAGAGTGGGGACGGAGCCCTGGACCTCATGGGATCCGACGCTACCTCCAGGTAGATCGAGTCAGAATTGAATTGCATTGCTGGACACCCAGCAGTGTCAGCAAATCAGACAGGTAATGAGTGGCTGACGCTGGGGCAGAGAAAGCTGTGCACGTCCCAATCTGTGTCTTTGACCTGCAGGTGGCTCTCTCTGGGTGGGCGGCCAAGAGCTCCTGAATTGGGGTGCGTCTCCATGAAACAAGAGGGTCTGGGGAGCAGCAGACACCCACCTGCAGCCTCGTCTTGGACGACACTCTCGCCGCGGCCCGCAGGCTGCTTCAGGAGCCTGCCAAAGCAGAGTGAGGCCCAGATGGATTCAATCCCCACTCTCCACCTGGGAACTCAAAACAGGCTTCAGGGTCCGCCCAGGCTCAACCGCACACAGCAAGTCGGGGAGGCCCCCGGAGGCGTGACCCACGTGCGGGATGTGTGGTGTCTGAGCTCCCTTCCCCCGCACCCTCGCTTCTCACGTTGACCATCCTGTGGCCCTGAGTGCTCAGCTGGAACCTAAGGGGCACAGTCTGAACACAGACCCCGGACCGGCTGCTCCTGCAGGACGTCGGCTGAGCCCTGCAGGAATCACAGTGTACAACGCATCCACAGAGCCCCAGGTGCCCGGGGAGACCAGCAGGACTTCAAAGACAAGCAGGAGCCTCAGTGTCCACCTGACTTCTCCCCAGGCAGCCCCCACTGTCCTTCATCCCAGCTCCCAGCACACGCTTTCCCAGGACAAGGAGGAACCACAGTGCCTGGTGGGTAAGGGCCCCAACCCGGCTAGCCTGTACCCCACACTCAGGAGATTGTGGAGCCTACTGCCACCGTGGAGAACATCACCCAGTTCCTTAAATTTCAGGTACTGGGGTCCGGGGCAGGCACTCCTGTCACTGCAGATTCAGAGTCGGGATGACAGCGCTCACAATTTAGTTTCAAACACTTTCTGCCAACGTCACTCTGGAGCGTTCTCATGGGAATGGGACCCGAAGTTTGAGATCTTTCCTCCTGGGCCTTCCCAACATGTCCCTGCTCTACCACTGATCACAGCAGAGGGGACTCTGGGCAGAGGGAGGACCACACTCCTGAGCAGGAGGAGGCTGGCATCACACTCCGGGTCCACTCTGCGCAGCTCAACACAGGGCCTTGCCCAGCCTTACCCACCTGGTGCCCCCCGCCCCCGGTGCCCCCTACATCTGGCCCGTCCATGCTGAGCAGAGGGAAGCCAGAGCCCCTGGGCACCCCGCTCCAGCTCTGTGGCTCTGGAATAGAGGCATTGGGGGAGAAGAGCCTCCCACGCAGGGCAGTCAGGAGAGGCAGGCACACCCCAGCCTGGGCCCCCTGCCCATCCCCAGCCCTACTCTAGCTGTCATAAGTTCTGGGGTCATGTCTGAGTGAGCCCACAAACCAGCCCTTTAGCCCAAGCCTCACACTCCACCCAGAACCCCAGCAGACCCCTCAGAAACAAATAATTGGAGCAGGTGGAGAAAGGAGGGCGCCCCCAGCCACATCCGGCCGGCAGCAGGGGAGCAGCGCCAGCCACCTCCGGGTACAAAGAACAGCAACGTTGAAACAGGCCTGGATGCAACCGTTTTTATTTTTATTTTTGTTTATTTTGAGATGGCGTCTGGCTCTGTCGCCCGGGCTGGAGTGCAATGGTGTGGCCTCGGCTCACTGCAACCTCCGCCTCCCAGGTTCAAACGATTCTCCTGCCTGAGCCTCCCGGGTAGCTGGGACGACAGGAGCACACCAACACACCCAGCTAATTTTTTTGTTTGTTTAGTAGAGATGAGGTTTCAGCATGTTGGCCAGGCTGGTCCTCCTGACCTCGTGATCCGCCCGCCTCAGCCTCTCAAAGTGTTGGGCTTACAGGTGTGAGCCACTGCGCCCGGCCACAGCTGTTTTTAATCTGCAGGGAGGAAGACTCTCAGAAGGCCCGAAGCCTCAACTCCTGCCTGCAAAGCCGAGCACAGAGCCTGCCCCTGCCTGCCCTGCCCCTGCCGCTACCGACCGGCCGGGCCACCATCTCAGCCCTCAGCTCACCGCTGAGCACCACCAAAGCTGCACAGCGGGCTATGAGCCACCTCGAGGGGTGGGTGCTGAGGAGGGGCGGCAGGCACCTGCCTGGTGGGGCGGCATGGAATCCCCCAGCAATCACCCATTCTCAAGCTCCCTGGGGACAGGAACCCACCTGCTGTGGTCCTCAGCAGCAGCGCCAAGGAAGCCTTGGGCCGTTAACTTGGTCAATGAACGCAGGGCACAGGCGGTCACTCTGGGGAATGAGGCTTCCTAAACACGGAGGAGTGAAGTGGTCCAAGACAACGAGTGCGCGTGGGCGCGATGCTGCCGTGGGACCAGCGAGGGTGACTTGTCGCTAGGACGCGGCACCTCTGCTTCACTTCTTCCCAGAGGCCAAAAGGCCGCTCCTTGCAGGGCTACGATGGGACCACAGGAAGCATGGCCATCATGAGGGAGGAAGAAGGCAGAGGGAGAGACCCAGGGGAGTGTCATCCAGCCAGGAATCACCAGAACTTCTAGAAAACGCCCCTCCAAGAGACAGAGGCAGGAAGCTTCATAAAGAGAAGCCAGGGAGTTTCTGCAGGTGACAGGATTCCCGGGAGAGAGGCAGGATCTTGGGCCTTGGAGGGTGGCTGGCACATTGTGTTCTGCCTTAGGACCGCTCCCACGCCGTGCCCAACAGGCAGATCCCAGCCTGATGCCCAACGCTGACTCCAGGCTGCCGGGGAGGGAGAAGCTGAGGACGTCAGCCTCTCCTCCCTCAGCAGGCATCCTGAGCACGATGTTCCTCAGGCTCTCTGGCTGGTCACTGTCAGAATGAGGTGGCAGAGCCCCGGGAAGCTCTGGGACCTGACCCAGGCCTGTGCCCAGCCTGGGACCGCTTTACCCCGGGCAGAGTCTCTCACTCCGGGTTTTGTTTTAGAGACGGGGTCTCGCTCTGTCCCCCAGGCTGGAGTGCAGTGGCACAATCACAGTTCATTGCAGCCTCCACTTCCCAGGCTCCAGCCACCCTCCTGCCTCAGCCACTGGGATAGTCGGGACCACCGGCGAGCGCCACCACCGCCAGCTAAATTGTCCTCTTTTGTTTCGTTTGTGCCCGTTTCTTTGGAGAGACAGGATCTCTTTCTGTTCCCCACTCCCATCTTCTCTCTTTTCTTTCAGGGTCTCACTCTGCTGTCCTGGAGACAAGCAGTGAGCCGTGACTGCAGCCTCGTAATACCAGAGTGCAGTGTTGCAATCACAGCTCACTGTAACCTCAAACTCCTGCATTCAAGTGATCTTCCCACCTCAGCTGGGACTGCGGGTGATCCCAAAAGCCTGGGATTATAGACATGAGCCACCACGTCCAGCGTTTTTTCAACAACGCAATTCCTCTCCTCCACTCCCAAAAGGGTTGGTCAGGCTTCGGCTGAGACTGGAGAAATTAAACACGGAACTGGGGAACGGCATGTGGCTGCCGTTGCACTGAGCTCCGGGTCCCTGTGTCTCAATCACTGCAAACGTCAGCTCCAGTCGGCGCCAGTATCCCCAAGGGCTTGCTTGTTCCAGCTCCTGCTGGCCCTTTGCTTCCTGTCCTCTGACTCCTCCCGAGAGTGTTTTTAAGCAAAGCCTTTGCAGACTTTTTGAGGCCAAGTAATCTTTCCACATGTAGCCCCCAATCCGTTTTTTGGGTCTGTACAAAGCTTCTAAGGTGTCAAAGCCCCGTGGCAGCTGCAGGTGTGTTTTGAGGTCTCCTCCTGGGAAAGCCCTGTCCTGGAGGACCGGTTCAGTTCCCTGCCTCCACCTACTTAGAGGATCTCTAAGCACCCTCTTCTGCTTCCTCCAAGAGTCCAGGAGACTTCCTGAGATGATGCAGTATTGATAAAGCCCATTGTGCTGAGGTTCAGACCGAGACATGCAGCCAGCGCATTCGGGGTGCTGCTTCTTAGTGAAAACAGCTTTTGAACCACACACACCCTGGCCGAGAGTGGGGCCTGGGGTGGCAAGATTCCTCTTTGAGCTGGGATTGATCTGCCTGGTTTTTTCCAGGGGTTGCAGCCTGCCTGGGGCCAAGAAAGCTCAGTCTAGCCCCACACCCTCCCATCTCCAGGGCAGAACTCTAAAACCACACAGGAAATCAATTCGATTTCTGAACTAGAGGCGGGCGGCTCTCTGATCCTGCTCCCTCCTGCAGAAGTCCTGGCAGAAACACGCCTCGCAGCCCCCTCCCTCCTCATCCCGCCCACCAGCAGCAGAACCGGGGCTCCTCCAGGCTTCATCTACACAGATGCCAACCAGACAAGGGTGTGGAGGGATGAGGGCACTGCCAGGGCAGTGGTGGTGGCAGATGTCAGTGCGCCTAAGGCTTTGCCACACCAGGAGCAGGAAGAGGAACCCTGGCCCAGCCTCACCTCAGCCTCCATCGCTCCTACTTCTTTCCAGAGCCTTCCAGGAACTGCGTGCCCAAACCACCAGGCTGAGGCGTAGCACAGGGGTCCCTCTCCCTGGGCGAAGCACGGGCCCATCATGAGTGAGGTCTCCACCAGCCCCCTAGAAATGGGAGAGAGCCGTGTCCATTCAAGCGCATGTATTCGGTGAAAGCACCGTATCCGGCGCGGCGTGCGTCCTTCCTAGGCTGGAGGGCTCAGCTGTGGCGTCTACTACGGAATGACGCCGATGGAGTACACAGGCTTGGAAGGACCTCTTTGAATGCCCTTACTTGGCCAATAAAAAGCTGGCAATTCTACATTGGTAATCTGATGTTTTTTCTTTTCTTTTTCTTTAATTAACCCATGAAATCCAAAAGTTACCAGGTTAGGGGATGAAATGCGTCACCCCAAAAATCATCCACCCAGGGGCCCTTGGTTCGCTGACCCCGGCTTGCCTTGCTAACATGCTTAATCACTGGCTAATAAAATGCAAATTAGGCAAACGGCAACCAGGATCCAGTAAGTCCCAAGGGGTGACACGGGAAGGCGCCTGGGAGGCAGAGGGGAAGCTGATCTCCAGGAGCCAAGCCCCTCTCACACCAATAAAAGCAAACTTAGAACTCTCTCAGAGGCAAGCCAGAGTCAAACGCGCAGTGATGTTTTGCTTTATTGGGTCTGGGCAGCTAAAGTGCCCTGTCCATGATCCGGCTCTCCAAGGAGGCCGGGCCCTGCCAGGGGACATTTTTCAGGGGCTCCAGGCAACACTCCCTGGCCAGGCAGGTGGGAAATTCAGCCTCCAGGAGGGAGGGAGGCTTCCTGGCTGGACAGTGTCCTCCTGGCCCCAGCACCAGTGAATTCAGACCAGATTTTACAGCCCACCAGCTGGGGCAGGACTATGAGGACTTGGAGGCAAGGCTGCCTCCACTCTCCATCCTCCCCTAGGCTGCATGGCACAGGCAGTCCCCGTTGCCTACCTGGGAAGGGGGGGAAGGGGACTGCACGGGGCAGATGAGGTGAAGCTGGCGCTTCCCGATACGCACACATTAATATACTTTGTGTATTCAGTCAGGGCCCGTGGGGTCTCAAGCATGCGGCCCTGTCCTGGAGGAACCCAGCACTGAGAGCAGACGTTGACAGTGAGCATGCCTGGCCAGGTCGACCTTGGAGACCTGACCCCCAAGGCCATGGCCCCATGCATCATTGACAGAATTTCCACAGTGGTTCCAGGCCGTCCATCTCTCCTGGCGGGAGACAGCCGAGGGGAGAGACGCTGCCTCTCCTGTACACGGAGACTCACAGCCGGCAGCAGTTGTAAATCCATCCTTTCTGCTCAGTAACTGCCGAGTGTGTTGATGAGAACCCTCTCTAATTAAAGCTGTCACGCTCTTGCCTTCAGAGCTCACCCAGGCTCTGCACAGCAGCAAGGGCCTTAACCGCCTGTTAAGGCCTAGACTTTTCCAGAAAGCCAGAGCAGCCAGCCCCTCCAGCCCCCTCAGGTAACAACCCCTGCACCACTGGGATTCAGGACACCCAGTCCCCAGGGCAACTGCACTCCCTGCTCACAGACAGCCCCCACCCAGGGCCCCGGACCTCCTACTCCTTCTCTGGGCTGGACATGGTTGGCTTGGTTATGCTGGACCATGGACACCCTATGGGTGACAGAGCCTGCCATTTCCTTCCCATGGGGCACCTGGAGCCCTCCACATGGTGTCCCCAGGAAGAATCTGCTGGCCTGGGCAGGTTCACAGCCTGGAATGCACTTTCCCACTCCCCACTCATTCTCACCCCTTAAAGCTCATCACCAGCTTCTCCTCCAGGGAGACCCAGCCTACCTCACCCCAAAAGGCCACGCCAGCAGCCCCTGCCCCCAGGGTCCCCACAGCCCCGTGTTCATCCTGGGCATCTCAGCCCAGTGCCAAGGGTGCACATTGTGTTTGGGTATCTCCTACCTGCTAGTCAAAAGCAAGGTGGAGGCCGGGCATGGTGGCTCAAGCCTGTAATCCCAGCACTTTGGGAGGCCAAGGTGGGTGGATCACAAGGTCAGGAGGTTGAGACCAGCCTGGCCAACATGGTGAAACCCCATCTCTACTAAGAATATAAAAATTAGCCAGGTGCAGTGGCCAGCACCTGTAATCCCAGCTACTTGGGAGGCTGAGGCTGGAGAATCATTTAAGCCTGGGAGGCAGAGGTTGCAGTGAGTCAAGATGGTACACTGCACCCCAGCATGGACAACAGAAGGAGACTCCGTCTGAAAAAAAAAAGCAACTTGAGCAGGGGCCTGTCTCAGTCTGTCCCCACTGCCCCAAGCACAAGCATCCCTCAAGAACATCAGAAGAAATAAAAAGCAGGAGTTGCAATTCTCGTATCGGATTAAATAGATTTAAAGCAACAAAGATATAGTGGTAAAAGGATCAATGCAACAACAAGAGCTAACGATCCTAACACCCAGATACATAGAGACTTAGATTCAATGAGACAGAAAACTAATAAGGATATCAAGGACTCGAACTCAGATCCGGAACAAGTAAACTTAATAAATATTTACAGAGCTCTCCACTTCACATACACAAAATATACATTCTTGTCAATACGACATCACACCTACTTATAGGTTTAAATGAAACATTGATTGGTCATTATTAATAACCATTTTTTTAGAATAAAGCAACATTTCCATTCTCTCTCCCTCTTTTTCTTCCTCTTTCTCCCTCTCCTTCACACCTTTTTTTTCTTTCCTTCTCTCAAAAAATAAAATTAAAGAAGAAGTTTTGATTGAAAGGATCTTTATGGTTGCATGATGAGGTCTGTGAGATGTGAAAGGATTTAATTCGTTACAGATAATAACTTAGTGATCCTAGCCAAAGTACTTGGCAGTCTAAGGAAAAAAAAAAAAAAAGAACATCAGAAGTTTTCCAGGAGTGGCCCTGGCCAAAACCAATGTTGACCAAACCAAAGACCCCATGCGGGGTCCTCAGCAGTCAGCGGCAGCAGCAGCGCCCACACAGGCAGGTCCCCAGAGAACGTTCATTCACTCCATGACCTCAGGTGCCAGGATCTTTCTAAAACATTCCAGAAACCCAAGTTTGACTCCTGTGTCGGACTTGAAGGGGTCCACACAGGAGACCCCGTGACAGCAGCACTGTCGATCCAGCTCCTTCCTCCCTCCTTGTGACAGGGCTCTGCCTGCCTGCCCTGCGCCCTGGGGACTTACAGAGCCTGCAGGAGGGTCTGTACTCCCCAGTGGCTTCCGACTTGGCCGGCAGAGTGAGAGTGGGTGGTGTGTGAGCTGAAGGGTTTCTGCACCCAATAGTTTGATTTGCCTCTGCACTCCGGCCATCCTTGGGACAGGCCCTGGGAGGCCGTGGGCCCAGAGTGAGACTGTCACAGAGCCAGATGGACCCTGACCTGCAGCTGGAAGCTGAGCCACCACAGCCTGCTTCAGGATCGTGTTGCAAGCCACTGAGTTTGGGGCTGTGTTTGGAACATGACGCAGTGCAGAGCTGCCTGACCCGCTCTGTCTACCCAGCAATCTCTGAACCAACTGAGACAAAGCGGGCACCGGGGGTTCTAATCCCATCCCACCTCCACATGCCCTTGGAGCTGTCAGTCCCACCCCAACCCAGATTTAAGGTCTCTGTTCTCACTGGAAATGCCATTTGCTCTGCAGCTTAAACGAGAAAGTGGACGGACCCACCTTGGACATTTTTGGCTAATGGTAGCCAAGGAAAGACCAGCGCCCATCCGTAACCCTTAGGAAATATTATCCTATGGAAATTATTCAGTTAATCTACATTAATAACCCTGTGCAGGACCCTTGACCGACTGTGGCCTCTACGGTATGTTTCAGAAATACGAGCTGTGACTTCCAGTGGTGGCAGCAGCACCCAGCATGTGCCCTGATGGGTGCCCACTTGTCAGTATAATGTGCTGTAAGGAGCAGTTACACTGCCCCCTCGGGGCGTAAATCTTTCCACTCCCAGGGCAGGCTTTGGGGATGCAGGAGAAGCCGTGCCCAGCTCCTACCAGTCCCAGGGGAAGGAAGAGATACGTGCCACCCCATCTGTGGTCCTGGCTTCATCTGGACCCCTCCACCTGATTCCCAGGGAAGTTGGGGCTCTCCTCTATCAGCACACTTACCCCAGGGGTTGCAACTGAGGGGTGGCACAGCTGTGCTTGATGGCCAGAGACGGCAGGGTGTGTCGGACAGAAGGACATTACCCGGCACATCAGAGCTGCTGCTGCTGAATGGACAATGGAACGAAGACATAAATGAACCAACGGACACAGCCTCCTGGTAGCACCACAGATCTCCACGTGCTGGTCTGCAGGGCCAAGTGCCCAGGGTGACTTGTTAGGTGCTGGGAGAGCGGAAAGCCCCTTTCACCATCCCCGGAGGCTCCCAGCCTTAGGCGACCCTGGCTGTAGCACCTGCTGCCGTGGCCACCCAGCCGAGGACCAGGCCCTGTGGAGCAGGAGGGGTGGGGGAGAGGTCCCGGGGAGAAAACTGCCCCGTGGCCTCAGGGCACCTCCCTCCAGCCTGGTCAGGCTCCTGCTCAGGGCCCCAGCTCCAGATCTTGTTCGAGCCATGCTGCTTTAGAAATAAACTGTTTCCAGCCATCTGTTTCCAAATCCTCATTGATTTTTGTCTCTGTTTTCCCAGCTTCCTGTCACAAGGGGTTATTGTAGGTGACGGATCGCACTCACCCTGCACTAACCTGCCTCTTGAAAGCTGTCCACGGCCGGACTGAGGCTGGGTAGGCCACTGAGAGCATTAGGGGGGCCCAGAGGGTGCTGTGGGGGGCTCTCCCTTTGTTCCTCAAGGCAAAGTGGAGGTGCCGTGCTGCCGTGCGTGGAGCTCCACGGGCTGGAGTGGGTCTGCCTGGCTCAGGTCCCACTGCCTCTCCCCCTTGCTCTGTGACCTTGGATAAGTCACCCAAACTTGAACCCTCAGTCACCTCCCCTGTTCAGCTCTAGGACTGGAGGATGAATCAGGTTCAAGGTGTAGTCCAGGGTGGCCGAGGAGCCCCTGGTGTCAGGACGGCTTCCCCGCGCCACCCTCCCCAGTGTGGCCCTCAACCTCAGGCTCCCAGATGCCCTCTGCACTCATTCCCCTAACACATCCTTCCCAGATGTGTTACCTGAGCATCATGGCCCTGCCAAAGTGACACGTGAGATCAGCCACCAAAGCTG
The DNA here is from genome assembly GCA_028533165.1 of Leontopithecus rosalia. Taxonomy (NCBI): domain Eukaryota; kingdom Metazoa; phylum Chordata; class Mammalia; order Primates; family Cebidae; genus Leontopithecus; species Leontopithecus rosalia. The sequence continues at coordinate 4,124,238 of CM052659.1, forward strand.
CCCTCCTGGGCCCGGAGTTCTGCCTCCCCCAGGGCCTGCTTTGGGTTAAGGGTGGCCTCCTCCTGGGTCTCATTAAAAGCCACTGCCCCATGGGTCACAGAGTGAGAGCAGCGAGCCCCTTGCCATGGGTACTACTCAGAGGCCCGGTCTCCACAAGCAGAGAGCTGGCAAGATGTGGAAGTGGGACCTGCAGCAGGGTCACCGAAACACGAGAAGGGGGACCCGGGCCAGATGTGGCTTTCTGTACCTGGTTCCAACCCAGGGGCCCAGATCCCAGGGGCCACTAGCAGGATGTGTTAAGGGGAAACTGAAAGCAGGACCCCAGGAAGGAGGCCCCATGGCCTCAGGAATTGTGGAAAATTCCCATGTCCACTGTTGGAAATAGATGCTCAGTCTGCAAACAAAAATTAGCACTTAGACAAAGGGTCTTTCAGCAACAAGATTTTTCCTTCCGGGACTGCAGGAAGGGCACCCTCGCTAGCCATCCTGCCACAAGAGCACAATGAACAAAGGAAAACACACACATTTATCCCTTATGCATTTGGGGTGGTCCTCACTGCTATTTCTGATCTCAGTTGGTTGGAGCCAGACCTCACAATCTACTGAAACCCAATTGGCTAATAACTTAGGCACTCAGGCTCATACATTCACACACACAGACACACACACACACACACACACAGGTACTCACATGGCAAGGGCTGACTGACCCCAATGACAACCACCCATGCTTTCTCCACTACCTAAAAAAATTCATTCTTTACAAATTTCATTTCTTCCTTTTAAAAAAAAAAGATGATCTAAAAAAATTGATCCCCAGGCTAACTGGTGTGACGCTGATGGATGACTGACGGAATTAATCAGCCAGGGTTGAGGCAGACCTAAACATTTGTTTAAATTGTGGACCTGAACTAATCCCTCCTTGGCGTGTCTGGGTAAGCAGCCAACACTCAGAGAGGACATGTGGTGATGTTCCCGGTGGGTCCTGCTGCCATTGACAGCAGCGGACAACGAGGCGGTGGCGAGGGTGTGGCACTGTCGGCTCCGTGGTGCTCTAGGATCATCCACGTTTCCGTGTCTGTGGATAGGCCTTGCTGCACGGTATGAGCACCCAGAAAAGAAGTGAGGCATGTCACTCACGTAGAGACCACCAGGCAGGCTTTGTGTGAGCAACATGGCTGTCAATTCACCCGGGTGCGGGTGGGCTAAGTCCGAAAAGAGAGTCAGCGGAGGGTGGTGGGATAGGAGTTGGTTTTACAGGTTTGGGGTAGGCTGTGGGAAGTTAGAGAAGTTAAAGTTCAGGGCAGTTTTGCAAGCTGGGGGCAGGGGCCACGGGACATAGGATCACAAGGGCAGGGGTTATCCATTACAAACAAGCATGATCATAAGGGTGGGGAGTATCGGTTGCAAGCATAGGGAGGGTGAGGTAAATTACAGTTACAGGGGTGGGGGTCTCGAGGAACCCAATGTCCAGGGGGAAATTTTCGCAAGGCCGAGCAGGAACAATGGTTGCAGGTTACGGGGGAGAGTAATTAGCTGAGGCAGGAACAAGCTGTTTCACTTCTTTCTGTGGCCACCTGGTTACCCGTGGTTACTTCAGCCTTTCTGGCTCCTGGGGACCATCCAGAGGGGTACATGCAGGTCACTAAGGCTATATAATGGCAAGGCCTGGACTTCGAGGCATGACACAAAGCCTGGTGTATTGTAAATCTTTAATAAACGTGAACTTATTATTTGTTCACACTCTAGTACCGTTGTGATTCGGTGTCGACACAGATCATGTCCTCTTGAATCTGATATTCTAACGGATTCTAACAGGGAAGAAGACAGACAGTGAGCAGGTAAGCAAATCGACGTGAATTGCGTTTAGAATGCTGGAAGTCAGCGGGAGCCGCCTGAGGCTGGAGCAGCAGTAGCTACTGTGTCATTAACTACCCCAAACCTCAGCGGCTCCCAACACTTAGCCATTCATGTAGCTTGTGGCTCCACAGGTTGGCATATGGGCTGGGCTCAGCAGGGCAGCTCTTTAGGCCAAGACTGGGTGTGGCAATGGTGGCTGGGTCTTCCCATGCATCTGCAGGGGCTGATACGGGCCGAGGGGACAGCCGGGACACCTGGGACTCCAGCCACATGGTCTCTCATCCCCGGAAGGTTCTCGTGGGCTTATCCCCGTGGTGGCCTGGGGTCCTGACAGCTTAAGAGCAGAGCAGCAGGCAGAGTGGGCTGCAGGCGGGGCACCAAACCAACCCTGCCACATCCAAGTCATCAGAGACGGCTAGTCCCAAGGGTGACACCGACCCCGCCTTGATGGGAGGCGCCACAGACCACCGAGGCCACATTCAGGACTTATCCCAGGAAACGTCTTCCTTAGCCAGGTGCCCGGCAGGCCTCTCTAGGAGGCACCACCCCAGGAAGGAGAAGAGCCAGCCGCTTGGCCAATTCCAGAGAGAGTACAGAGAAGGCCCTGACACTGGCTAGGAGCGGCCTGCAGGGGCTGAGTGGGGAGGGTGACGGGAGGTGACTCGTGGGCTGTGAGGCATCGGGGGACTCCAGGCAGGGGAGCAGCTGATCTGGCAACATTCAGTTCTTCCAAGAATATTTTTGGACAGCCCCTGGCAGGGAACAAAGACAAACTCCATGGGGGGCAGACAGGCAAGGAGGAGCCTATGCTGTGGAGAACAGGTCCCAGGGAGGGTGATTTGGGGTGGGATACTGCACAGAGCTCTTACGAGGTCAGCTCCACGCACCCTCACGGAGACCGAGGCACAGCCTGCACCCCAAGCATGGAGCGAGCAGTGAGGAGGGTGAGACGGAGCCCAGGGAGGACGGGCCTGCAGGCCCCAGACAGGATCCTTGCCTGTGACCCACACAAAGGAGACAATAGGATTGGGTCTGTTTCCTGACAGTTGCGCCAGCTGCCATGAGTGCTGAACAAGTGGGCCAGCGTGAGGGCCAGTGAAGTCTGGAGTGGCCCAGGAGGGCAGCATGGACAGCACTGACCCCAGTACCAGGCCCCACATGGCCTTGGAGCCTGCACTCCTTCCCTCAAGGCCCTACAAGCCGTCTCCAGAACCTGGGTCCACATGAGTCATACATAGGGGCTGTCGACTTCGTTCCCTTTAAACATGGATACGGCCCCCACCTAGAGGTTCTGTCTCCAAAAGAAACACATTGGTGCATGGTTATTTCAAGGCTGAATTCTTGTGATAAAGTTACCTTGAGAACCTGGAGTCCCAGCTCAATTCAGGATGGCTGATGAGCCAGGCTGACGCGGCTCCTTTGTGGCCAAGGACGGGCACACGAGGGGTTTCTCTACATGCACCAAAGATCACCTGTCGATGGGTCACTCCTTAGACTCACACCAGACCTCCCCTCCTCAGGACTAGGGACCTTGACTTGCCAGTTACAGGAATATTTATGGCCTCCAGGGAGCTGTGGGTCCCACGACTCCTGTGTCCGCTGCCTGAGGCTGCTGTAGTAACTGCTGCAAACTTGGAGACTCAAAGCAACTGGAAGTTGCTCTCCCACAGCTCTAGCAGCCAGAGGGCTGAGATCAAGGTGAGGGCAGGGCGGGTTCCCTCTGGAGGCTCCAAGGGAGAACCTAGCCCCAGCGTCTCCAGCTTCTGTGGCTCTGGTAATCCCTGGCTTGTGGCTCCCTCCAGCCTCTGCTTCTGTCACCACGGGACCATCTCCACCTGTCCCTTTCTGTCCCATAAGGACACTCTCCCTGCATTGAGGGTCACCCTAATCAACATGACTTCATCTCCAGCCCCCACTTTATTACATCTGCAAAGACCCTCTTCCCAAACTGCCAGATTCTGAGGTTCTGAGTGTCTGTGAGTTTTGCAGGGACAGTAATCCTGAAGTTAGGGTGACTGTTCCTCATCATTCACTCTCCAGATGGCAGGGGCTTCCCAGGCCCCCTTGGAGAGGCGAGGGGCATGCTGAAACCCAAGGGCCTGGCCCGAGGTGGATCTGCCCGACCTGCAGAGAAGCTCCCGGGCCCTGTGCAGCCTCTGTGGACCCACTCAGGTGTGGCTTTGGCTTGGGGTCAGGAGAGCCAGTGGGGCTCACATGGCATCACCAGCGAGTGCAGCAGGTGGAGCGCAGGCGCCCTCTGGGCAGGAAGGATCTGCGTTCTTCATTTCCCATCTGGAGGGCGGTGTCCTGTATGGGGCCAGGGAGACCCGACTGTGCTCAGGCACAGCATAAGATAGCGACCCACCCGAGTACTTCTCGTGGGCAGGCCGCCAGCCGCTCCTCAGCCCGCTCTGTCTCTCTCTGTCAAGGCCTCAGCGCACGACCCAGTAAGTGCTACCCAGGGCTGCTGGGTGAGAGCCACAGTGCCTCGTCCAGGGAAGAAAACGCAGCCACCAGGGACGCATAATGGCTCTTTCCCCACCCTACTAGAACCTGAGGCGACAATTTTCAAAAGTGCCTTAATTCATTTCTAAATACAGACAAACATAGCATTAAATCATTATCAGACATGAGAAATGCAAAGCAGCACGTCTGGCTTGCATTTGACTCCATTTAGTGAAAAGGCGCTTTCAACAGGGCGGGAGGAGGGAGGATCGGGTGGGAAACGAAATCACAGCTGAGAAATGCCCGTGATGGGAATGATAAGGGACCCTCTGAAAGGCGCCCAGCTCAGTGTGGTGCCCTCCTCGGGGTGGGTCCCAGGCACCCCTGTCCCTGCGGGCAAGAACTGCAGGCAGGGCCAGCTTCCACATGGGCATCCTGGCTCTGCCCAGCCTTCCTCGGGGCCCTGGGCATACCGTGCCCCCGGCCCTGGGCCTCAGCTTTCACAGACCTCGGCCCAGGAGGTCTCCCCTCCCATATTTACCCACTCGGGCCCACTTGTGGGAAGCCTTGCCAACCTCCATCCTCCATGGGAGGCCGCACCTCTCCCTTCCCACTCCAGGCTGAGCGCCCCAGGTACCTTCCCTACTTTCCTGAGCCTGTGAGAGGGTGGAGACCACAGGGGGCATGTGGCACCAGATGAAGGAGTGAGGAGTGAACCAACAACTGCCGTGGTCCCTAATGGATGTCCCCAGCAGCCCTAAGGAGGAGGCACTCTTAAGGGAGACTGCGGCTTCGCAAAGGCTACACGGACACGTCCACAGGAGGTTTTCGAGCCCGTGGATGGATCTCCTTTGCTGCTGCAGCTTCTGCTTCTGCATGGGCATCCAGCAAGCACAGGCTGGACACGGGGCCCCATCTGCAGGGCTCATGAAACTCTCCCCGACGGGGCAGGGCTGGATGGAACCAGTATGTGGCTTCCTGGATCTCCAGGAACCTCTTCCATGAGGACTGGACCTCTTAAAATTGTTCCCTTGCCTAGGACTCAGCACTAGGGCCTGCCCATGAGAAAATCTAACTCTCTCAAAAGAAAACTGTGTTGGCCAATCCTGGCTAGCCACAGAGTCTGTGGGAAGGGAGGCAGCACTGTCTCTTGAGAAGCAGCACCCACATACACACACGCTGCCCAGTACTCATCTGCCCCGGCACGGACGCAGGAAAAGGCCACAGCTCTAACCTTTGTGAAACTACAGTGCCTGTGAAATTTCTCTCTGGGGACAGGGACTGCGTCAGGATCAGAGCATGCAGAGGCAGCAGAGGCCACCTGCCAAGACTGATGTCCACTAACGAGGACCACGCCTCACTGCAAGGGTCGGCGGGCTGTGTGCTCTCTGCAACCACTGCTGGGTGCGGCCCGCCCTCCACCCAGGCATGGGACCCTCAGCCCCAGCACGTCCAGACCCCCACCTCTGCCATTTCAGAGCCGCAGTCTCAGCCCCCACCTGGGTTAGGCTTCAGTGGCCTCTCCATGAGGGTGCAGGGCCTGGGCCGCCTGGCTGGAGAAGCCAGCCTCATGCTGTAGACAGAAAGCCTCTGACACTGCGCCAGCAGAAAACAATCAAGAAAACTGCCAAGGGAAGGCATGTAAAAGTTTAGTATTTTGTTCAACAATTTAAAAAAGATATGACACCAGCATAAAATATTGCATAGCAAATAATAGATTATGTGTGTACAAAATCCAGTAAGAAAAACATAATTTTGTCACTTAGAATGATTCATAAAATATATTTTGAGCAACAGAGATAATGTGGGTCCCAGGTGCGTGGACGGCAGCACCAGAGCCAGGGCCGCCGCCACAAATTCAAGCTCACGGAACCAGGACCGCTGGGTGTCGGCAGCAGCGACGCTGGACGCAGGTGCTACAAAACGACCAGCGCTCGGTCGCTGCTTCCTCAGCCACATGCACAGGTCAGCCGGGTGGGCCCTGAGGTCAGAGGCTGAGGAGAGGCAGGGAGGGCAGCAGGGGCACAGACGGACCCCAGCCGGGCCAGCGGGAAGGACGTCGCCCTCAAGCCCTCACTGGTAGATGACCTTCACGCAAAACGCCTCTTCGTTTTTGTCCTCATGGTCGTTGATGTAGATCAGGATCTCCTCCTCCCCAGCTCTCCGACTTGACGCAAACTGCAGGCCGATGGTGTAGGTCTCTCCACCCCCAACCTGGAGGCAAGCGTCCAAATCCCAGCATCCACCCCTGGGCCATCCTGCGCTCTCCCCGGCAGCCTCTCCCTACGGTCATGTATTTCCCAGGGGAGCCGACAAGGGCCCAGGAACCCTTCACGTGCATCCAAGGCCTGCCTTTGACTTCATCGCCCAGGACAAGGATAGGGATGGCCTGGGTGCTCAGCCAAGGTGATGTGTTATGCGTAATGGAGACACACTCATTTTTGATCTAAACTGTGTAACATTACCGTGAAAAGCCCCAGGCACACCGCCCTGTCCCACGCTTAGGAGAAACTTTGCTGAATCTCCAGCTACTAAAAAACAACGGGCCACCCAAGTATGGAATGGCACGTGTCACTGCCCTGGGGCTTTTGGAAGACTGCTGGTGATTCGAGGAACTCACTCCTCAATGCAAGCCCTCCATTCAGGTTCCCAGACCTCCCTGAGAGTCCCACGCACAGCCCACCGCACCTGGAAGGAGTCCTCCCTGAACCCCGGGCCTCCCTGGGAGTCCCACGCACAGCCCGCCGCACCTGGAAGGAGTCCTCCCTGAACCCCGGGCCTCCCTGGGAGTCCCACGCACAGCCCGCCGCACCTGGAAGGAGTCCTCCCTGAACCCCGGGCCTCCCTGGGAGTCCCACACACAGCCCGCCGCACCTGGAAGGAGTCCTCCCTGAACCGCAGCAGCTCCGGGTGGTCGCTGTGCAGGTGGAACGTCCTCTGGGAGGGGTAGGGGTTGGTGTAGGTGATCCTCTTGTTGACGCCCTTCCCTTCACCCGCAGTCAACGTGATCTCAAAGGCCTGTGGAGGGAGGGGACAGGGAGAAGCTGCAGATGCAGCCACTGGACCCTTCTCCAAGTATCCCAAGCCTAGTGTGCACCGTGCCCGACCCCAGACATGGGGGACCCCACAGAGATAAGACAGATGCTCTCTGGAGCATCCATCCAGGAGGCCAAGTCACAGGGCCGAGGCAGGGGTCCTGCACTGCCTTGGTATTGAGGCCTTGTCCCCTCAGCCTGCGCCTGTCACACATACATACCTTGGAGATGAGCGGCTGGCGGCAGGAGAGGCACACGAGCCAGGAGGCCACCAGCTGGTGGCAATCCACGTCTACCAGGTTAAGGTGGACGAAGCGGCTGCCAGCCCTGAGGGGCCTCACGCCAACATGCAGGTCCTGCACCCCCCGAGGCGGCAGCACAAAGACACCTTTGGGGTCAGTCTTTTAAGAGCAAGAGAGGCAGGTCAGGGCAGAGCCTTTCCCGGTGCAAAAGCAGAGCAGCCAGGGGAGCCCAGGGACACGGGTGGCTCAGGGGCGGCCAAATCTGAAGCCACAACCCAACCCTGCATCACTGTGTGGCCGTGGCTCGGGTCTGTGCCGGGAAGTCCCTTCTCCCACATGGTGACATTTCCCTCAGCGCTGCCTCCGCATTAGAACAGAAGCCATCTTGGGCTTAAAACCCTGGCTAGCTGGTGAAACCTGGGACCCGCCCACCCTGTCTAACTGTGGCTTCATTAACACCAGAGCTCCTGCCACTGTTTACCTTGCAGGAATTCTGAACACTGGCCTTTGGGAGTTGGTGTGTACGTCACTCACCCCACAAGGGCACATCTAACGAAAGGCGACTGCCAGGAAGCCTCTGGTGACAGCGTCTGAGCGCTGGAGGCACCGTAAAAGCTGCCGTCGGGACCACCCACTGTGCTGCAGCTGAATGCCTGCCACCCATCTCCAGGCTGGGGTTGGGAAGAGGCTCAGAATAGCACCCAGAGGGGCCGAACCTTCAGCTCCTGGGGGTGCGAGGTGAAAGCTCTCACTTTCCTCACCGTCTTCGTCCCCCGAAGGACAAGGGACAGGCGGGTCAGCTGGCCTGTGACGCAGGAGACATCCACACGCTGCAGAGAGTGGAGGTACACCTGCCACGTCTGTGCGGGCACCGCCAGCCAGCGATCCCTGCAGTGGGACAGAAGCTATCTGCACTTGTCCCCGAGGACGCAGCACCAACCCGTGAGAGGCTGACAAGGACTGCCAGGAGCACGGGCAGCAGGAAGACCATGCGGGGAATGGCCCAGAGGACTGGCCCCGGGGAGGCAGAGCTGGGGCCTGCTGGCTCCACCCCTGGCTGCCCACCTCCCACCTACAGCAGAGGCTCTCAGGGCACAGCAGGGCTGACTGATGCCCCCACTTGTCTGTGCCCAGGATGCCACCTGGCACAAGAGTGCTTGGGAATCACATGTCAAACAAATGACAAGGCATGCTTTGGCCTAACACATACCCTGGACAAGTGGTCACCCCCAATAAGGGTTCTGAGGCAAAGCCAAGGGCAGTGCCACACAGGAAATAGAGTGGGGCTGGAGGTCACACCAGCCTAAGCATGGAGGCCCCTGTCAGCATCTTAGAGCCAAGAGCCTGGTGCTTCATAGTAAAATAGGGCTGGGTGAAGCATCTTCATGGGCTCATGAGAAAGCCACTCTGAGACGTGTCCACACAGCCCCTCACTCTCTGGTGGGCACTTAATGCCAGTTCCCCCCCAACCCCTCCTCGGAAGTACTGCAGGAAACCTCCCAGCTCACACCAGTTTTAAAGGATTCTCATAGGGCTTGGAAATCGGACTTAGGAAGGGAGGGGAAAGGGGCCAGGTCATTTAGCCTGGAGGAGAGAGGGGCAGACCATCCCACCATAGCCCTCTACCTCGCAGGAGGGGCCACAGCTTCATTCACACTGTTCAGCCTGGGGACTCAGAAAAGTGACAAGTGGCTTCTGGGTGGCCCTTGGCACTGTCTGGGTACACAGGCTGCCTTGTATCTTTCCTTGGTGGGCACAGGCTGCATCCCAAGTCTCTCAGTTTGTGCGTGTCCCTCTAGAATACAGAGGACACCTTCCCCAGGCCCCTGCTGGCTCTGGAACTCACAGCAGAATCCTGCCTCACAAAGCAAAAGCCCAGTAGCTCCCCCAAGTTTAGGAAGGGGCCAAGCCCACTTTCAATCCAGCAGCGACCCCAGGCCTTCCTCCTCCTCTCCCCTGCCACAGTCCCCAGACCCCCGAAGCCTGTGGACTTACGAGTAAATGATGACAAAGAAGTCTTTGATCTCCGGGCTCGGACCACTAGCTACCTTCAGAAACACATCCCGTGGCTCCCCGGGGCCCTGCCAACCAGACATGCAGCACATCAGGGCACAGAGCCCACTGCCTGGCTCTGCTGACCCCAGCCAGGCCCCTAAATCTGCAACTAGTCCATGCAGCAAGTGAGGGCCAGCCCCTCCCGGGACGAATCTGTTCACGTTCTATATCAGCCTGAATTCCCTATTCTGTTCACTGCCAACAAGAAAATCATTGGCTTCCTGATTCTACATGGATCTCAATAATTAGATTCTACAGGAGATTTTATCCAGTTTCCTAACTGGTCATAGCACAATTATTGCCTTATCCTTTACACAATGGTAATTAATAAGTGCCTTAATTACCATTTACTTTATTCACTTTGCTTCATGCCTTTTTAAAATTTAAATTCAGATGATCAAAGAGCTGATCTGCTAGTAGAAAAAATAAAAATCCGCTCATAAAACCCTCATAAGAATGTCAAAACAGCCCTTTAGCACCTTGGGAAAGAAACCACTTAGCAGAAAACCTAAAATGAGGAGGCTCCCAGGAGACCCGCGGGGAAGACGACGGGAGCGAGGCCTCGCTGGGAAGGATCTGCCTGGCCGGGGCCACGACACAACCTACCACATGCTGGGTCTCACAGATGACGTTCGGGTCGCTGCAGCGAACGTGGACTGGGGGGTCCTCACCAGGCCTCCCCACCTGAGCACCTGGAGCGGGGAAATGTCAGAAAGAGTCTTCTCCACAGCCCAGGTCTGTGGGGACAGCGCCACATATGACACACTACAGGACAGGCCGGGCTCATTACAGTGCTTAGCAAAACCCCTGCTGAGGAAACGGACACGGCCGCCTTTCCCAGGACAGCATGCAAGCACTGTGTTCCCTGCATGGAAACCGCCCGTCCAGCCCACCACGGCTCAGCTCCAGCCACCTCCTCAGGGAATCAAGGGGGTCATAAAAGGGAAGCCACAACTCCCTGGAGCAGGGAAGCCTGCACTCGGCTGTAAGGGTGCCTACCAGAAACATTCAGCCCATCAGGTGAGG
>CM052659.1:4135000-4158680 GCA_028533165.1 Leontopithecus rosalia
GGCTGTTCCTCCAGGCACACCCGGACCTGCGGCCATCAGGTGAGGAGGAGGCTGTTCCTCCAGGCACACCCGGACCTGCGGCCATCGGGTGAGGAGGAGGCTGTTCCTCCAGGCACACCCGGACCTGCGGCCATCAGGTGAGGAGGAGGCTGTTCCTCCAGGCACACCCGGACCTGGGCCTTGGGAGCTGGGATTTTTAGAAGCGTGGACTCAGCCAGCAACTTCACCCCTGGTCCTCTCAGAGGTAGCAAGAGGGATACCATCTTGAACCATAAACGCAGGAGGCAGAATTCCCCAGGCACCATGTGCTGCTCTAACAGCACCAGCACCTGAAGCCACGAGGTCAACACCCTCAGGAGACATCTACTTCACACAGGTGAGCCTGCAACATGTGACCACAGGGTCAGTGCGGGACCTGCCTGGAAGCATGTGCCAGGGCGGCAGGCGGACAGCCTTCTTCAGGAAGGTGAGCTCTGGGTGATAGAAGCGGAAGACCTGGTCCACTACGTAGGGCTGCAGTTCCACGGTCAGGCAGAGCACAGCGATGGGCTTGCCGTCACTCGCTCGGAACAAAACCTGTGAGGAGGCCACACTGTGCATTGGGATGGGCACCAGGCTCGTGGGCAGCCTCTCGTCCCTCCTTGGTACAGGGATCTCCACTGTTGGCCATGACCCACTCACCCTCCGCTGCCATGAGGGGGAAGGTCAGGCATCATGAGGGGCAGGGACTGAGTCTGCAGCAGTGGGTGCCCACCCAGAGGGGACCACTGAGCAGGGCCTGGGCCGGCACCCAGCACAGGGCACCTGAGCAGCCACACTGCTGCTATTTCTCTCAAGTACGCACAAGATACTTACTCATTACTAATTACTAAACTAAAAACATTTCTAAAACATCCTAAATACAAAACATTTCTTGATTATTACAGGAAAAAAGTATGGCAGACGCCATCTGAACTGAATGAAAAAGGCATCACCAGTAACAGGACAAAGCAACATCGTGTCCCTCCCAGTATGAAGTTCTGAGAGGACACAGCAAGTGTCTGCAGAGTCCCTGCCCCAAAGGCATATCCTGGGTCTAACTGAAGCAAACACCAGACCAGCTCCACTGGGTACACTGCAGGAAAACTGTCTGTGTACTTCAGAATGGCCACAGCCACACCAGAAGGACTCCGTGGGCAGCGGGCTGGTCTGGGCCACTGGGTGGGCAGTCTGTCAAGTTCTGGGACCTTTGTGAATGTGAATGAGGCCTGTGAGGACAGAAGAGGAGCGTCCATTCCATAATTTCATGACTCTGCCTTGGTCACCAAAGAGAGTGGCCTTATGTTCAAGACAACTCAGCTTGAAGTGTCAGGGATTAAGGGCCATTACTTGATAATTTATTCTCAAGCTGTTCAGAAAAAATGCATAAGCAGAGAATGGCAAGGTGAACATGGCAAAGGTTGGCGATGAGGAAGTCTGGGAAACCATATGTGGGGATTCTCTGCACTTTTCCTGTAACTTCTCCCTAAGTTCAAAATTATTTAAAATAACTACTTTTTATGAAAAAGGCACAGGAGTTAACTTGAAAAGGATGGTGGTGGCCAGAGAGGGGGCCGTCCAGCATCTAAGAGTGCCTGCTATGGGATGAGAAATAGAAACATAAAACCCAGCTGTCTATCATGAGACTCCACAAACACGGACCGTCTCTGGAGGCTGCTAGGATGCAGCTCATTTACTTGAAAATGGATAAATAAAGGGAATGAGTCTAACATTCACCCTCACTTGGATGTTTCCAAGTACAAAGGATGTTTCAGGTAACCAAACTGCTAATAGCGAAAGTTCTCATTTGTAGAAAACTCACTGGGAGAATGGCAGGGAGACTTTACAACAGTGGCATCAGGCCGTCAGCACCTGAGCACAGTGCCAGCCAGCACGCTCTTTGGGTGGCCTTCGTGAATGATGCAGTCTCCCCACTAAGCAACTCCAGAGGCGGAGCACCCAAGGAGAACAGCAGTCCTGAACCAAACACACCAGCTGTAGAAAGACCCAGCCCCGGAGGCAGACAATGCCAAGATCTGCGTTGATTGGGAGCAGGATGACAGCATGCAGTCACAGTAAAAGGAAGAGTCCTTATCGGTCAGACACACCCTGAAGTCATTGTAAACTAATACAATGCCTAGATTTCCCCTAGAACTCCAAATTCATGTGAAGAGATCACATTTTTGACATAAAGATTATTTTAAGGTGAAAACATCTGAAATCTTATCTGAACGTCCCTTATCTGACTAGCGCACAGCCTCCTGAAAATGCAGCTGCCATTAACCCCCCATTTCAAAGTGAAATCATCCTGCAAATTCCAAGAAGGTCACAGACTGCCCATGCCCACAGCATAAAGAGACAACAGAACGTCCCTGCCTTCCCACGGAGGCCCTGGCCCTCGCTTTGTGCTACGTTGGCACAGAAACCTTGACCTCTGGGCATTCAGCAAGCTGCTAGCTTCCCAGTGCTGCCACAGGCTCATGACGGTGAGGCCCCTCTCTCCTCCTGTCCCTCTGTCCACAGTCATGCACCTGCAGGCTTGCCATTCAGACCTAAGCTGGCAGAGGACGACTTTCCTCCCAATGGTTTTGGCAACAGGATGTGATGGCTGGGACCTCCCACATGTGTAAGGAAAAAGCATTAGCCTCAGATGTAACCTAGAGCACTAAACACAGAACAGACGTATTCCTTAAACCAAGGCAAAGCTACCAACAGCACTAAACACAGAACAGACGTATTCCTTAGACCAAGGCAAAGCTGTGGCTTCAGATTTAAATAAAATAAAGCAAGATTCCACTGGTGACAGGACCGGTGAACACCGGGGGCCAGGTTGCAACCACAGTGAGACTCGGGCCACAGAGACTCCACAGCAGGGACCCCACAGCCTCAGGCTGGGACTGCTCAACTCTGAACTCTGTTCTCCAGGCAGGGTGCGGGAAAGGACCAGGCTTTTATATTTTGTTTTTCACTTCCCAACTACTACAAATGGCATGTTTCTACCAAATAAAAAAAACCCTTCAGAAACTGCCATAACGCAGCAGTGTCTCTCAAGCTCCTCCTGAGAACGTCTCAGCCGGCTGAAGGCTTACAACACGGCCTTCCCTTAGCAAGGGAGGCAACCAAGGGCTAAGTCTTATTTCCAGGAAGAAGCACACCACACACACACATCCAGTGAATGCTGTGTGTGAGGCTCACGGAGTGGCTGCAGGCTGTGGCAGCCACCACGGGAATGCAGGCCCCAGGCTGGAAGAAGGCAGCCGCCAAGGAGGCATTTCCCACCAGACACCAGGCAGGCTGTGCCAGTGCCCGGACGAAGCTGCCCTGCCCAGCAAGGACATGAAGAAGGCCATTCCGAGGCCCACGCCACCCCTGCCCTGCCCTGGGCCCAGCCCTTCCTTCCAGGAGGGGAAGAGAAGGATGCAAGGGTCAGACCACCAAGGCCCTGGGAATACCCGGGGAGCCCTGAGATCAGTTTGTCCTCTTTTGCCCCTTTACCTTGGCGTGTTTAGTGGGCACTGTGCTGGATTTCCAAGGTGACATGGCATCCATGCCCTTCTCGTTGCTCAACCCAGGAGAGGCCTGTGGGAACCGATCAGCAGGAAAAAGTCAGGAGGCAACATCACTGGGGGACCAGCACCTGTGCTTAGAGACACCACTGCCGCCCCGCTGTGAGCCACAAGCCTCCTCTCACGCTGACCCTCTGGGCAGTGACCACCACCAACCGGCCCCACTGCACCAGAGAAGGCTGAGGCTGCCATGAGCAAGGGGAACCGCAGATCCCAGGTGGAGACCGGGCTCTGCCTGAGCCAAAGGCCTGAGGTCCCACCTGCTGTCCTCACAGCCCATCCCAAGAGCCAGCAGCGAGTGAGCCTCCAGGGACGTTTCCAGTTCACCTTAAGAGAGGACCATCGCACTAGAGAGGTGACCCCAAAAGGTCAAAAGCTGAAACACACACTCCACACCCCATGCCTGCCTCACACACCAGGGCATGACACACCCCTTCAGGGACCTCACACACCACCCTCTGCACATACACCTCACACACTGCTTGCACACATACCCCTGTACATACACCTCACACAGACGCCCACATGCACAACTCCTGCACATGTACCTCACACACACTCCGGCCTCCCAAATGCACACCTCACACACCAATGTGAATGCATAATGTGAATCTCACACACCCACCTCCTGCACACACACCTCACACAACTCCTGCATGCACACCTCCTGCACGCACACCTCACACACCCACCTCCCGCACGCACACCACACCCACCTCCACACACCCACCACCTGCACACACCTCACACCCACCTCCCACATACATACCTCACACCCACCTCCCACATACGTACCTCACACCCCTCCTGCACGTACACCTTACACCTCCACGCACACCTCACACACACACCCACAACCTGCACACACCTCACACACCCACCTCCTGCATATACACCTCACACCTCTCCAGCATGCACACCTCACACACCCACCTGCACGCACACCTCACACCTGCACACGCCTCACACACACCTACCACACTTCACACCCCTCCTGCACGCACACCTCACACCCACCTCCAGCATGCACACCTCACACCCACCTGCACACACCTCACGCCCACCTGCATGCACACCTCACACCCACCTGCAAGCACACCTCAACCACCTGCATGCACATTTCACACCCACCTCCTGCACGTACACCTCACACCCACCTGTATGCAGCTCACACCCATCTTCTGCATGCACACCTCACACCTGCACACACACCACACCCACCTCCTGCATGCACACCTCACACCTGCACACACACCTCACACACACCTCCCACATAGACACCTCACACCCCTCCTGCCTGCACACCTCACACCCACCTGCATGCACACCACACCCACCTGCACGCAAACCTGCATGCACCTCACACCCACCTTCTGCATGCACCTCACAGCCCTCCTGCCCACACCTCACACCCATCTACATGTACACCTCACACACCCACCTCCTGCATGCACCTCACACATAACCCACCTCCCACATACCTCACCCCTCCTGCACGCCCTCACACCCAACTGCATGCACACACACACCTGCACACACACTTCACACATACCCACCTCCCACATACACACCACACCCCTCCTGCATGCACACCTCACCCACCTCCTGCACACACACCTCACACCCACCTCCTGCACTCACCTCACACCTGCACGCACCTCACACCCACCTGCATGCACACCTCACACCCACCTCTTGCACGCACACCTCACACCCACCTGCACACACCCACCTGCACGCACACCTCACACCCACCTCCTGCATGCACACCTCAAACCCACCTCCTGCATGCACTCCTCACATATCTTCCCTGCACACACACACCCTGGTGTGCATGCTCCCCACACACACGCCTGCAAGGCGGCATCTTGCATAGGGCAGCCAGTGCTGCAGTCAGAAGGGAGCAAACATTAACTGGAGAGAAGATGCTAGAAAATGTCAATCCATTAGACCGGGCTTTAAAAAGCCCTTCTGACCCACTTAGTAAAGAAAATGAGGAGCGGTACAGCCTGACACCCATCGGGCTGGAAAAGAGAAGGGGCCCGCTGCACTCGCAGTGCAGGTGCCGGGGCTCTTGTCAAGTACCAAGGGGAGCGGACAGCAGCCCAAAGGCTGGTCCATCTGCCACAGGCACGGGAGGGACACTGGTGGAGACTGGAAGCATTCTCAATTTCCCATGGTCGTCAGCCAAATGCAACTTCCCTGTGCACCTGACCCCCGCACCTGCGCTGCAGCCAGCAGCCCCGCAGAGAAGCTCTGGAACTTGAAGGGGACGTGGGCGGTCTCATGGGGGCGCAGGTAGAGCTGGGGGGCCAGGCTGCCATGCAGGTGGAACATGTCCTCCTCCACCGGCGTGTGCAGGCCAACAGCACCCTTCAAGTCTCTCCACTCCTGACTGTCCACGATGACGCTGAGGGAGGCAGTGTCCAGGCATCAGGGCAGTTCTTCCCAGGAAGGCCCACAGGAGGGTACATCCCACCCACTGAAAGCGGTGATCAGGAGTGGGAGAGAGGAATCAAATCACCTCAGCTCTCGGACAGAATTCAAGCCAGCTCAGAAGGGGAGCTGGTGGCACCCAATACAGATCTGGGCTGTGAGGGATGGGGGCGCTGCCAGGGCCTCACCTGAGCTCAGGGCTATCTGGAGGGAGATGAGGGCACTGCCGGGGCCTCACCTGAGCTCAGCTGTCAATCAGGGCAGGGGGTCAGGGGCATTGCCAGGGTCTCATCTGAGCTCTCGGCTGTCGATCTGTGGGGAATGGGGGTGCTGCCAGGGCCTCACCTGAGCTCGGGGCTATCAATCTCAGGGGAACAGGGGCACTGCTGAGGCCTCACCTAAGCTCAGCTGTCGATCAGGGCAGGGGGACAGGGGCACTGCTAGGGTCTCATCTGAGCTCTGGGCTGTCGATCTGTGGGGAATGGTGGCGCTGCCGGGGCCTCACCTGAGCTCGGGGCTGTCAATCTGGGTGGGGCAGGAACACTGCTGGGTCCTCACCTGAGCTCAGGGCTGTTAACCTGGGGTGAGGGGGGCACTGCCAGGGCCTCACCTGAGCTCAGGGCTGTTAATCTGAGGGCGGGGGCGCTGCTGGGGCCTCACCTGAGCTCGGGGTTGTCGATCTCCACGGTCACTGTGTGCTGTGTGTTGTGGGGGTTCTTAAGCACAAACTCGAAGAACTCGGCGACCCCCAGCGTGGCGTGAAGCGTGTGCTCCGTGGTGATGGACAGGCTCAGCAGGCTCGCGATGCTCTCAGCCTTCGTGCGTTCCCGGTAGGCAGCAATGACCTGTAGGTCCCGAAAGTGCTGTGTGCAGACACTCTGCTGGGCCTGGGGACGAGAGGACATGGCAGATAGGGTCCCAGGCACACCCTCCTCCATGAGGGGCTATTGCTGGCCGCCCACCACCCACAACGCCAGAACATGACATTTCTCCAGGAGCATCACCACCACCATCCCCTTCCTTGACTACGTGGTCTGTGTGGAACTGGCCGGCCCCACCCAGGCATGGATCTCAGGCAGTGCTGGACAGAGATCTGCTGACTATGTCCCCAACACGGAGGCTCACACAACACCCCTGCCTGCTCCCGAGAGCCTTCACAGCCACGAGCCTGGCCCCCAGCACAGTGCAGAATCAGAAGCAGTGGTTTCAAACAAGAGAAAAGAATGGCCTCAAAACTATGACTGGTGATATGCCTCACACGCCAGGTCCCCAGCACAACATCGGGAGCACTGTGTGGGCCCAGAAGCCCCAGGAGACGACATGCCCCAGGCCTGAGTCTCGGTCACACTGGGTCAGAGTCAGGGCAACCAGCACGCTGCCTCAGCAAGGCTCAGCCACCCCCTTGCTCTGGTGGTCCAGGGACTCTAAGCGCTTGGCCAGCACACATGGGTTCTACAGGCTAGAGACTGGCTTGTTTTTCTGCGGGCCTTACAAGAAAAAGCGAGGCCCACTACAGGCTGCCTTGCAAGATCTGATGCCTGGAAGGGGTCACCCGGATGCTGGGGAGTCGGCCAGCCTTCAGTGGCTCCAGGAAGCCACTGTGGTTGGGCACTGGGAACCTTCTGTCTAATACAGAAGAGATGGGCTGACTTGAATGCTTTCAGGCTTTAACTCAAAAAGTGAGGACAAAATTTGATTTCTGACTTAAATGACTGGATATTCACTATCCATCATCCAAGGCTTTGGCTGTTCTTTGCAGGGGGATTGGAGCTGGGCCTTTCACACCTGGGGCCTCCATCAGAATTTTATCATCAGAGCTTTTCAGGAGGGGAACCTCTGACAGCCTGTGCTGGACAATGTGGCCAGACGTGAGTTAGGATGAGAAACAGGGCTACAGCTGAGAGCGCCTCCTCAATTTCAAGCTCATGCAGACACAGCCAAGGTCATCCAGGCTGGTGGCCTCCAGAGACCACAGCTTTAAGCCCTGCCTGTTGGAAGGAAGGGAGGGAGAGAGAGAGAAAGGGAGGGAGGGACGCCTCTGTTGAGACCCCGGCCTGCCTGCATGGGAGGGGAATCTCAGGAGATCTTTCTCAAGGCCCTGTGGTTCCTGTCTTCTCCAAGCCCAGGAGGTACAACCATTCTCACCTCCCATTTCTTAGTTGCAAAGTATTAAGTTTTATTTAGATTTTCAGCCAAAAAGGGGGATTTTTCTAGCCAGAATGATTACACTGATAACCCTAGATATGTCAGCTGCTCACAGCTCTGGTCCCCAGACCCCAGGGAGCCTCAGAATCACCTGCAAAGCTTTCTTCAAACCCAGGCTCCAGGGATCCTGCCCAAACCAATCGGTATTAGAATCTCCAGGGGTGATGCCCAAGAACTGGCTTTTGTTAAAAGCTCTCCAGATAATTCTCACTTAAAGATTTCCCCTGGTGGCTGAAAAAGCCTGATGTTCTTATTATCCTGTCACTAGGACTCGGGAGGAAGTTAAGAAAGCAACCATGTGGGAGGCAGGGAGAGACGTGCACAGTGACTCTGTCTGCATGCAGACCCCCAGGACAATGACAGTGGGGAAACCCTCACCAGCACGCTGGTCCCACGCCGGCCCGACGCTCCCCCGGCCTCCTTCAGGCGCACAGACCTCATCCGCTCCAGCTTGCGCCTGCGGGTGGCATCCACCTCACGGCCGATGTCCTGGGGCCCCTTGCCCCCCTGGGCGTGGGTCAGCAGCATGGCAGCCAGTTCACTGTCCAAGTCCGCCAGCTTCTGTGCTTGCACCACCCGCTTTCCTGCGAAAGGGTCAGAGTGGGAGCCTGGTGGACGTGCAATGTCTACTTCCAGCAGCAGACCCAGAAGCAGGCTTCCCAGGACCACCTCCAGGGAGGGAGCTCAAGAGCACAGCTCATGCTTTTGCAGTTCTGAGACTTGGAAAAAGACGGTAACTTTATACCCTGGTTTCCACAGCATCCCCTCCCTTCCCCAGTCTCCAAATTAAAAGGCATTCTGACTTTGGTCCTTAGATCCAAAGCAATCAACAAACCACCAGGGGATTTTCTAGGGGAAAAAGGCCATGTTCTAGAAGGTCACGCTCTCAGGATCTTCAAGGGCCCACTAATGCCTTCACCCAGGGCTCTCGGCCTCAGCCCCTCAGATCAACAATGGGGGATAATGGGTTGCCCCACTGGCAGGAGGCCTCCAGCTAGTAGGGGGTGAGGGATGAAGCTCAGAGCAGGCCTGGCCCTCAAGCTCCTGCTCTGAACTCAGCCCACCTCCTTTGGGATGGCCCTACTCAAGCCGGGACACACAATGAGTCAGTCAGCAAACCAACAGAAGCTGAACAGGGTCGAGCAGTGGCAGGCAAACACATGGCCACTACTGCATAGGCCGGGCCCTTCCTTCCAACACAGAGCAGGAGCTCAGGGTGTCGGGTGGGACTGTGCTGAGTGACAAGGCCACGCCACAGATTGACACATGAGACTCCCAGACAATCGCTCAGCCCAGCACAGAAAGGGCAGCTGAGAGGCGCCCCAGCTTAGGGCCTGGGTACTTCCTCACTCCCTGGCACCAGCAGAAACTTCCCACAGAAAGCCAACACCAGCCCGAGCTCTCCCAGCCTGGTTCTACTCCCACAGGCGTTGGCAGCCCCTTGCAGAAGCCTCCACACAGTGGAAAGCGATGTGGCCCCCGACTCCTTCTCACAAGGAAACAGGTGCCATCGTCAAGACCCCCATCCATCAGTTTTAAAGGCGGCAAACTGCTTCACAGAGGCGAGCGGCTCTTTCAAGTCTCAGGCACAGGCTTGGTCTGCGCTACCTGCAGCCATGGCATGAGAGGAGGGACCTGGGACCTGGGCAGGCGGGGGTTTATCGTGAGCTCAAGTTTTCAGATTGCATCACCCCAACAAATACTTCGTGGTCCCAATGAAGCCAGAAATGAAGTTACAGAGTGACTGGTGAGACTGCACTTGGAGCAAGGCACGAAGCACTGAGAACCTTTTAAAGTGTCACACAACTTGCTGATTCCGGAGCCCTGCCCTCGGGTGAGATGTGTGTTTTAAGGGACACCTCCTGTCCTGCTTCTGAGCAAAACAGGGTCTGGAGGATCGCTGACCCCAGGGCCTCTGATCTCTCAGCAAGCCCTTCTGGGTTCCTGCTCCCTGACAGCTGAGCCCCTGCCCTGCTGCACCAGGAAGCAGGGTTCATGAATAACCTCAGCTGAGCTCCTGGAGCTCAGGGACTTCTCTCTATGGAGCTGGCTCTCCTACATACTCTAGGTGGGTCTGCGGGACCAGCTGAGGATGAAGGGCACTGACCGCAGGGCAGGGAATCGAGATTCTAAGCCACGTTCGCCCCTTAGCCACCACACTGGCCAAGCTGCCTGATCTCTCTTCATCTCAGTTTCCTCAACATTACAATGAGGAAGCTGGCTCAGAAGAGACTCTACTCGGCCTGGATCATGAATCCCTTGGAGCCCCTCAGGCCCCTCCCAGGGAGAATGTACAAAGTTTACCCACAGTGTCAGGGGCCTTATGGGATCCTGGAAGCCTTGCAGAATGGAACCCAAAGGCCCCTCCCACCTCTAACCAGCCAGAGCTCCGAGACCCAGCAACACACAAAGCTCCTGGCAGTTCTGAATTCAGACAAGCTGATCTGCAGCCTCCAGGGAGCGTGCTCCTTAAAGAGCACTTCCCACGTGTCGTTGAAATGGCGAGTACTTTCTATGCAGCTCTGTGAGGCCTGACATTTCAAGGGGATAGAAAAACTTCAGAGCTTCCCTTGTGTGAAACACATTTTCACCAAACCCAGGTCTTTCCCTCTCAAAACCAGGTCTTTCTTTCCCACACTCTATATTTGACTTATTTCTTCTGTTCACAACATGGGGGACTTGTTTGAAAAATCTCTCTGTGTTCATCCTGACCTTCTCTCCATTTCTCCTTCCCTTGCAGATGGGCAGCCAGCCGGACACAGACGCCACTGGCAGGGTTCCCACTTCCCTAAACAGCACAGTCGCCTGCAGAACCCAGCCCAGAGTGCCAGGGTGTGATCAGTGCGGTGGCTCAGGGGGGCCTGCAGGTCCACAGGAGCATCCAGCCAGGGTACCGGGCCACACGTGGACAGCGCAGTCCCGCCCCAGGCGCAGAGGGGCACTGACAGCACCGTAAACAGTGCACACACCCACACACACGTGCAACCTTCCACCTCTCACACGCCACTCACGACCCACTCACACATGTGCCCAACAGTGTCGACTCACGCCTTGAGCTTCCACTCGTGAGGAGGCTGCCTCCAGGGAAGCGGCTGGCTCCATCGTTTGAGATGACCCGAGACCTGGACGGTGGCAATGTGCTAGCATCTCTCACTTTCTGTTCACATAGGTGACCTAAATGAAAAACATCCCATTGTAAGACACTAACCCCAAACAAGAATCTGATGAAACAGACAACCCACCACATAAGCGGTTCTGGCTTTCAAACGGCCCATCTACACCCTGACATGCTAAGGTCCCACCACCTGTTTTGAATGTTTTGCAACTGACAGACAAAGGTGGGAGCTGGTTCTGCTGTGAACTTTCATCTCTAGGTCTTTATTCTCCTGCCACGTCAGAGGCAGCCTCTGTTTCCTGGAGACGAATGAAACTGTGTGGTGCTCACAGTTTGCCTGCACAAGGATTCTTACTTCTGGATCTCTGGGTCACAAGGTGGGCTGCCTCACAAACTCTAACCTTGGCCTCTTGACGGCCGCATTGTTCAAGGAGAGGCCTGTGCGCACTTACACGTGCAAACGCCTGACTCCACACACACCCCGGAGTGTGAGAGCCCCCCACAAATCAGAGCCTTCACCAGAGTTGTGTTCATAACAGAAGCCTTTGGAGAGCCAGCGGTGTGGCCTTGGGACAAGCATGTCCATAGAAGACATGTGGCCAGTGGGTGTGGTGCCCCTCGAACCTGCAAATGTGAGTATCCTGGAGGAAGCTGAGCTTGCCCAAGGCAGCCTCTTCTGAGAGGATGGGACCCACAACCTTGGTGTGGCTTTACCTCCCCAAGGGGTGAGGCAGAGTACTGCCAACGAAGCGCTGTCCCAAAATGAACCACCCAAGGTATGTGCAAAATGCTTGTGCCATCAATTCCCTCAATTCCAATGAGCAGCGTTGTGAGCCCTCAGGTCTCAGATGTTCTCATCGTCTTCCTGGGACCTGTTAAAAGTGGGAACCAGCTGGGCACGGTGGCTCACAGACATCAGCACAAAGTATGGGAAGGCTGGCTGCCTCCTCCCACGCCCCAGTTGGCAACCAGAAAGGCCAGTGGCATATGTACCCAGCCATCTCTTTTCAGGGGAATTGCATTCTTGCCGATGTCCCAGTAGCTGTCACCCGCCTCTCATCTCCTGTTCTTTCTCCTTGAACTCCATGTCAGCACCGTGCTGTGCAGCAGGACAGCGATGCTGACCTCCCTGTCACCTCAGGTCCCTGCTACGCCCCCATAAGGATGCAGCCTCCGCTTCCCCCACATGCCCTGCACCGTCCTTCCGCCTTGGGCTACCAACCACCTCCCAGCTCCCACAGCGTCCACTCCGGCCTTACTCCGAGCCGGCTTCCTAAGAGTGGACACCTGGAACGAGGGCTGTTTCAGTCTTCTCCCTGTTGCTCTGGGACCCTCCCTCCTGTGCTGGCCCTCCAGGGCCACCTCTGCTCCCACACACTTTGCAAGGGTCCCCAGCTTCCCTTCAAGTTAAAGCCCACCCCTCAACCCCCTGGCAGACGCTCTGCCTCTGCCGGAACACTCTCCTCTCCAGGAGTGCCAGGAATCCGTTTTTGCCTCTGACAGTTCATGGTCACAGGATCAAGATCCTCGTCCCTAAGAAAGGAGCCCAGATCAGTGCTCCTTCACACGAACAGCTGTTCCCCTCCCATGGCTGTGTCTTCTGAAGCCCAAGGAGAACAGGGATCCAGGGTGAGAAGCTTTCATCAGTCTTATCAACGCTTCCATCCATCTCTCCACCATGTGCCAGGTACAAGGGCGAACCCCACCACAAAGAAGGTATGGTCAGGGTCCTCAGGACTTCCCAGATTCATGTGGGAAAACAGCAGACAAACAAGCGGGCCAGGGCAGGGAAGGGATGGCAGCCTAAACCGGCCCAGCCCGCCCACACCAGGGCCGGGGCTGCAGGCACTGGCATTGATGCTCACACTTCGGCCACGCTGCCCTCCACATGACAAGGAGAAAGTGCCACCGGCCCCAAAGCCTCAGTTTCCCACCCACAAGCTGAGTCATCCCAGCTTCTTGCCGTGTTTCTTCCCACGGGAATTCTTGGCAGGGGCAGCAGCTCATGGGCTGACGGTCCTGGCAAGCTCTCTGTCACGTCCTGAGGACCTGCTCCAAGAAAGAGGGGCCTCCCAGACGCCCAGCACCTCCATTCACTGTGGGTGGCAGTGGGTTCATCCCACACCCGGGGGCAGCCTAGAATGTTCCGAAGCTTTCTCGACCACCTTCATCTGATAGTAAGTGGTTCTCTGAATCGCAGACAAGAAGACCCCTGGTCCACCCACATCTGACCGAACTGAGCACCGGCCTATTTTAAGCCTGTACTATGCACCACCCCAAGAAGTACTAAGAGATCAAGGAAAGTGTTGCAAGGTCAAGCCAGGTCCAGATGGCTCCAGGGGCAGGCGACCAGCATTCTTGGAGCTCAGGCTTGCAGGACGCCTAATGATGACAATGGCTGCAGCGGGTGAGACAACAGAACCCCACGGAACACCTTACGGACATGGAACACTGCTGGGCTTCATGACCATTTCCTCTTACTGTATTTATACTTAGCACACATGGGAAAATAAACGGGGTAAACTCAATTTACATTTGCATGCTCACTCAAGAAGGGGACGAGCGGCAAAGACACAGCATTTCATCAGGGCACAACCTGGGTCTTCAGTTAGTGCAGGCTTTCTTCCCCTTCCACGGAACAGGTTACACCTGCGCCCACACATCTGCTGCAGGGGCAGGAATTCCCTCCAAACACACAGGGCTCCTGACGCAGCCCTGCAGCTGAAGCAAAGTCGCCGCCGCCACGTACGGGGGACCCCACAGCCAGGCCATCTGTCAGAGCCCATCACATCTAATCTCCTTGAACGTCCCGTGAGAACAGACATTTGGCCTGTGGGGCCATCTGCCCTGACACCTGCCTCCCCCAGGAAGGGCCACAGAATACAAGTGACACCCCAGCCCCCAGCCGAACCCTGTCCTACTCCACATCCAAGATCACTGGGATTAAAGAAAGCAGTCTGGTGCTTGCAGTCCCTGGAAGACAAAAGCTGACCAAAAGTGCAAAGAGGCCGCCAAGGAAGGCAGCAAGCAGGCCTGCATGGAGTGGCCACCAAGTACTAGGGCCATCCTCTCCCTATCATCACAGTGCCAGGCCCTGGGCCCAGCCATGGCACAGGCTTCCTCGAGTGGCCTCAGACAGGAACATGCACTGTGAATGCAGCCAGCCCAGAGCAGAATCCAGGCCAAGGCCGAGGCTCCGTCCCGCTTGGTTACCCGCGCCGCCGGCAGACAGAAGCCTGCTACACCACAAGTGAGCCGGTTTTATGAAGAAAGAAAAACCATAACATCTTTTTCTCCAAAAAATGCAGAACTGACGGAAGAGAGCCAGGCTGGCTGCACCGATGCGCAGAGTGCTGCGGGTGGCATTTGTCCTTTGTTAAAACCTCTCCCTCTCCACCGGTGCTGGAGTCTCCCAAGCTGGCTATCTCAGCCTCCCTTTCCCATGAGCTTATCTCTCTCTTGCAGGCAAAGTACGAAAATGACAATTTGAGATAACATATAATGGAGCCAATCTTTCTTCTGAAGATAAGATTTTAAAACCTGGAGTCACTGCACATTTGTGGGCTGGAGAATTAAATATAAAAACAAGCAGTGCAGTCTCGGAGCAGAACGCGCCCTGCAACTCCCTCAGCTGCATGAGCATTTGAATAATGCCTGCTTCTCACATGTGGCTCATTTATTTCTCCAGAACCTAATTGAGTTTTGCTGTGTCCATATTGTCTCTTTTGCAGGCCGCCTCGGATCTACATTTGTAAACAGGCAGACAGAGCCTCCAACTGACTAACGAGCTGTGCACTTGCGTCCCTCCGCCAGGGACGCAGCGTCCCTCCGCTGCGTCCCCCCCAGCCTCTGCGCTGCCAGCACCGGGTGGATGTGGCCCGTGGGGCTCTGGGGTTTACAATCAGGCTGGGTTCTGAGGAGTGGAAAATTCCCTAATAAAATAGCAGAGAAGTCTGAGTCTCACGCAGACAGACACATCCAGAAACATCACACGGCTTAGTTTTGTGGGGCTTTCAGTGCTGCCCTGAAAAATCCCCAATGTTCCAGAGGACCCTCGGGAGGTTCAGTGAGCTTGCTGGTCACTGGCCCTGCAGGATCCCACGCCAGTCCTCTGCCCTGAGGCGTGCACAGGAAGGCACCACCAGCCTTGTGTCCCATCAGCAGCCCCTGTCCCAGCAGAGGCCTCAGTCGAAGCCCCGGGAACGTCCCAGGCGGGACCCTCCTGAGCCGCCCAACCCACGTGTCCCCTCCGCCACAGTCCTGGACATGGAGTAAAGTCCAGGGCTTTCTTAGTCTCTCTAAAAAGCAATTCCGGGGCACCATTTGCTACCAAGTCACGGTGCTGGGCCGAGAAGAAGTACATCTCTCCATTCTCCTCCTCCCGGCTGCGGGGAAGTTAGGAACACTCCCCTAGTCTATCCTCCAGGAGGCACAGGGAGGTCTCTCCTGGAACCCGGTCACTGTATCTGAGGACTGCCCAGAGACCTTCCAGGGACAGCACCACGCAAAGCAATGCAGGAGAGCCTGAGAGGACTGACAGCCTTTAACCCCGTGAGAAATGCAGAATGCAAACAACTGGCTCCAGGACAGACTCAGCAGCTTCGGGCACAGGCTCCATGACCAGGCTGCTAAGAATTCTGCCGGTTTCCTCCTGGGCCTGTGACGTCCATGACGTGGGCCCTGCCTGAGGGAGCCCACACTACCAGAGAAACAGCACAACACTGGGCAAAGCTGGCAGGGACTCTTACCCACATTGGCCAAGGTCAGGTACAGCCGGCCCTTCACCACTGAGTGGACGCCGATGGGCTTGACGCGGCCAAACCCCAGCACGTCTCCACTCACCACCATGGTGTCCTGCTCGTATTCGGTCGCCACGACCTCAAGCTCGTGGGAGGCCTGCACAGCCGGCCGGCCTTGGCGGAGGAGATGCTGCAGGGGAGAAAGGCGCGCTCAGAGGCTGGAGCCGGCCCAGGCTGCTCCCATGGCCCCCGCAGGTGGAGGCTGCTCCCATGGACCCTGCAGGTGGAGGCTGCTCCCATGGCCCCACAGGTGGAGGCTGCTCCCATGACCCCCGCAGGTGGAGGCTGCTCCCATGACCCCCGCAGGTGGCGGCTACTTCCCAACCCTCCGGGAAAGCCACTGTGGGTGGGAGGCGGTGGGCAAAGCAGGACAGACCTGCATCACGTCGGGGACAGGGGGGCAGCGAGCCAGGGGCCTGTGTCTCAAAGCAGGAGTCCTTATTACTGGGGTCTTTTTCACAGTCTTACATAAAGTACAACTGATTGACCCATTGAATAAACATCACTGGGCCCCAGGAACGCATAAGTGGTTCTGGCACCTGCCCTGAAGGAGCCTCCCTCCAAGGGAAGAAGACAGGAAGGAGACCAAGCAGACAATGCAGAGGAATCCAAGCTGAGCCATGTCTGGGGCAGCAAGGAATCCAGAACAGAAACCTGAAGGAGACTCCAGGAGGAAGACGGGCCATGCACAGAGAGGGCACGGGAGGCACAGAGGGCAGAGGAGGCAGAGAGGGCAGGGGAGGCAGAGAGGGCAGGGGAGGCAGAGAGGGCAGAGGAGGCAGAGAGAGCTGGGAGGCAGAGAGGGCAGGGGAGACAGAGAGGGCAGGGGAGGCAGAAAGGGCTGGGAGGCAGAGAAGGCTGGGAGGCAGATCGGGCCAAGGGCACAGGGTACAATGCCCCCGTCACCTCCCTGGGCCAGGGAGCAGGCTGGGGTAGGGCCTGTGGGGCCCAGGGAGGGGCCGTGGGGCATGAGGGGCCCGAGGGTGATGCCCAGGGTGAGGATCTATATGCCAGGCCAAGGCTGCTTGGGGAATGGGGGGAGCCAGAAGCCTCAGACCCAGCAGGGCCTCAACAGGACTTTCCTGACCACAGGCTCTTCTGCTGATCAGATTCAACCCCTCAATCCCCTGCTTGAACCCCAATGCTACGAGGGGTGTGGGGGATGACAACAGCCTCCCTGTTGCACCCCAGGCCTGGCTGGCACTCTTCCCCATGTGCCCTCCCTGCACTGGCATTCACTCTCACATAAGCAGCAGTGTGGGAGCGGATGAGGTTTTGGATTTTGTAATTCTCCAACTTCTACAGCAGCAAAATTGCCGGTCTCTGGGAGTGAGATGCCCAGACCTGACCCTTCGCTTGTGGGTCTGGGGGCTTCGGTCACCGCAGACCCTGCTCACTCTACCACACTTGTCTCCACTGCATACAATCACTGCATAGACATTAATGGTTCAGGAACCTCAGTCACTGGGAGACATGTGAGAAGACGCCTTTGGAGAATGGCCAACAAATACAAGGAGCCACGTCATCCCTCCAGGAGGTGAGGAAACGCCAGTGAAAACAAGGCACCATCTCTCCCAAATCATTACCAAAATGGCCAGTGGCGACTGGTTTAAAGGCTGATGCCCCATGAAGCCAAGGGCATGGGATGCTGTGCCTTCTGCCTGCAGAAGTGCAGGCCTGGCTGAGCCTTCGGGCCAAGCCCCCACCTGGCTCTGCGCACCTGCGGGGTCGTTGGCCACATCAGAATTCTTCTTCCGGGAACATGACATTTGCGGAGAAGAGGATGGTAAAGAGCACAAGTTCCGGAGACAGAATTAGGCTAAAACTCTGCCCTGCTTATCATCAGCGTGACCCTGGGCCTCTGTTTTCTCCATCAGAAAAGAGGATAAAAACACAACTGCCCCAGGGCTGGGCTGAGGGTCACACTGCAGGCAGCTTAGGAGCCACCCATCCCTGCAGGAAACTTATCACCACAGCAACGTGTTCTGGCCAGCACCCCCAGGAAATCAGCTGGAAGATGGGGGCAAAACTGAACCTCAAGAGGTCCACAGCAGTGAGAGGCAGAAGAAAAGCCACCATAACATCCCGCAACAGGAAGAGCTGAAACAAGATGAGAGCTGGCCCCGCCTGCAAAAACAGCCCACCAACGGCAAGCCAGGGCATCCCAACTCTCCCAGGGTCTCAAGGCAAGAGGGTTCTCTCTGATTATCTCCGTTTTTCATGTTTTCCACCTAAGTTTTAAAGTTAAAAGACTTCATTTTAGAAAAGTAAAGCTTTAAATTTAACTTATTCAAGTCTATGTCAACAAGTTAACAGCACTTATGTAACGGGCTGTCCGTAGAGGAGTGGATGAGATGGCTTTGGTCTCCAGGTGGGACAGCAAAGAAGAGGCACAAGGCTTGGCTGGGCACTATGGGGGAGCCATTGCTGCCACACACGTGCCCAGCGGGGCCCAGCTCTGCCTCCCACTCCTCCCCACCATGCAGCCCCTACTGGGGTTGAGGCCTGTGCTAAAAGAGACAAGCTGTGGTGTCAATACCCTGTCCCTGCCCTGGAGACATCAAGGCCAGGGTGGGAGACAGACAAGCAATGGCCACAATGACCCCGTGGGGCCCATGCCATGACCCTCATGGGAACAGAGGCCCAGGGGGAGGCATGAGAAGAGCAGTCAAGCCTCGCGGGGTCCCTAGCACCTGCAGACCACATCCTGAACTTCCATGCACCGCCCACCACCCCGGGGAGCTGCGAGCAGACCATGCCCCAGAGAAAGAGCAGCTGGAAGAAACCCCACACCTCCACACCCAGCACCCCAAGAACAGAGCAAGGCTGAAGAAGCAGAGGAGCTGAGCTTCTCAGGAGTCAGCAGCTGTTGGAGGGGATGTGGCTAAGACAGGAAGCCCCGGGTTCCGCCGAGTCAGGAATCCAGGAGGAAAGAGCTATGCGGCACTCAGGGAAAGTGGGGAGTCTCAGACTCCGGCCTGCGATGATGGTGCCACATCCCCACCCAGCTCCACCCCGTGGCCTGAGAGGAGAAGTCTCAGGACACTACAGTAGCTCGTGGAACTGGCCCCAGTCCTTGGCCCAAAAGTTATTATGTGGTCCCCTTCATATAGTGGAGAAGCTTGGGCAGAATCCCAGGGAGGATGAGTGAACGAATCCATGGATTTAGGTTTTAGTATGCAAGAACAGAAAAGCACAATTAGTAAAAGAG
This sequence comes from Leontopithecus rosalia, assembly GCA_028533165.1. Lineage (NCBI taxonomy): Eukaryota > Metazoa > Chordata > Mammalia > Primates > Cebidae > Leontopithecus > Leontopithecus rosalia. Next base: position 4,154,351 of record CM052659.1, read on the forward strand.
ATCGAATTATAATAGAACGAGAAAGGCATGTCACGATCTTAGGAATCAGCTAAAAAACACTGCACGCCCGGTCGCTCGCATCTTCCCTCCTTCACCTGAACCTACCTCAGATGCACCTGCCTTCACCACATTCACCACGTGGAAGGAGCTGAAGTGACACTGCCTGGGAGGTCAGTTTGCAGGAGAAATAGATAACTGAGTTTGATCTTAAGAACTTCCTGAGCAAACAACCAGCATTATAGAATTCAGACCGTGAAAAATCTTTTCCTTTCAAGAAGCAGAGAATGCAGCACTATTTTTAATTAGTGGACGGAGAAGGCCAACCAGGTCCTGCATGGGACAGTGCCTGCTCCTACCAAGCAAGCCGACCCTGAAAGGGTGACTTATCCCGTGAGGGACGCGGCACCCACTGTCCTTCAGGAGAGCCGCTACCTTCATGTGGACGGCGGCAGAGCCGATGAGCAGCAGGGAGTCTCCGTCCCAGACGTCGATCTGCAGGGTCTGCAAGGCCAGGTAGCGGGTGAAGTGGCGCCGCTCGCCAGGCTTCAGGAACCCAGGGCCCGCCACGTACCTCAGCTGGAAGCCAGGAGACCCTGAAAAAGAGACCCAAGGAGGCTGAAAGTAACTGGAGTCATTCCTCATCTTTCCACTTGGAAGAGACTTTGGCTCTGGTCATGATTACTAATTTCTGCTTCTGTCACAGCTACAGTTAATAAACACATTGATCAAAACATCATAAAATATCCAAATTAACAGAATGAAGAGTCATGTTCAGAAGACTACATTTCTTTCCCATATAAACAATAAACTCCTCCCAAAACAAGATTTATGGTTTCACCAAGTCGTTGTAACAGCCTATGATGGATGGGAGCAAATGTCCTTACGAGGTTGGCTGGGGAGTTCATTATTCTGGGCACGCAGAATTTAAGAAGAAATGTAGTCTACATCTGCTGCCAAAACTGGCATGCTCACACACACAGGCGGAGCTCCAGCCGAGTTCAGGCTGCGAAGCCATTGCGGGACACCCACAGGCCCTCTCCTGCCCTAACGCAGGATGGCCCCTGCCCCGCCAGTATCCCAGGCTCCTCCTGTGGGGTCTGCCCAGGCCATCAGGCTAAGAGATGGGACTGGACTATGGCCCCTGCCTTCATCTTCTTGAAGTGGCGTTATCATTAATTCTAAATTGACAAAAATGCCATTGGAACCATCCTTAAAGTTCAAGGAACAGCAGTGCTGGGAAGCATTTCAAAACAACATTTATTTCTCTTCCTATAAATAATGGTGACAACATTCCTGCAGCCCCCAACAAGCAGAGGAAGGAGCAAGTGTTTCCTCAGCACCTCCAATACCAGGCCCTGGGCCAGGCTGAAGTCTGGCCACAGGTCCTCTCCACTCAGGCTCCAGCCACCTCAAGCCCCATGGGATGATCACAGACCACACCCCATCTGCTTTTCTCAAGACCAGGAGACAAGGAGTGAGTGCCATGTGTCAGGGCAGGGGACCGAGAGGGAGTGAAGAGTGCAGGGCCCAGGGTGAGCCCCAGGGAGGTGGAGCAGGGCCCACTGCTCAAGCCCGCCATTGGCCACAGCAGGAGATCACGGGGACATCTGGGACAGAAAGCCAAGTAAAGAATATGGACAAAGATCAAGAAGGAGCTGGCGATTAACATTACTCAAGGGCAGGCACCTCAGAGGTGACCAGCCACACAGCCCCCACCCCTGCCCTGGTCCCACCTATCCTGGACCGTGGTAACTAGTCAGAGCTCAGGACACACCCACGCACAGATGCCAGCCCCGTGGCACTCCTCGCAGGGGCAGCAGGCCCTGGAACAAAGATCCATGAGCACCAAAGCCTGGCTCAGGGCACGACCTGCGCTGACCTGGGCTGCAGAGGAAGGAGGGGCCCAGGCCCTCCTTCTATTACCCACCAGGCCTTTGCAGGCCAACTCTGCACCCCCACCTCAGCCTCTCCCATGCCACAGACCCTCCTAGAGTTCTAGGCACATCCCGAATACACCTGACCCAACAGGACCCTCTGTCTTGTCTCCCAGGGAGCTCCTTCCAACGCCCCACTGGGTCAGCCCCTGCTCCATCCCTACTATGTCCCAGCACTTCCAGGGCTTTCAATGCTACCACTAATCCACTCACTCAGCAAACAAACGACTGCATCCCCGCCACATTCGGGGCCCTGCATGGGGTAATGCTGGGAGAACTGAATAAGCAGGGCCCCACCCTTAAGGAGCACAGGGTCTCAAGGACAGAGATACCCTGAACCCAGAACTGACAGTGTGCTGAGAGCTCCTGAGTGGGGAGGGGCATCCCAGGCACGGGGCCATCCTGGTCTGGGCACCTCTGACCAGCCTCCCAACTCTCCCCACCACAGCCTCGGACCTCGCCCCTCCCTGTCCAGCTGAGACAAAAGGCTCCACCCCTGAGGTCCACGCTCACCCCACTCAGAAGTCCGGGCAGCTGGCCTCCACCTCAACTAAGACTCCCAGCGGCAATGGCACTGTCCTCCCCAATCCCACCTCTCGCGCCCCCTTCGCAAAAACCACACTACAGCCCAGGTGGAATCCTCACTGCTCTGGGATTGAGGAAACGGAAAACACAGTAATGGTAGAAACTAACCACTCTCCTTTCAAAGGCAGATCCAGGCAACGATGCGTGAGTAACAACCTAGAAGACCCGGGTAGCTAACTCCCGGTGGCGGGGCGGGCAGGGCGGGCGGCGCGGGGAGCCATCTTAATGCAGCACCCCAATGGCAGAGAAAACAACTTTTCAAGTGTATTTGGAACAAAAATAAAAAGTAACCATATATTAGCCCACAAAAAAACTACACTCCATAAAGGAGAAATAATACAAATAATAATCTCTGAACATAATGCAATAAACTAAAAATTAATACACCAGCCTGGGCAACATGGTGAATGAAACCGCATCTCTACAAAACATGTAAAAATAAGCCAAGCATGATGGTGCACACCTGTAGCCCCAGCTACCAGTGAGGCTGAGGCCGATCATTTGAACTCAGGAGGTGGAGGCTGCAGTGAGCTGAGACAGTGTCACTGTGCTCCAGCATGGGCTACAGAGCAAAACCTACTCTCAAAAAAAAAAAAAAAGTAAATTAAAAAAAATAAATAAATTGGGAGGAAGACCTGGAAGGCTGCGTGCGGCCTGAGTCTGACCCTGTGCGACGGCGGAAACCTCAGCCACAGGCGCCTGTGGAGAGGCAATGGTGGCAATGGCAGCTGCGGAAGGCTCCTCGGGCACGGTGGGCTTGACTCTGGGCCGGAACTTCTCCAACTACCGGCCCTTCCAGCCCCAGGCGTTGGGCCTCAGCCCAAGCTGGCGGCTGATGGGCTTCTGTGGCATGAAGGGCTGAGGCTGCAAGGTCCCGCAGGAGATGCTGCTCAAACTCCTGGAGAGACTGCCATGGCCGGACGTGCGGCCCCCACTGTGCCGGGGCCTGGTGGGTGGTCAGGAAGAGGAAACCAGAGCGGGCCCCAGCCCCACTTTTCCAGCCCTGGGCATTGGGATGGACTCCTGCGTCATCCCCCTGAGGCATGGGGGCCTGTCGCTGGTGCAGACCATGGACTTCTTTTACCCCTTGGTGGAAGATCCCTACATGATGGGGCGCATAGCTTGGGCCAACATGCTGAGTGACCACTATGCCATGGGCATTACTGAGTGGGAGACTTTAACACTCCACTGTCAATATTAGACAGATCAACCAGACAGAAAATTCACAAGGATATCCAGGGCTTGAACTCAGACCTGGAACAAGCAAACCTGATAGACATTTACAGAACTCTCCACCCCAAATCCTCGGCAGGCAAATAGTGACTAGACTGCCTCCTAGCTGGGCAGGACAGTGCAACGGACACTCATAAAAAAAGCCCTAACTCCACGAGACAGAGCATCCGAGGAAAAAACGGGGTTTTATGAGTTCTGCTGCATCAGACATAAACGTACCTGCCTAACAGCCCTGAATGAACAACAGAGCTCACAGCTCAGCACTTGAGCTCATATAAAGTACAGACCATCTCCTCAAGCAGCTCCCTGACCCCTGTATATCCAAAGAGTCACCTCAAAAAGGACTGATCAGACTGACATTTGGTGGGCATCATTCTGGGACAAAGATAGCAGAAGAAGAAACTGGTAGCATCCCTCACTGTTCCGCAGCTGCTACAGGTGTACACCAGACAAGCAGGGCCTGGAGTGGACCTCAGCAGTCGTACAGGAGAGGGGCTAGACTGTTAGAAGCAAAACTAAGTAACAGAAATACTTCATCATCAACAATCTGGGCGTCCACTCAGAGACCCAATCAAAAA
>CM052659.1:4159180-4225771 GCA_028533165.1 Leontopithecus rosalia
GGGATAGCCTGGGGAGAAATGCCAAATGTGGGTGAAGGGGAGGAATGCAGCAAAACACAGTGCCATGTGTGTACCTATGCAACTATCTTGCATGTTCTGCACATGTACCCCAAAACCTAAAATGCAATTTAAAAAATAAATAAATAAATATATTGGCAACTTACTCATAAATAACTTTCTGTCGAAAGGCAAACACAACCAAAAAAGATCTTCTAGAAAAAACAATAATAATGAAAACACTCCTCATCAGTATCAACAGTTATAAGGCAGTAATCATGGGAAAATTCGTAGCCTTGAATCCTGCATATCCATACAAACGAATTCAGATAAATGAATTAAGCAGCTCAAAAAAAATTAGGAAAATAGAAAAGAACACCAAAAATCAAGGAGAAAAGAGGAAATAGTAAACACAAAATTTCATCAATTAGAAAACAAAAACATAGCAAAATCCATATGACACAAACTTTAAAACTCTTCAGAAAGGTGGACAGTAGAAACGAACACATGGAAAGCAGCCTCATCCCTGGACCCTAATCTCCTAGGGGTTAGGTGTGAATTCTCCCCGTGTTAATCTGTAATGTGATGGAATCCCCACAAAGATCCTAAAATGTCCTTATGGAAAACCTAATAAGCAAGAGTACCCAGGAAAACCCTGAAAGGGAGATCAAGGTGGTGGGAGCTCCACTTGCTAGAAATCTAGACAGTGAAGGAGCCTCTCACTGAAGGTGCAGTCCCTGTGACACAGATGCAGCCCCGTGCGGAGGACGCACACTGCAGCCCCAGGACAAGCTCAGCAGTGAGATCAGAAATGGTTTTTATGTTTCTGACGAGTTGTAAACTAAAAGAAGAATATGTGACAGAGACCACAAGTGGCCCAGAAAGCCTCAAATATTTACTAGCTTGCCCTTAACACAAAACAGTTTGGGCCGAGTCTAATGGAACAAATTAGAAAATCTAGAAAGAGCCCCCAGTGCATGGAAAAGGCTGGTACCTGATGAGGGTGGCTCTCAAGTCACCAGAGGAAAGATGGAGCTTTGTTAACAGGCATGGGGGCCGCTGGATAGACACGAGAGACGAGGTAAAACTGGATCTGTGCCTCCCCTCACACAGTAGGAGAAACTGCTAATAGATCAGATATCTAAACATAAAACCTGCAAGTCCAAGAAGAACACAAGCTTAAATCACTCTGTAAAGCGGGAGAGGAGAAAGACTTTCTGTCTATGACTCAAAAATTTAGAAGCAAGGACCAGGCACGGTGGCTCATGCCTGTAATCCTAGCACTTTGAGAGGCCGAGGCGGGCAAATCACAAGGTCAGGAGTTCAAGACCAGCTTGGCCAACATGGTGAAAACCCGTCTCTACTAAAAATACAAAAATTAGCCTGGTGTGGTAGTACACATCTGTAGTCCCAGCTACGCAGGAGGCTGATGCAGGAGAATTGCTTGAATCCAGGAGGCAAATGTTGTGGTGAGCCGATATCGTACCACTGCACTCCAGCCTGGGCAACAGAGCAAGACTCTGTCTCCAAAAAAAAAAAAGAATTTAGAAACAAGAAAAGACTGATACATTCGACTACATTTTTTAAAAAGCATTTATAGGGCAGAGCCCACCATTAGCTAAGTAAAAAGACAAACGGCAAAGTAGGAAAACACATTTGCAATTTTTTACTCTATCATGAGGGTTCATCTCCTTAATGAGAGCTCCCCAGAACAGAAGACAAAGTAGGTTAAAAACATGATATGAAATCATGATATGAAACAGATATTAACAGAAGTTTGCAGATGAAGGCAAATGTAAAAGATACTCAATTTGACTCATTACAAAAGAAAGGCAAATTAAAACCACAATAAGATGGCCTTCACAGCTACAGGATGTAAAATTCCCAACCTTTAATGCCCCACTTCAAGGGAGGAATCGAGCAGCCCCTTGGACCGCCAGCGGAGCCCCAGGCGGCACCCGATAGAGGGTGTGGGCAGCCGTGTCTGTCAACACCTCGGAAGCCTTTGATTCCATATTCCCCCTCCCAGAACCAGAAAGAATCAAGGTTACTAACTGCTGAGATAGTGAAACATCGGAAATGACGCAAACGTTTATCGGGAGAGCGGCCGAACAGACAGCAGCAGAACCACCCCGCAGAGCACGATGCAGCTGTAGCAGAAACGAGCGCAGGTGACGTCTGTGATGTTCACTGAAAAACGCAGGGAGCAGAAGCGTGTATCTGGTATGTTACCACTGACTTAGAAAGCAGGGAAATAAAACGTAAATGTTTTGTTTTTATGTTTTATTTTATAAAATGTTTACATTTTATAAACGTAAATGCTTAATTTTGAAACAACAAATCAATAAAGACAGTGCAAGGACCAGCCATACATGAAAAGTCTGGTGACTGTTAGGAGGTGGGCAGGGGTGGAGCCTTGGGGATAATGGAGGCAGGGAGCCCCATGCACACGCCAGACTACAGTGTTCAACTTTCAGCCGTGTAAATATTCCAAAACATTAACTCAAAAAGGAAGGAAAGCAAACATAAAATCGAAAACAAACAGACATACTGAGTATCAAACTGGAGATAATAATCATCTCGAGGGTTTTGGTCACTCTAAGCCAGTTCTACGCCCTCAGTGGGGCAGGGCCCAAAAGAACCTGTGAAGAACTTGAGCTTCAGCGGGACATGCACTGTGGCCACTAACATCAGCTGTGCCACCGTGAAATGCGTTCTATACCTTGTAAGACAAAACAAGTAAATACGTGATCAGAAACCATGATTTCCTGTGTAAGACAGATACAAGTAACGTATGGAAATTTATGGGAAAAATTCTCAATCTGACTCATGAAGATCCACCTGAACTCATGTTTTAACATTTTCCCAGCTCTTCCCAAAAAAAGGCTTTGAAGCAACAAGACCCAGAATCAAAGCGCCCCATATCCCAATCTCTGAAATGCCATGGTGTCGCCATCCCCGTTCAGGCCAGCCAGGCTGCTCAGAGAAACGGGCCCTGGCCGGAGGCAGGGAGAGCGTGGGATAAGCCTGGAACCGGCAACTGCCCCCGGAGAGCAGGACGCACCCAACGGCCAATCAGAGCAGATGAAAGGGGCCCAAAGGGCTCCCAGAATAATAATGACTGCAACCCTGTGCATGGATGAAGACAGGCGACCACAGCCACGCTCCAAAGACAAAGCAGAACAGCCGGACACCTAATGCTGGGATCGCCACTGCTGGGCTGACCCCTCCACTGACTTCTCACTCTGAAAACTGGCAACGAAAGGGAAAAAACTAAACCTTTGCCCTGTCTTTCTGGAGCACAAATATGTAGTTCCTCCCTTGTCAATAGGGAAAGTTCTTTCTTAACAGAAGACTATGAGCTAATAAAGGCAGACCAAATGATCAAATTAGACAAATTACATTTCGAAAACACTCATTAAATAACTGATGCAAGCAAAGCTAGGCCCAGGTAAAACGAGAGGCGGAAGGTTGGTGGGGACTAGATTATCTGCATGAAGCCAAAAAATGGCCCAAAGAATTCTTCAGTCAGGTCAAAGGGACAACCTCTCTTTCCACAGGAGAAACCTGGAGGTGGGCAGCTTAACCAAGCTACCGAATCAGCATCCTAACAACGAGATGACCTGACATCCGTGCCTCCCGAGGTGGTGGGTGTGAGGCACACAGCACTCACAATGAAGCGTTCATGCCGTGATCCAGAATCAAACAGCTTGTGGCCCTTGCTCCCAGTGTTCAAGAACTACTGGGGATAAAGCAACAAGTTCAACAACATGAAGAAGCAACCAGATGAGTGCGGAGCAGGTGACGTTCTACAAGACAGCTCCCTTGGTCTCTCCCAAACGCCAGCATCACTGGGAAAAAATCACAGGCGACTAGAGATTAAAGTGATGATCACAAGCACAATACAGGACCCGGGGCTGGGTCCCAGATCAAAATGGCGGAATGGTACTACGAAATTCATATGATCTTAAATGTGATACTAGAATTGCACATGTATAAAAGGGTGCCCTGATTTTTGAGAAGCATGTTGCTTATTTAGAGGTAGAGTATTACCATGCATGTCTACAACTTACGTTCCCAAACATGGCACAGTTTCTGTAGGAGGGGACATGTGGGATTAGGGCTCTCTCAGAGAGGGGTGGGACAGTGAGGCCATGCTAGGTGGCCCAGAGCAGGACTGGAGACTGTTCTGATGGAGATGCCTTTTAGCTGGGAGGGCCCAGGGAGGGGAAATGGATGGGCATTCTTCGGAAGAATAGATTCTCTTGGCTGACCCAGAATTCAGTGACTTCAGCTCTCACACCGAGGGAGGGCTCCACAAGACAGAAACAGCAAGAGGGACATGTTAGGAAGCAAAGACCAGGACAGGAGCAAAGGAAACAAGCCCAGGGCTGAGGAGGGAACCAACGCACGCAGGGGAGACCACGCCCTCACAGAGCCCCCCGAAAAGGTGCAGGAAGAAGAGGTGGTAAGAAGAAAGCCTACTCACAGCTCCGAACACCCAAAAATGGAGAAAAACACTCTTGGGAGCCCTGGGCTCCCTGGCTCCTCCAGGCCCACAGGCGTGGCTGCGGGAAGCTTCAGTTCAGGAGGACCAGCGTGCAGGGCCGTGGCACAAGCCCCAACAGGTCTGCCAGGAAGACACCACACCTCAGATGCCACCCTCTGAGTGATCCTTCCCCAGGTCAGGACATGGCAACGGCCTGGGAAGCTGGAACCAAGGCGTTCTCCTGTCTACCCTCATTTATTCAGACACCCAAGTCTCTGATGATGTCAAATTTTGGATTCTGAGAATCCAATTTTCCTTAGGACAACTATTCGGGGGCTGGGAATTGGCTTGTTGTCTAAATGTGGTGGGTATGGGGCCCGTGCTTTAAAATCTTGTATGTCCTATTAACTCTTGTGACAGGATACAGAAAGAACACCTATCAATTCAAACACACATATGCGCACAGAGACACGCACACAGACGCACACACACGCACACGCACACACACACACAGATGCACACACTCACTCCACACTAGAAAATGGGCAAGAGAACTGAACCCGCACCTCATGCACAATACCCCTCAGGCCAGCAGGCCTGTGAAAGGCGCTCAGAATCATCAGGGAAGCTCAAACCACGAGGTGCCTCTATACCAGGATGGTTCAAGGAACAAAGAAAACCAGCAACCACCGTGTGACCAGCAAGGACATGGAGCTGCCTGGGGTGCGGGTCTCCTGCTGCCGGCTGCAGAAGCTGACCGAGCAGTAGGGGCACCTGCTTAGCAGATCCACTAAACCTAACAACAGGTGCTGCTCCACGACCCAGCCAATCACTCCCAGGCACATCTGACACAACAGCAAATGCGCACCAAAAGCACCTCACAGCAGCACTGTGCGAAAGAGCCAAAAACCGGAAGCCATTCCAACGCCTATTTGAATGGGGAAGCATCACAACAGCATTACCACACATTGAGTTTCTCTATAGCCAAGAAAAATGAGAAACTGCTGCTACAGATGGAACAGGGTGGCCTCACACACAAGAGGCCCAGCAGAGAGGAGGGATTCAAAACAAGACATAAAACATGATCCCACCGAAGTCCACAAAAGGGGGAAAAACTGGTCAACAGTGGCCAAATTCAGAAGCGTGGCTCCCTTGGGGGAGGTGAAGGACTGGGGTGAGGGAGGCCTCTGCAACCTGTGCCAGAGCCCCTTTTGGGCTGGGAGGCCGTTACACAGATGCGTTCACTCTGTAAAATCTATACCTTTTATAAAACTCAACCCAAAATGGATCACAGAGCTGAATGTAAACCACAAAACTATACAAGTCCTAGGAGATGACAAAGAACAAAATCCAGGTGACCTCAGGGATGGCTTTTCAAATACAACCCATGCACAGTCCCTGAGAGAAATAGCTAATGAGCTGGACTCCATTAAAACAAAAAACTTCTCTCTGCCAAACATACTGCTAAGAGAATAGAAAGACAAGCCAGAGATCGGGAGAAAACATTTGCAAAATACGTATCTGATAAAGGACTCGCATCCAAATATCTAAAGACATCTGTTCAGGTCTGAGCAGAAATCTCACGGAAGATAAACAGATGGCAAACAAGCACATGAGAAGATGCTCCACATCACATGTCGCTAGAGAACCACAAATTACAACAACAAGACACCACTGCACGCCTGCTGGAGTGGCTAAAACCCAAACCACTGACAACGCCAAATGCTGGCGAGGATGCAGAGCAACCAGAGCCCTCATTCACTGCTGGGGGGAATGCAAAATGGCCCGGCCACTTTGGAAGACGGTATGGTGATTTCTAACAGAACTAAACATACCCTTACCACATGATACAGCAACACCACTTTGTGTTTACCTATGGGTTAAAAATTTCTGTACACACAAAACCCTGTACACAAACGTTTCTAACAGCTTTATTCAAAATTGTCAAAAACTGTAAACTACCAAGATGCCCTTCAAGAGGTGAATGGATATATGGTCTGTGGCACATACATGCAATGAAGTAACATTCAGCAATCCAAGAAATGAGTGAACCAGACACAAAAAGCCGTGGAGGAACCTTAAACACACAGCACTACTAAAAATACAAAAAAAAAATTAGCCGGGCATGGTGGTATGCACCTGTAATCCCAGCTTCTCGGGAGGCTGAGGCAGGAGAATCGCTTGAACCCAGGAGGCGGAGGCTGCAGTTTTGAAAAGCTACATACTACCTGATTCCGGCTGTATGACATTTCTGGCGAAGGCTACATAGAAATATCTTACCAGGGGAGGAGGGGAGGGCTGAATAGGTGCAGCCCAGGGGAGGTGTAAGGGTGATGAGACTATTCTGTATGATCCTGTCATGGTGGATCTATGACGTCACGTATTTGTCAAAAATCACAGACTGCATAATGCAGAATGAACCTTAGTGTAAACCATGAGTTTAATTCATAATAATGTATTGTTCCTGCTTCATTGGTTGTAACAAATATGTCACATCAGCAGGCGTGGTGGCTGACACATGTTATCTGGGCACTTTGGGAGGCTGAGGTAGGAGGATCACTTGAGCCTAGGTGTTCGAGACCACCCTGGACAACATGGCAAAAACCCATCTCTACAAAAACTACAAAAAAAATATTAGTTGGGCACTATGGTGCATGCCTGTGGCCCCAGTTATGTCGGGGCTGAGGTGGGAGGATTGAGGCTGCAGTGAGCCGTGATTGTGCCACTGCACTCCAGCCTTGGCAACAGAGGAAGACCCTGTCTCCAAAAAACCCAAAAAAACAAACAAAAAAGAATGTGTCACAGCAACGCAAAATGTTAATAATAGGGGAAACTGGGAGGAGGGGAGGTCCTATGCGAACTCTCTGTATCAGCTACTCAATTTTACCGTAAACCTAAAACTGATCAAAAAAAATAAAATTATCAATTTTTAAAAATAACAGAACCAATGTCCTTCCCTGGCTTCAAGCCTCCATGCAAAGGAGCCTCCTGCAGCCTCTTTGCCCAGCCCCCGTGCCTCTCCGGGCAGAGCAGCTCCACTGACTGCGGATGGGGAATAGACTCACGGGGCTAAGCAGGCTGCTCACTCCTCCTCCCCACTCTCTTCTTTTCAGATCTGCCCACAGGAGAGAATGCAATAGTCCAAGATGTGCTTTCAGGCGTGCAGAGAGGCGAGGGCTCACCCCAGGTGCAAGGCCTGCTGCTGTCTGGCCAACCTCCACCTGCCTCAAAGGCCATCCACGTCAGGGGCTGGCACCAGTGGGCACAGCTGGGTCTCAGACCTCACATGTCTCACAGCTGTTTTATCAGGAATAAATGCATGATAAAGAAAGTGATATTTTCATCTCCGCCACCTGCCTCTCTCGACTGACTGGACAAAAAACAAGAAGCATCCCGGGCTGTACATACCTGGTGGCCCTGGTGTCCACCTGTTTGGCTGTTTTGTCTTCTAAGCATTTACACTCATCAAATGTTTTTCTTTCTACTTTTATTGGGTTTGCTCTTTCTCCTCCAAACTTCTTGAGTTGAACAATTAAAACAGTATCTTAAAGGGTACTTTCTTCTTCATCAACATAGGCATTTAAAACTGTAAATTCCCAGCTGGACACGGTGCCTCACGCCTGTAATCCCAGCACTTTGGGAGGCTGTGGCAGGTGGATCACCTGAAATCAGGAGTTCACAACCAGCCTGGCTAACATGGTGAAATCCTGTTTCTACTAAAAATATACAAAATTAGCTGGGCGTGGTGGCACATGCCTGTAATCCCAGCTACTCGGAAGGCTCAGAAAGGAGAATCGCTTGAACCCAGGAGGCAGAAGTTGCAGTGAGCCAGGATCATGCCATTGTACTCTAGCTTGGGCAATAAAAGCAAAACTCTATCTCAAAAAAACCTGTAAATTCCCCTGTAATTACAATTTAACTTGCATCTCCTAAGTTTTGATATTCAATATTATTTTATCATTTGGTTTTAAATAATTAGGCATTTCTATTTTGATATTTTGAGTTCTTCATTGACCCACGCAATAATTAGAAGCATATTTTAGGCTGTAGGGGGGAGAGTGACTGACTTCTGATCTTGTGGCATTATGGCCAGAGAAACTTATAAAATCAGATTTGATACTGATTCTCTCAGTATAGGGTGATGCCTGCTTGGTAAGCTAAAAAATATATATGAAGGATGATCAGTTTTTGTAAGTTTCAAAGTATGCTTTAAAATAATGCATATTCTCTAAACCTTTTTAAACTGAGTTTTATAACATCCTCAATTCATTTCTTTTCAATCTATCAATCTACTGAGAAGTATGTGTAGATCCCCTACGATTGTGGGTTTTGCCATTTCTCCTTATAAGTCCATCAAGTTCGCAGATTCAGAACTGCTTCTCTTCCTAGCGAATTACTTTCTTGGTGCTTATTTAACAGCCTCCTCGATCCCTGGCACTGCACTTGCTTTGTCTCTGTCACCAGGTGCCAATGTTAAGCTACTTCCATTTGGGGTCAGAATTTTAACATCACTTGTCCACACACCACTTTCTACCATGAGAGGTGGCAGCATTTCAGACCCCCGCTGGGTCGCTTATGAGCTGTGTCACTGATGAAGATGGGAAAACTGACCATCAACAAAAATAACAACGTCAGGTGTGTTTCTATTCAATGTAGCTTCAAGCTATTAGTTTACAATGATACCAGACCAAAAAAAAAAGCCACTGGTCCCCACCCTTGAAGGACGCCAGGTAATCATGTCATTATTTCAAAAACTGGCAAATAAAGGAAAGAATCAAGTATTATTCAGCCTTTCCCATACAAACTGCACCTCAACAGAAGCAAAAAGTTGATCCGGGAAATTTCTGGTTTTGGAAGCATCCCAGCTGACAAGGCAGGTGTTCTAGAAGTGGAATGTCACCACCACACAAATGACACAAGCAGTGGGCATATGGTTGCTGACGTAATATAAAAAGAAGTAACCAGAAGTCAAGGGCGCAGCGGAGGTGGTGCACACAACACCCACTACCAAGAATTCTTGCCAAAAACAAAAACGCGAATCTAATTGCAAATCTAGATCTAACTCCCATTTTGGGGCTGAGTGTTTGCTGCACTGGTCCACTGGATAATTCTACTGCTGTGTACGTTTTAAACTTCCCATAGTACCACTCTTAAAAATAATAACATTGACAATTTACACACACACACAACTCAGCGCAGAGTGTCTCCCACTGGATAATTCTAATGCTGTGTATGTTTTAAACTCTTCATAGTACCACTTTTTAAAATAACAACATTGACAATGTACACACACACACAACTCAGAGTCTCTCTCCTTCGCCATACACACGAGTATTCACCAGCATCAAAGGTGCCGTCTCTGCTCACAGGCACAAGGATGTGGGTCAGGGCACCAGAGCTGGGCTGCCCGGCCTCTTCCAGCTGGACCAGCTGCAGTCGTGGCGTCACTGCGGGTGGGAAGCGGTAGAACTGGAAGGTGAAATACACAGTCTCTGGCCATGACGTTCCTCGGCAGTCCTGGGCCACTCTGAATCCAACGACAGCTCTAGGTTAATTGAGTGTCCGTGACACCGAATCTGGGGGGTCTGATGTGCATAGGGGGATGGTCTGGGCACCTTAGCCACCAGGGCAACAGTAAAGAGGCTGCCATGGTCACCAATGGAACCGCTTTGCTGTGCTGTCAGCGAGCCAGCCAGACAGCAGCACTCTGGGGTGTAAGGTCACTCCCAGCTGGAGAAGCTGCCTTCAGAGCTACACTAAGATCTAAGACCTGGACAACACACCATCCACATTCTAACTAAGGACCACAGAAGATGGGGTAAAGCGGCTTTCACGGCCTTTAGCATGCCATGGGTGGGTCCCAGCCAAGATCAAATAAAAACAGACGGCACTCCCGCATCTACTAAGACCTGAACGTGGACAGTTCTGCCAGGTTAGAACCTCAGCAGTTTCTCTTCAGCTCAGGAAATGTGAAAGCCAGATGAGTAACAGAGAATATTCCAGGATTTACCTGCTAAAGGCGAGAAACTGTAGCACTATCTCGTTGCTTTGTAGACAATCCGATTCCTCCTTCTGAGGGTTAAACGTCACAGGGTCTGCAGGGTTGACTGCCTCGGCTGGCTGTTTATTGGTATCCAGAATCTCAGGAAAGCCAGAGGACTGCAGGAGCGCCATGGAGGCCCTCGAGGGCTGCCCTGCAGAGCTGAGACACAGCGAACCCTCAGGGAGCCTCCTGGGGCAGGGGTGACCCATTGACGAACCTCCCTGTGGAAAGCCTGGTGTTGTTCACAGGTCCAACAGCCTGACGGCACAGCACGTGCCTGGTCCCATCCCGCCCAGACCCACACCTCACCTCCTGGTCTCGGTTCCCACGACAATAGGGGCATGCAAAGGTGTGAACGGCAGCTCCTGTAACTGTTCAGCGATGGATGTTTCGAAGACCAGGGAGGTCTGGCCCAGGTCGGCTTCCAGGTGGGAGATACCACCCTCCAACGGGAACTCCTGCTGAACAAAATGAGGGCTTCCAAGTGAGGCCACCAAGGACCCCAACCTGTAACAACTACCGATGCTCTGAGCTAGGGGATTCACCGATGAATTGCCTCTGGAGAGTTGCCAGCTCTAGCAAATAAAAATACAAGGAGGCTCAATTACACTTGAATTTCAGGTAAACAACAAATAACTTTAGCATAAGTATGTTCCCTGTAATATTTGGGACATACTTACAGTAAAAAATTATTTGTTGTTTACCTGAAATTCAAATGTAACTGGGCATCCTATTTCAGTGGCAACCCAATTTGTGAGTTGAGAAGGAATCCTAATTTTATGAGCAGGTCAGGACCGTGGAAGATACGTGATGCTTGAGATGGTAAATTCATATCAAAACATGTTTATAGAAGACCAGAAAGACGAAGCATCCTCAACACTCCAAGATAAACTGTGGCACCGAGCCCCTGGCTGGTGTGTCTGGACAGTCTCTTGTCCCCACAGCCCCTGAACCTTCTCATCATTCACTCATATTCCACCTCAAAGGCCAAGGCAGGCCTCTCAATGGGGAGCTGCTTCTGGAGTCGGGAATGTGCTCTCTCAGGCTTCATTCCCAAGCTTTCTGTTTCAGTCCAGAGGGACACCAGGTCACCCTCACGCCATGTCTCAGGTGCCAATAATAAAACACTAGGCAAGCTCTTCACAAACACACAAGCCCCAGAGATGCTTTAGATAAGGCAGCAGAGACTCACAGTGCTAAGAGTGTTTTCAAACAAGGAATTAAAAGAAACTATATTTCCTCAACATAACTCCAGTTAAGACAGGAGATGCAGTCTGCAGGTGAACCGGCCCTAGCTTTTGAAATCAGACTGTACAGGAATCCCCCAAGGCTGGTGGCAACACAAGCCGATCTTAGAGGTAAGCACGCCCTGAAGCCTGGACGGCAGGCTCACTCACCTCCTTTAGCTGCTGACAGCAAGGAGGGTCCTGGGGTGCTGGGGGCCTGTCTCACCTCTGTTTCTAGATCCAGACATACCCTCCTTTTACTTTCATGTAGAGATCCAGGGGCAGCTAACTGTTTTTGTGGGCAGATCGCAATGTGAATTGAGTGCTGCGGCATAAAGAACTCACAGGCCACATTTGTCTCTGGTCTCTGAGACAGAATGATGGCAACTGTCTGAGGCCTCAGAGTGAGCAATGCCCCACCCCACCCCCACATCCCAGGGAACCCACCACAGTCTCTGCCACTAACTGAGGACCAGCACAGCGCAGAAACCCAAAATGAGGAGCTGTGGAGCCATTCCTTGGTGGGAGGTGAGGTGGGCGGCACTTACTGCCTGGGCTGGGGAGGCCCGAGAGCCATGGGGTGGCTGGGAAGTGGGCCTGGCCGAGCGGTGCCGAGTCGGGGACCGTGGGGAGGCCGCCAGCTGGGAAAGCGACAGCTGGAAGGAAAGACAGCGCAGGTGAGAGAGGTTCACAAGCTTGCCGGTCCATCCATGAAACCTCCAACACACGCTGGCCACACCGGGGAAACGGGCAGCCCTGGATCCAGCCACAGAAGACAGTGATGCCTGCAGCCTCCTGGCCAGCGGTGGCTGTGGAATCTGGAACCGCTTCTCAAGTTCCTTTATTTAATGACAGAGAGGTGATTCCATGCTCTCCCTCAGACTGTAATATCTGAATAAGAATATTAACAAGGAAAACAAGCAAGAAAGGAGAAAGCATCTCAAGCTACAAGGGTGGGCTGGCCTCCGCCTCTGCCCCTTGCCAGCCCTGGATGGACTGAGTACCTCCGAGGCCAGGTGATTCTAGACGCCCGAGTTCCTGCCGAACACACCTCCCTGTGAAGGCAGTGACTGCCTCCGCAGCCAGCGCAGGCCCTGGAGACAGCTGTGATGGAGTGCCTGCACCACATGGCACTACTGTGTAGCCTCGGGCGAGCCAGCTAACCTCTTTTTGCCTCAGTCACCTGACCTATAAAATGGGGATAATAATAGCACCTAAACTGCAGGACTGTTTGGAGAATTAAATGAGAGTCCCGGCAAGGGTATGGCATAGTACCAGGTAGGCGGTGAGCCCTCTATAAATACCGCAGACATCTGGAAATAAGTGTGGCTGTGAAACATTGATGTGGAGGGCCAGGCCCCACGTACTCCTGAAGACACAATCTCAGACCTGCACTCCACCCGCAGCACACACAGCCAGCACCTGAGACGCTCATGGTCAGCAGTGAGGGCCAGCCCACGTCAAGTGCAGGCAGAGAGGCCCCAACGTATATAGAGGCACTGAGGACTGATGGGGGAGGGTGGTGCATGAAGCATCCCCAGGGGACCCTGGCAGCATCTTCAGGGAGCAGAGGAGATCTCTGGGGCCTGTCCAGCTTCCCTCAGACCCCACAAGCTGTTGAGACCACTCAGAGTCATATGGAAACTGCACCAGGGAAAATGTCAGGTTGGGCCAGGAGGGCAGCCAGGAGGCCAACCACAGACTTGTGCCTTTAGGTGAACCCAGTATTCTTCACTCATGACCCAGTGTCCCACTGCACATGACACATTGAAGCTGCTTCCTGGAGACAGCCTTGGATGCTGAATTGGTCAACTTTGCTAGAAAGTCAATTTCCAGGGTGATGCTGGCAGACAGTCATCAGCAGGAACAAGCCACATCTGACCTCACTCAAAATCACACAGCCAAGGGCCGGCCTGGAGCCATGTATGAGTGCCACGGATGACTCGGGACTCCTGAGTGGCAGCCACGTAGGAGCTCAGCTCAGCAGGCAACAGCTCAGTGGGAAGGAGCCTCTCCTCCCACCCTGGAAGTTCCAGCGCCATGGGGATCTGTGCCATTGGACACACAACTGCAAGCAGCTAGTGGCTCTCGGCGGTGGCACTGTCTCCATCAGCATCGGCTGCTTGGCCTACAGGGCTGGGGGGCCTGGTGGGTGCCTTGGACACCAATAGCTGCAGGCACCACTCTTTGTAGAGTGAGTATGGGAGAGCAAAGAGAGTGAGGACCACACCTCAGCATCTCTCAGAAAAAGCAAAGGCTGTCCGGTCCTGAAAGAGTCGCCACCATAAGATTAACTGCCAGGGAGAAGTGGAAACACGCCCTAGATGGCAACGTAGGAGTCACACGCAGCAGCCCCGCTAAAAGCCCGAACTGGGAGTCAGCAAATCAGAGATAGGCTGCACAGACAGGGTGGGAGGGGACACCCCCAGTGCGGCCAACAGGCCCTTCCCAGCCACACAGAAGCACGCAGGGAGCAGCTGTGCATAAGGGGGAACAGAGGGTTTTCTTGTGCCCCAAACTTGCAAGTAATTGGCTCAGGATTCTGAGGGCGGACGTGGGGGGCCTGGACTTACCCCTGGTCCCACAGGCGAGTCCTGCAGGGCAGCGAGACCTCGAGGTGCTGGTGCCGGCGGGCCTGGGAGGAAGAAGAGGGGAGCAGGAGAGGAGCCGTCAGCCTGTGTGGGGGCGGGGGCAATGGGCCCCTGCACTCCCACACAGTCAGGCCTCCACAGGCTTTAACACCTTGTCTGTATTTGAGCAGCCAGTGGTCACTGCGCAGGCGCAACAGCAGCAAGGGTGCTATCTAGAGCCATGGTATGCCCCGGCACCCAGGAAAGGGGGACACAGCCGGCCTCATCCTCGAGGTGTGCGCCCTTGCTCTTTCTGGGTCAGGAGGTCTCAGCATGGGTGCTTGGAGCTCCCGAATGTGCTTCTCCTCACTTGTCATCTCTGCATCATCCCTGCCCAGAAGAGCTGGGGTCTGAGGTCATCCCAGTCTTGCAGCTCCCTGACTCAGGCTGTCTCGTTAACTGTGAAGCTCCTGAGCAGACGCTGCCACCGGGCTCTCGGCCTCATGAACGCCCACTCAGCACAAGCTGCTCGCTCAGGTCCTGCTGAGGATTCTCCATGGGGCCCGGTCACACTGGGAGCCCACCCGGGGGACGCAAGGCCAGCGCAGGGACTGAGAACAGCCTTTGCCCTTTATGAGGCCACAGCTGCCTCCCCAGCATCCAGGGCTGCCCACAGAGCCAGCAGCCTCCTCCCTAGGCCCACTGCCCCTGCCCAGCCCCGCCTCCACCAAGCTGGCGTCTGTGCTGCTTCTGCAGCCCCACCCCAAGCCACATGGACACCCCAGGGCCCGGCAGCCCTAGGGTACTTGGCCCCTGCACCTCAGCAGGAGGAAGCCCTGGCACCACGGCGGCACTGGGACATCCGCGGCCACTTGTCGCTCATGGTCATTTCACACACACTGCCATCTGCCTTCGCCCACCGTGACCACCCAGCCAGACCCCAAGCCCATTCTGACAGGGCCACCCCTACCCATTCAGAGGTCAGGGTGTGAGCCCCATGCACTGAGTACACTGGGCCACCTGCCTGGCTTCCCTGAGGCCCACAGCCCTGGCCTCCAGCCCCACATCCTGTCCCCACCTGGCTCACGACAGCCTCCTTCATGGTGACAGGACTCTCCAGTGCAGCAGATACCTCCCCTCCCCATGGAACTGGAACTTCCAGGAAAACCCAGACCTCCAGAGAAATCAGGCTTCCCACATGGCCATGTCCCACCTCCCATCATCACCCCCATGTGGCCCACGTCCTGGGCCCGGCTGCTCGCCTTGTCTCTCCTTCCCTCTCCTGTGGCTTCTGATGCCATAAGGTCGGGAAAACAAATCCCCACATGTCCTGGAATCCTGACTTCCTCAAGCACACAGCACAGGCCGTTCATGGGACCTATGGCCCAAGCACACAGCACAGAGGCCTATGACATCAAACACTGGGCACCCTGGACAGAGACTGCCCAGCCACTTCCTGTTCTGCTCTGAATCCCAACAAAACAATAACAGCAACAAGGAAAAAGCTGTCGACGGAGGAGAAACTAAACCCAGGACGCGCCACCCTATCACCAGAGCTGTGTGACCACCAGAGCCCATCCCCACCCACGCCTCCCCCAGCAGCTTCCCAAACCCATCTGAGGAGGTGCTGCCCCAGCTGTGAGATCCAGTGGAGACCCTGTTAAGGGCCTGGGGGTGGGGATGGGGGTAAAGGAAGGCAGTGGGGGCCAGGCCAGAGGGAGCCCCCAACCCTCAGAGGATCCAACTGCCCAGCCCGGCGGGCACAGCTCTTAGTCCAACCACCTCCTGGGCAGTGCCCACTTGGCCCACACAGCTTCTCTGTAACCAGCTACGGTAAGGTGGCTCCAAGGAGCCCAAAGACTCTGGTCAGAGGCACCTGCCGTTCTATAAATGAGCTCCCGCTTGGAGGAAGTCAGCGAACGATGTAGCAAGCTCTGCTTCCCTGGGAAAATACCACCTCACTAAAAGCAAAAAGCAGATGAGGATTCTGCAGGGGCCGAGCTGACCTGAAAGCCAGGTACCTCTCCCCAGATTCCCGAGCGCCTTTTACAGTCCATTTCAGAGCTCCGTGCAGCAACCCCTCCCACCTCCTCCCGAAACAGCGAAGACGAAACAGCAGAGCGGCAAGTGCAGCTCCACTTTCTTCCTCCATAAATGGGAACTCTGAAAACTCTGCAGGCTGATTTTGATAATGAGGACAAACTGCAGGAAATGGTTCCATTTTCTCCAGTGGAGAGAGCGGGCACTCAGGGGCCAGCCCTCTACGCCTGTGCCGTCCTCTCGGGGACCAAAGCCAGGATGAAAAGGTAAACCTTCGAAGCACATCTAAACTTCCTGCATGCACTTTATTTCCCCATCGTCTCAAATGTGTGCACAGCGTGGACGGTTTTTCAAGTAACTCTATATTATGACTTACGCAATTTTTTCTTCCAAGAGAGTAAAACTACCTAAAAGGCCTTTGGTGACCATTTAAAAAGACACCTGGTGAGAAGCCCAGTCCCCAGACCCAAAAACACAGATCCGACTGGTGAAGCACAGCAGGAAGAGATCTGCCACAGCCACGAAATAACTCGGTTTTGAATCTCTTTGTTTTAATGTTCAGTGCAGTCGTGAGATAAGGAACTTCCCAAACCATATCCATAGTCCCGCCTGGAAGACGGCGTGGCGGCCAGAGAGCACCCACTGTACTCCAGCCCCAGGAGTCTCCCAAAAGCCACAGTGGAGTCTGGGACGCCTGACTTCCGCCACGCCAGGACTCGGCTGACCAGTGCCTGGGCCAGCTACTGAACCGAGAGCAGCAGGCGTGTGCACAGGATGCAGGCAGGAACAGCTGCAGTGAGCAGAGGAACGAGTACCAGGCCTTCTGGGACAGCACTGTGACAACAGCGAACATCACCAGATGCCACCCAGGTGCTCCTGTAAACAGAAGCTACTGTAGCAAAACCTGCAGCTGCTGCGTGGGGCAGAGGAGCGACGGGAAGGGAGGAGGCCGGCAGTGTGTGCTGACCTGAGCAGGTTAATCTGCATGGCCCTGAAGCGGGGCCTAGGACAGAACAACGCAGGGGTCTCTCCAAACCACAGCACTCCAGATCAGGGGTGCCTGCCCGACCACCGTCTCCCCAAAGGGAGATCCCAACCCGCACAACAAGCCCTGTCCCCAGAGGTCTTTGTTTCTTGACAGCTTACGTGAATGTCTCCTTTTGTCTTTAAAAATCTCTCCTTTGCACCAAGCCCCGGCTGCACATACAGTGTGACCTGCACACGCAGCCCGGCTACAATCCCCTGCTAGTCCCCAGGCAACTCTGCCACGGAGAGCCCATGCCCACGGCCCATTTCGGGTTGACAACATTAGAGAGAAAAATGAAACCCGCCCATGTAAGCAGGTATGCTGGCAAATCCACAGTAACCACACCCACTCGACGTGCTAGGAAGCATGTATTCGTACATTACCTGCATAACTTGAAGTAAATTAAATTTTAGTTTAACAGTCATTGTAAGATATATCTTTAGGTCCCCGCTGGAGCCTGAAGTAATAACAGGTGGAGTCAGTGTCTGATCAAGCCACCGCAGGACCCCAATTTCAGGGAAATAACCTGGATTAAGAAGAGCACAGAGCCTGGTCAACGTGAGGAAACCTCATCTCTACTAAAAGTAAAAAAATGAGCCGGGCATGGTGGTGGGTGCCTATAATCCCAGATGCTCAGGAGGCTGAGGCAGGAGAATCGCTTGAACCCAGGAGGCAGAGGTTGCAGTGAGCCGAGATCTCATCATTGCCCTTCAGCATGGGCAAAAAGAACGAGACTCCATCTCAAAAAAAAAAAAAAAAAAAAAAGAAGCATAGAGACTCAGCTTTTCCATGGCTGCTCCGAGAAGTTCGGGGCCAGTGGGCCCTCAGACGGGGTTGCCAGCACACACCTCCTGCCCAGAGCCAGGTCTGAGAAGAGCGGGAAGAGACTAAGTCACTTACGACACCAGAGCCAACTGCAATGCAGAACTTGTCCACACGCCTTGCTACAGACAAAGGGAAACTGACTTCCCACCGAGGGAAGTTCCTCCACCTGTCAAGACTCCTTTTCCCTGACGCGCTAGCAACTCTCTAGTCAGTCTCCACTTGCTAAAAACTGCGGTCAACAAAATCGCCCAAGTGCCTACTTTTCTGTCAACATAGCTTCAAGAAACTCAAAAGCCCTGTACTCAACAACAGCGCAGGCCTCAGGAGGCAAGGCAGGGCCTGCGCTCCGACCTCAGCCCCGGGTGGCCACACGTCCCACCTGGTCACACAGAGCACCTTCACACTGCCTCTGCACTCGCCTGGAGGGGGACCTGCAAGAGGAGGCAACCCACGCACATTCCACACTCAGGAGAGAGGGACACGCCCTCAAGCCCACAGCTCTCAGCACTGTGGGTCAAATGGCAAAAGTTGTACAGTGAACAAATAATGCTCAAACATGCTCACGGGGACAAGACCCCCGAATTCCTCCTTCCTCCACCCCCAGGGAGAGCATTCTCTATACAGGGAAAAGAACAGAAAAGCGCACAGTTACCCAGAGCGCTAATACCACTAAAACCACAGCCCCAAACAGAGGAAGGAGCTCTCCAGCCACACCACTGCCCCCAAGGAAGGGTGCTGGGCTCTGCTTCTCAATGCGCTTGGGGCAGGAGACAACAGCGATGAGGCTGGGGCAGGAGGCAACCTCCCCACTAACAACCCTCTCACTTCCAGCATCACCGCACCAGACAGATTAAAAGTACTGACTACTGGCTGGACGTGGTGGCTCATGCCTATAGTCCCAGCACTTTGGGAGGCCAAGGCGGGAGGACTGTTCGAGTCCCGAAGTTCAAGACCAGCCTGGGAAACACGGCAAAATCCCATCTCTACAAAAAAAAAAAAAAAAAAAATAGCCAGTTGTTGTGGCATGCACCTGTAGTCCCAGTTACATAGGAGGCTGAGGTGGGAGGCTCACTTGGGCCTGGAAGGTAGAGGCTGCGCTGAGCCGTGACTATGCCACGGCACTTCAGCCTGGGCAACAGAGTGATATCTTCTCTCACGAAAGTAAAATGTACTGACTACACAGGGGGTCCCAGGCTGCCAGGCTGCGTGTCCATCTCCTGACACGGGGTTTCACTGAGCAGCTATTTTCAGTATGCATGCTGCACTGCCATTTAAAAACTGAAATAGAAGCAAGGAGAATGGAAGGATGTGTTTTACCACCTTTATTTTCCCTTGTCCATGGATTCATGTATCCAACATTTTATCAGATGCCTGCGCTATGACAGGACCTCAGAAAGAAATGAAGATAACGAAACAGCTCAGTGGAGGACGGGGCTGTGGTCTCCACTGAAACGTCTTCCTAGGCTGGAGGGAGCAGAGGCCTCTTGAGACATCAGGAAACGCATGGAGGCCGACGGTGTCCCTTGTGGCCTAACTGCCCTAGCAGGAGCAAGGTGGAGCTCCCCGCCCCGAAACGCACCTGTCCTCCTGGGACCAGCTATACTGCAGCCCACCGTGGAGCACACGGGGGTCAGCAGGAGCTGGATGACGGGTCCTAACAGAGGAAAATGCTCATTTCACTGAGCAACTGCCGCGCTGAGCAAAGCTTCCCGTGTTTAACTATGGGGTCAGCAATTCTGCGGGACAGAGAAGTCCTGAGGGAGGAGGGAGACGGGGCGGCATGAAGAGGCTGTTACTTAGCAACTCACGGCGGCGAAGGCAGGGACAGGTCAGGCCTTGGGCTATGGGGATAGAGAGTGGCCCTGTTATGAACAGGGGTAAACAGACGGCCCCGAAAGGCAGGGGAAAGGAAGGGCCATCGCTGGTAAAGGCGCAGTCTCTGGGGTTTGAAGAAGGGTTGTAAACAGCAGCTTCCTACCATCAGACCGTGAAAACACAGGATGAGTCCACATTCACTCATACTCTAGACGCTAAGAATTCACACGGCAAACCCACTTGAAGGACCTCTATTCCTGACTACTTGTGGGTAAAAAGTCATTCTTCCTAAGAGTTTGAAAACAGAAATGGGAAAATGATCAAAGAACAACCGGATTACAAGTGAGCGCAGGGCTGTGTGCCCCAGGGATCCAGGCCGCAGGCAGCCCAGGACAGGGGCTGCTACATCAGGCCCGAGCCGAGTGGGGGTTCCGGGACTCGTCAGAGCCCTGAGCTTCGGGGCACCTGCAGGGTCAGTTTGAGAGTGTCACCTCCCTCGTCAAAGCCTTGCTCTGACCCACTCTCCCACTAAATCTCCAGCAAAATACACTCTTACCACCTGCACACGAGCTTCCGTTCCTTGGTTAGAGGGTGGCCAAAAAGCTGTTCTGTGGCCTTAGACTCTCCCCACTGCCTCGTAATTGACTGAACCACCCTCACCCAGGGCAAGGAGCCGCTGCGTCTTAGGGAGGATGTTCCAGACCAGCTACCAGCACAGCAGGTGCGACCTCAGCAGGAATCTAATTCCATGTGTCCTGAAAAACCATGGCTACATGTCTGCAGTGACCCCTTCTACACGGCTGTTTCAGATCTATTAAGCAAACACACCAAAATCCTGACACCACCAGAAGAACATTCAAAAGCAAAATATGGCTCAGGGAAATTCCAAGTTACAAAAATAAAGACGGGGTGCCCTCTAGCGGCTCAATGCACACTCTTTCCTGGTAAGTGATGAATGAACCTTTGCTCCCTTGCAATGTCACAGAGAAAATAAAAAGGATTATTCATAACCGAGAGCCAAAGTACCTCACTTAAAGTGACAGCCGCATATCATTAAGATCTCCAAAGGAACCATATAAGTTGGTGAAATACTGAAGTATGAAAAGTTTCCATCATAAGTTAAACACCAGTGGATATTTAAAAATCTCTTATATTGGGTTTTGAGAGGCAATGTCTTCTGATGCTTGGAACCTGGGCTGAAGGCAATCATTTAACAGGACGTGAATGCAGCCATAAATCCAAATTAAATAAACCCAATGAAATCAGAGTCCATCCAGGTACATTTGCTGGTCCCCAAACAGTGACTGAGAAGTGGATTATGCTGCTACAGTTCATCTGCACCACCATTCAACTCCTGGTCCTTCCAGTAACCAAGGCACACTCCTCTCTGCCAAGGGTAGGACAGTAAATCTTCTGGTCAGGAACTCAAAGCATGTATTCCCAACAGCTCAGCATCTTAAGAAGTCAATCTAGGCCGGGTGAGGTGGATCACACCTGTAATCCCAGCACTTTGGGAAGCCAAGGTGGGTGAATCACCTAAGGTCAAGAGTTGAAGACCAGCCTAGCCAACATGGTGAAACCCCATCTTTACTAAAAATAAAAAATTAGCCAGGGGTGGTGGGCACCTGTAATCCCAGCTACCCAGGAGGCTGAGGCATGAGAATTGCTTGAACCCAGGAAGTGGAGGTTGCTGTGAGCCAAGATTGTGCCACTGCACTCCAGCCTGGGGGACAGAGTGAGACTGTCTCAAAAAAACAAAAGTCAAGCACCTGCTGGTGTGTCCTACATGCAGGAAGATGACACCCTCAGCCAGCCATCCAGAAAGGTGCCTGTCACAGCGACCACAGATAAATCCCAGGCCAGGAGTAAGCGCCTCTGTGGGATCCCTCCCTGGGGGGGCCTCCCTCCCCAAACCTTAATGGCTCTCACTCCAGCCCAAGCACGTCTGGCTTCCTGCAGTCACTCCTCCCTGGGTCCAGCTTCCTGCCCAGAGGCCGCACAGCAGGTTTCTGGAGGACAGGCTGCTTCTCAGCTGTCTTTGTCCTTCTCAAACAACAGAAAGTGCGGCAGGAACTACGCACGTCTATGCATTCGCTGACAGCGAAATGCAAGAAATGCTGGGCAAAGCTGGAATGCAAGCGCAGCCAAAGCGGCAGTGGCAGGGAAAGACCCATGCCGGGTCTGAGACCAGAAGCCCCAACCCTGGGCAGCCACTGTCTGCCAGTTTCACCCCTCTAAACCCATACTCTCCTCAGAAAGTTTTTCCTTTAGGGAATCACCCTCCCAGCCCTTAACCATAGAGTCAGGGGTGGACCCAACCCCCATACCAAGAAGGGTGTATGACCAAGACTGACTGTCCCCACCCCTATCCTGATCAGGTGTTACACGGAAAGGCAGGGGACACATGAGGTGGATGGGGCTCCATGAGGACTTCCGCTAGAACAACTGAGTCAATCAGGGCCTTTTTGTCAGGATTCCTAAGCCCCAGACTACCTGGGAGCAGCTCTACGAGGAAAGAAGCCAACATTGAAGAAAGGAGAGCTTAAAGGGGAGGGGTGGGGCATGGGGGAGAGGGACGAACAGGTGGAGCCTTAACGGCATATTTTGAGTGCCAGGATCCAGCCACGCCTCACATCAGCTCTACCTCGGGGCTTTTCTGACACGTGAGCCAATACATTCTCTCTTGTGGAAGCTACTGAGTCAGGTTTCTATCCCTTGTATACAAAAGGGTTTTGATTAATTCGTTTACTCTACAAATATGTCCTGAATGTTTTACTACCCCCAGGACTCATCACGCAATGTAAAGATGAATGAAACAGTCCCCACTGTGCGCCGCTTCAACGACAGGTCTTCAGTGTGCAGCAAACGAATGCACCAAGTATCTGCACCTGTTTACCTTCAAGGCATGAGTCAGTTCCCAGTCCCCTTGTGACTGGGAGGCCATGGAGCTACTTCTAACCAGGGAGGAGAAGTGACATGTGCCATTTCTGGGCCAGAGCTGTAACTGATGGTACAAGATCCTCCCAAGGCCTCCCTTTCCTGCTGGTGCAGTCCAGCAGCATTCAAGATGGCAACCACCCTCTGGGACCAGGATGACCAGAGCCACCACCAACTGCAGTGCGCACGCAGTGAGGGTGAGAAATAAACCTTTTTATTTTAAGCTCCCAAGATTTGGAGATTCTTTGTTACCATAGCAAATTCAACTAATACCCTCTAAGAACAGTGGCAGGGAAGGAAGGAATCAGACAATACACAGTGATATAAAATAAACGGTGGCACCCGCAAAGGGCTGCAGGGTGCTGAAAAATAAGCTCTGCCGTGAACACGACCTTTCCGCGGGCTTTACAGGTGAGTACAGGTTTCCATAAGAGAAAAGTTTCCAGCAAGAAAAGGTGAATAGATGCCTTTTTAAATGTGGACTATTTCGAGACATTTTCCAACTGTAGGTTAAAAGGAAATAAAAATGGAAATCAACAATGTAGGAAATAACACTCCGAATCAAAACCTACGAAATGGGGTCAAAGACATACTTAGAGGCAAATTGAAGAATCTTAAATGATTTATTATTAGACACGAGCAAATAAGCTAAGAATTCTGCTTTTTAAAAGATAAAATATAAAATTAAGATTAAAAAAATTAATAACTTAAAAGCAAGAGAACCAATAAGTAAAAGTAACAGCTGATTCTTTCAGGAGACTAATGAAATATACAAACCTCTCATAAGCCTGACCGAAAAAGGAGGCGTCCTCCCAAGATAGAAAGAGAAGGAAGGAATCTAAATTGAAAGTTTAAATTAGTTACAAACTTTATCTCAGCATCCTTGTAAACTAAAGGAAATTGGCCATTTTTTAGAGGATGTGCATCCCAAAAGTTAACACACGATGAGGTGGAAAACACAAATAGACCAATAACCACAACTAGAAATGTAACTGGTTGTCAAAAACCCCTTCAGCGGTCTCACAGCAAAGTTTTATCAGACCTTCAAAAAACAGGTCTTGCCTTTTGTTTAAACTACTTTAAAGCACAGAAAGAGACGGACAGCTTCCTCCCGATTATGATATGACCAAAGAGAAAGCTACAGAACAGGGGTCTGCAAACTATGGCCCAGAGGTCGATTCACCTCGCAATCTGTGTATTAATAAAGTTTTACTAGAACACAGCCACGTTCATTCATTAACATACAACCTATATATACCAGTGGAGATGAGTAGCTGTGACAGAGACCATCTGGCCCACTAAGCCTAAAATATTTACTATTTGGCCTTCAAAGAAAAAGTGTGCTAACCTCTTCTATAATTGAGCCTCAATTATAGAAACAGAAATCCCAAACACAAGTTAATCACACCAAGATGGACTTAAGTGTAAAACGCCCCGCAAGTCATTCTCTCTTACTAATACTTTTTTAGAACAGTTTTTTAGGTTCTCAGCAGTACTGAGCAGAAGGCACAGAGTGTTCCCACAGTGCCCTGTCCCCACACACAGCTCCCCTCACTAACATCCCACAGCAGATGGCACATGAGTCTTCTTGCCACCTAATGTATTTGGTAGTTTGTTTACTGTCTGTTGTTAAAGCTCCACTGGGACAGGAGCCTAACCAAGTACCTGGCACATCAGACTCCCACAAGCCTTTGCTGAATGGAGGCAGGAAGGAGAAAAGGAGAACCACCTGCCCCATCTGATTCACACACACTAAGTGCTTGCAGAATGCCTAATAGAAAATGGTAGAAGCAAAGCCAACGCTGTGCTTTCTGTGCCCACTGAGAACCTACTTTCCTGGATGCTGTCAGGGCCAG
Organism: Leontopithecus rosalia; assembly: GCA_028533165.1. Lineage (NCBI taxonomy): Eukaryota > Metazoa > Chordata > Mammalia > Primates > Cebidae > Leontopithecus > Leontopithecus rosalia. The sequence goes on from CM052659.1 coordinate 4,184,006, forward strand.
CTGTGCATGTGTGCATACGTGCGTGAGTGCATGCGTGTGTGTGTGTGTGTGTTTGTGGGGTTTGTCTTTTTTTTTTTTAAGAGGCAAAGTCTAATTCTGATGGACAGGCTAGAGTACAGTGATGCAATCATAGCTCACTGCAGCCTCGAACTGCTGGGTTCAAGCAATCCTCCTGCCTCAGCCTCCCAAGTAACTGAGACTATAGGTACATGCTACCACACCCAGCTAATGCCTAAAAAAAATTTTTATGAGACGGAGTCTTGCTCGGTCACCCAGGCTCGAGTGCAGTGGCACAGTCTCAGCTCACTGCAACCTCCACCTCCCAGGTTCAAGAAATTCTAGTGCCTCAGCCTCCCGAGTAGCTGGGACTACAGGCTGGTGCCACCAAGCCAGACTAATTTTGTATTTTTAGTAGAGATGGGGTTTCACTGTGTTAGCCAGGGTGGTCTTGATCTCCTGACCTTGTGATGCACCCACTTCAGACTCCCAAAATGCTGGGACTACACATGTGAGCCACTGCACCTGGCCTTAAATTTTTTGTAGAGTAGAGGGGTCTTGCTATGTTGCCCAAGCTGGTCTCCAACTCTTGGCCTCAAGCAATCCTCCCATGTCAGCCTTCCAAAGCGCTGGAATTACAGGCGTGAGCCACTGCGCCCAGCCAAGGACAACTGTTTTTATCCATCAAAGACTCTGAGATCCAGAGGAGCCCCATGGAGATGCCCTGCCACTGCTTCTGCCCTGGTGGCTACCTTGCTCCAGCAAGATTTTGGGCCTGTGTTAATTGAACCAGTAGTTGAAAGTGGTACATACATGTAGTCACTTCCCTCAATGCTGCCAACTAGAAGAACAGCAACGGGCTGGGTGCAGGGGGCTCATGCCTGTAATCCCAGCACTTTTGGAAGGCCAAGGCGGGCGGATCACCTGAGATCGGGAGTTTAAGACCAGCCTGACTAACATGCAGAAACTCTACCTCTACTAAAAAGACAAAATTTGCTGGGCATGGTGGCACATGGCTATAATTCCAGCTACTTGGGAGGCTGAGGCAGGCTTAAACCCAGGAAGCAGACATTGCGCTGAGCCGAGACGGCGCCACAGCACTCCAGCCAGGGCAACAAGAGCAAACTCCATCTTAAAAAAAAAAAAGGAATGGCAATGGCAGTAACATGAGGACAATGGCAATCGCTGGGCATCTGCTCCGCGCCAGGCAGCCCTGAGCACCTGGACTTACCTTTACTCATTTTATCCTCCCCACAATCCTTTGCTATCCTTTGCCCATTTTTCTTTTGTTTATCTGCTTCTTATTGATTTGGAGGAGCTCTTTCTGTAATCTTTCTTTCTAATCTTCTCATCTTACTTTCTTCATTAATTTTTAATAGTCATGTGTATTGCAGGTATCTTTCAGCCTGAGGTCTGTCTACTAACAGACCTTTGTTTATAGAGTCTTTTTCACATGAAAGTTTTATATTTTAGTATGATCATATTTCTCAATCTTCTTCTTTTGGTTTATGCTTTGTCTATCTTGCTTAAGAAGGCATTCCTAACCCGAAAGGCCATAAAAATATTCTCCAATGTCTTTTTCTAAGATTTCTCAAGTTTATTTTTCAGATTTAGGTATTTAATCCGACCCATTTTACCGCTGAGGAAACAGAGACAGAGACATTAAGTAACTGCTCTAATATCCAATCAGTAAGTATGCATTCATAAGCAATACACACAACTGTTTTGAAAGTTACTTAAATGGTAGCACATTGTTCATTTCCTTTCAGAATCGGTGTTCTTTCAGCATACCATTGTGAAGGTTTATCCACCAAGGTAAGTACAGATCTACTTCATTCATTTAACTGGCACAGATCATCTCACGGTCCAAATAAGTGAGTTTATGCGTTCCCTGCCCGGGAAGCAGGCAGACTATTTTCAAATGTTAACTTAGAAGCTGCTGTGATGCCGAGCCTACCCATGTCTCCCTGTACATATGAACTGGTTGTTCTCTGTAATCTGGAAACGGCATTTCTGAGTTGCAGAGTATAACTAAACATTACAAAATCACTCTTCAAAGTGACTGTACATATCACATTCTTCCCGCAGTGGTAAGACTTCTGCTTTAACCACATCCTCATTAACCTTCGCACTATTAGACAGCTAGATTTATCCAGCATGAGGGGAATAAAATGGTTTCTCATTTTATTTTGCATTTCTCCGATTACCAGCAATACTGAGCACTTTTTCATAGGTTTATGGTTATTGGTTATTCTGGTTTATTCTCTATAAATTCCCTCTTCATATGACCACAACGTTAACGATCGCCCAGCAATGGCTGAGCGTTTTCCATTTTTCTTTCCTGCTATCTATTTCTTATTGATTTGGAGGACCTCTTTCTATAATCTTTCTTCTTTCTAATCTTCTAACATTTCTGAAGTTTTGGTTTTCAGGCCGTCTGGAATCTTATTGAATATGACATGAAATTAGAACTGAATGTTTTCCATACGGGCCAGTGATCACACCACACCATTTACTGACTGTTACTCCTTGCAGTAAGCGGAGTAACTGCTGCCACCCCAGAGATACCCACAGCCTAATCCCAGAACCTATCCATATGTCAAATGCCAAGGGACTAAGGTGCTCATCAGCTGACCCTGAGATGCAAGGATGACCCTGGATTTTCCAAATGTGCCCAATGCACTCACAACAGTCTTTGTAAGTGGAAGGCAGGGTGGCAGGGAGGCAGGAGGGTCAGAGTTGAGTGAGTCTGGAAGGTCTGCATGGCTGCCTCTGAAGATGGAAGAAGGAGTCAAGGGATGCAGGTGGCCTCTAGCAGCTGGAAAAGGCGAGGAAATGGACTTTCCCCTGGAGCCTCCAGAAGGAGCACAGCCCCACTGAGCCCTCAATTCAAGCCTGTGGGACCCACTTGGGACTTCCGACATCCAAAATTTTAGGATAATAAGCTCCTGGTGTTTAACGTCACTAAGTTTGGGGTAATTTGTTATAGCAGCAATCAGAAATTAATATACTCCTTCTCTGCAAGTTGTCACACACCATACTTTATATGTTGTCCCATTATCTGTTTATCTCTGTCTACATCAATGCGATACTGCTTCTAGAAATTAGAACATTATGGTAAGTCTGAAAACTAAGAAAGGTGAAGCCTCCCTCCTTCTTCAAATTTGCCTTGGCTCTTCTTTTTTTTTTTTTTTTTTTTTTTGAGACGGAGTTTCGCTCTTGTTGCCCAGGCTGGAGTGCAATGGCGCGATCTCGGCTCACCGCAACCTCCGCCTCCTGGGTTCAGGCAATTCTCCTGCCTCAGCCTCCCAAGTAGCTGGGACCACAGGCACGCACCACCATGCCCAGCTAATTTTTTGTATCTTTAGTAGAGACGGGGTTTCACCCTTTTGACCAGGTTGGTCTCGATCTCATGACCTCGTGATCCACCCGCCTCGGCCTCCCAAAGTGCTGGGATTACAGGCTTGAGCCACCGCGCCCGGCCTGACTCTTCTTGACTACATATTTTTTTTAATTAAAAAATAAACAACCCCAGCATTTTGGGAGGCCAAGGCAGGAGGACTGCCTGAGACCAGTAGTTCAAGACCAGCCTACAACATAGCAAGACCTCATTTCTAAAAAAAAAAAGCAAAAAAAAAAAAAAAAAACACTTAGCCGAGAATGGTGGTGCTGCCCGTAGTCCCAGCTACTCAGGAAGCTGAGGCAGGTGGATGGCTTGAGCTCAGGAGTTCAAGGCTACAGTGAGCTGTGATCACGTCCCGCACTCCAGCCAGAGCAATGAAATGAAAATTTATCTCTACAAACAAAACAAAACAAAAACCCTGGAATACATTGTAAAAAATATATATATATGCAGCACATGGGAGAAATACACACCAGGTAGAGAGCATGACCCAAGACTCAAAAGTCCGGAAAACACACAGCGTGGCGAATGAATCCCAGGTAGCACACGCAGCTAGAAAATGCTCCCAAACCACCAGACGATCAGCCCCGAGGGGGGATGATTTCAGCAGCCAAGAAACCATTAACAGCAGTCCAGAACTTCTACCTCTGGCCAAGAGTGACAGTGATAAGACTGACTCTCCCATCTAAAACACATTTCCTTTTCAACACAAAATATGTCAAACAGTGCTTTTCAACAAAGCAGACTCAGGCAACAAAGGAGAGTGATCCTGAGGGATGGGAACAGAAGAGGGGAGGCCTCCCCTGCCTCCAGCTTACTGTGTTCAGTGAGTTTGCACAGACAGGATGAGCAGCACAGAGAAAACACTGGCCATTTACAGAGGGGCCCACCCTCGCATTCAGTACAGTGCAGATGAGGAAACTGGTAAGGCAAAAAGACAAAGAACCACCAGAAAGGATTACAGGGAACAGGGCCTGGGGTTCACAGGGCAGGCAGTCACAGTGCCATTCCCTCCAGCCACCTGGTAATCCTCATTCTTCATGGGACGCCGGGCAGAGCCCCCAGAGAGCACCTGTCATCTCAGTGGGGAATAATCAGCCCTAGAAGAAATGCTGATCTGATCCCACCTAACTAATCTTAAGAGCAAGACCCAAAAGGATCTAACAATTTTCAAAGCTTAAGACCACTTATCAGATACAAAAATATTCAGTATCCAATAAGAGAAAATTCTGACTATCTGGAGTCCATCAAAAGTCATCAGACATCCAAAGAGGCAGGGAAATGCGACCCCAATCAGGACAATAACCTATCAATGAAAACTGATCCTGAGCCAGTGAAGACATTAGAACTAGCAAACCAGGATATTAAAGTAGCTATAACTGTATTTCCTAAGTTCAGAAAGCCAGGAAACGCTGAGCATGTTAAGACACATAAGATATAAAACAAGCCCAAACAGAACTTCCCGAGATGAAAACGAAATACCCAAGATGAAAAATATACTGAATGGGATAAATGGCAGGTCAGACACTCAACAGGTAAAGAACTTGAAGTGAACTTGAGGATGCGGCAACAGAAACTATCTAAAAGGAAACGCACAGCGAAAAAGCTTATAAATAAAAGCGAACAGAGTATCAGCGAGCTGTGAGACAACTTCCCGCAGCCTGATATACACATAACTGGGGCCTCTGAATCAGAGGATGAGAGGAAGACAGAAGAAACGTGAAGAAATAATGACCAAAATGTTTCCAAATGGGATGAAAACTACAAATCTAGAGATGCAACAAGCTCAAGGAACCCCAGGCAGAAAACCAGTTAAAGCACCCTCTGGGAAAGCAGCGGCAGCGGCAGACTGGTCTCAAAATCTCCTCCAAACACCTCATGAAAACAGGGCAACCAGGAAAGGAAAGCCCGCACAGCGCCCACCATCGAGCCAGCCCAAAAGCCAGACGCGGGGTCAGCCCGTCAGGGTTTACAACTCACTTGATTAGAAGGTCTTCAAACAAAACTAGCTGCCCATTTCCAGTGCGATAACTACATCTTTACTTATTCATTTCTGAGACAAAGTCTCGCTCTTTTGCCCAGGGTGCGGTGCAGAGGCACAATCATGGCTCGCTGCAGCCTCAAACTCCCGGGCTCAAGCAATCCTCTCACCTCAGCCTCCCAAGTAGCGGGACCTAAAGGCACAGAGCTCAGTGGTTTTATTTTTAGTAGAGATAGGGTCTTGCTAAGTTGCCCAGGCTGCTCTTAAACTCCTGAGTGCGAGTGATCCTCTCGCCTCAGCCTTCTAAAGTGCTAGGATTACAGGCATGAGCCACCATGCCTGGCCTATGTCGCAATTTAAACACAAGAAAATTTCTTTCCAGAGAAGGTAGTCGTATTTTTTTCCCTGAAAGCTACCTATATAGGTTCATTCTCTGTTCAGCCATTTCTACAGCCATGGGCGAATTATGTAGACTATGTATTACTATTATACTTTTAAGTAACTTAATCAAAAATCAGAGTGCAGAGCAGATCCATGGATTCTGCAGCCATGAATTCAACCAACTTTGGACTGAAAATACTTTTTTAAAAATGGATGATTGTGTGTGCACTGAACATGTACAGACTCTTTTTTCTTGTCATTATTCCCTAAACAGTACAACACGATTTACATAGCCTTTGCACTGTATTAGGTATTGTAAGTCATCTAAAGATGATTTTAAGTACATGGGAGGATGTGCGTAGGTCACAGGCAAATACCACACCAGTTTACAGAAGGGACTTGAGCATCTGAAGCCAGTCCCGCACGGATACCGAGGGATAGCTCTAATCATGTTTATATTTAATTACAAAATATACCCAATTTATGATCTAGGGTCCTCTTTTCTTCATAACTTTGTTTCTTAGAGGTTGATATGTATTTTATTTTTAAGATTAACTCTATGTCAGAGTGTATGTCAAACAAGGAAAGATACGAGACATAAGCAGGCAGTGGGTTGCTTTAAATGACCCTTTATTATGACCCTTTGCTTAGTAGTTCAAAATTATGTGTCCTATGCCTTGAATGCATTCAGTTTCATCAAATAAAATTGGAAATTCATTCTAATCCGACTGACAGAAAACGCACGCATACCTACCACCCACCACCACAAGGAATTCTAGTCCTGGGGGTGCTGCACGTGTCAGTGCCATTTGTGTAAGATGGGATAATGTACACACTGGCGGTGAACAGAAATCCTGAGAACAAGCTGGTAGGCGTAAAATTCAAACACTAAAAACACAAAACAGTTAAACTATCAAATGCACCACCTCTATGAAAAGAAGGAAAATACTGAATGATGTAGTTTGTCCCAAAGAAATCAACTATTAAGTTTTGATACCAGAATATTCTTAGACCGCTCAGGAAATCCCGAAGGGCCGTGTTGACTATGTATTACTATTGTACTTTTAAGTAACTTCATCAAAAATCAGAGTACAGAGTAGATCCTTGGGTTCTGCCTCCATGAATTCAAGCAGCCTTGGGCTGAAAATATTTTTTTTTTAAATGTACGGTTGTGGCTGCACTAAACACATACGGACTCTTTTTTTCTTGTTATTCCCTAAACAGTATAGCAGTTTACACAGCATTTGCACGGTATCAGATATCTCAGAAAATCATCAACTTCATCGAATTCATCAACTTAGAAATGTACGTGCTGCTTCCAGCAATTGTAAAATCAAATTCAACAAGCCCAGTTCCCATAAATTAGAATCTCGATGCACAGAGAAAACCTCTCCCAGGTGACAGAAGCACCAGCAGCTTTGCACCAGGAGTTGAGGCCACCACCGAGCACAGAAGCAAGTCCTCCCTGAACACCTGGGCATCACCAGCTGGAGGCCGGAAGAACACAAAGCTCCCTCCACAGGCTTGTACGCTTGTTCACTCCCTATCCTGCCATCTAGAACAAGCAGTCATCACCTGTGACTAGGGATCCTAGAACTTTAATTCTAAGCCAGAGCTCCAGATGCCTAGAGCGAAGTCCCCCCACCCATTTAGGTGGTCTACTCCAACCCTCCCTCATTCCTTCTGCCCCTCACTTCACTATGGGTGGAATTCCCAACCAAAACATGCTGCAGACCAAGGGCTCTGAGCACCGCATACTGCCTCCGCGGAAGCAGCTAGGCTGACAGCCAGCAACAACTCTTTACCCACCTACCTATGAGGACTTGCTGCCATCCACAGGGCCGGGGCTCTGCCTCTGCTGGCAGTCCTTGCTGCTTGCAACCAATTGCGACGCCCTTTCTTAAAGCCACAGACTCAGATCACAGACTTCTAACTTTTGGGCAGTGCTTCAAGGTGAACGGACAGATGGCTACTTGAACAGCACAAACTCAAAGTGGCAGTCCTTGGCTCTCGACCACCCTCTAATTCTCGGGTCCCACATTTGCAGGGCACCCACGTGACGTGTCCTTTTTAAGTGCTTAGTTGGGGAGCTGTCAAGTAACTAAGCTGACACCAGGCTGAAGGGCTGAAGCACAGGTGACAAGCTTCGGGGCCACAATTCATCACTGTCCAATTCTACACCTTCGTATTAAGCAAAAGCCCAAAAAACAGATTCGATGAAAGCAATCTATGGCAGTGATCTCAGGAATGTGATGACGACCGTACTGAACTAAGTCTCTCCCTGGTAACAGACGAGGTGCTGCCTGCTGTGTGCCTGGGGAGTCAGCTCTCTGGAAACACTTACTGGAAGGGGACGTGGGTGGTTTCCCCACAAGTCGCTGCTCCGCCTTGGGGCTGCCGACAGGCTCTGCAGGTGCGTCCAGCTGTTCTTCTGAGCCCAGCGAGAACTGGAACCGGACTGTACCCGACTCCACCTGCTTCACCTGCAATGGAGCACAAGAGCAGTGATGGCCACACTCTTCACAGGCACTCCGGTCCCAAGGATCCAACCAGGAACAGCACGCTCGGCCCTAAAACAAAGCCCACGTGAAACCAGAGGCCACTGAAGAAGCCACATGTTCTTACATTATGATCAAGTAGTTTCCGAGTAAAAAGCAACTGGCTGTGGCAGTAAAAACCCTGCCAGCCATATTATCATGGAATGACCCTTACCCAAGTAGAAATCACAGTCTCTCCTGAGTCGGAGTGTTTTCATTAACCTGTGAGACTGACATCTTTATTCTGGGTTATGGCTCCATGGGTTTGGCACACGCAGATTCACATAACCAGCACCCCACTCAGGGTGCAGGCCAGCCCCATCCCCCCAGAGTGCTCCCTTGCCCTGCCCAACCCTGGTGGTCTCTGACTGCTTCCCCAGCACTGTCATTTGAACCTCATCCCAAGTGATGAGATTCTTCCCAGTTGTAGCATATACATCAAACTTTCTTCTATTACTGAGTGATATTCTATTGCACGGATGTATCACGGTTATTTATCCATCCAGCCACTCATGAACGTCTGAGTTGTTTCTGGTTTGGGGAATTATAAGTGGAGCTGCTACAAACGTGTCCAGATTTTTGTGTGAACTCCAAGAGTCACTGCTGGGTCATATGGTATTCTTAATTTGATAAGGCACTTCCGAACTTTATTTCTGGACTCTCTACTCTGTTGCATTAATCCACGTGCCAATCCCTTGATACTAATTTTATTAGTGTGGCAGTACAGGAAGTGTTTAAACTGCAGTATGACTCCTCCAACTTTATTGTTCTTTTTCAAAACTACTTCGACTCTTCTAATTCCTTTACCTTTCCATGCAAATTTCAGAATCCGCTTATCTATATTCCTGCTGGGATTTTGACTGAAACTGCATAAAATCTATAGATCAATCTTGAGCAGAACTGACAGCTTTACTATGTTGAGTTTTCCAAGACATACACAGGTTATGTCTCTCCAATTAGTTAGGTCTTCCTTGATTTCACCTAAGAATAACCACAATGACAGTTAGCAAAAGGACAGTTTTATAGCTGGCAGCATATGGATCCCGTACCTATTTTGTCAGATTTATTTCATGGAGGGCAGGGCTTTGTAAGTAATACTGTTTCTGTATTTTGCTTTCAATTTTTCAGTGCTAGTATAGAGAAACAGGACTGATTTTTCATGCTGACTTCCTGTGTTATCTTGCAGACTCACTAAACTCACTTACTCATTTTTTGTAGATTCCTCAGAACCTTTGACATACACAATCATGTTTCCTGCAAAAAAGGACAGTTTTGTTTCTTCCTCCCAGTGTGTATGTCTTTTGTTTTCCTGACTTGCAGCCCTGACTATACCTTCCAATGCACTGCTGACCATGACGCTGAATGCGAACACTGGACATCCTTCGCTTGTTCCTGCTCTTAGGGGAAAGCAATCACTCTTAACCACTAAGTGTAATGTTAACTGAAGAGTCTGTGTAGATACCATTATCATGCCGATGAAATTCTCTTTTATTGCTAGTTTGCTCAGAGTCTTTATCATAAACTGATGCTGAATATTGACAAATGTTTTTTCAACATCAATTGCCAGGATCATACGGTTTCCTTCTTTAGGCTGTTACTATAGAGAATTACATTTATCGATTTCCAAATAGAAAACAGATTTGCATTCTTCAGATAAAGCTCCACTTGGTTATAGTATATTATTCTTTTTGGAAATCACTGGACTCAATTGGCCAGTATTTTGTCAAGCAGTTTACACCTATGTTTACGAAGGATGCGGGTCCACATTTCTGTTTTCTTGTTACTATTAATATCTTTTTCTGGTTTTGATATCAGGGTAATGCTGGCTTCATTTCATGAGTTGGGAATTGCTCCCATCTTTTCTGTTTTCTGAAATAGATTGTATAAAAGTGGTATAATTTCGGCTTTAAATGTTTAGAATTCATAGTGAACAGGCCTGAATATTTCTTTTTCAAAAGTTTTTTTTTTGAGACGGAGTTTCGCTCTTGTTACCCAGGCTGGAGTGCAATGGCGCTATCTCGGCTCACCGCAACCTCCGCCTCCTGGGTTCAGGCAATTCTCCTGCCTCAGCCTCCTGAGTAGCTGGGATTACAGGCACGCGCCACCGTGCCCAGCTAATTTTTTCTATTTTTAGTAGAGACGGGGTTTCACCATGTTGACCAGGATGGTCTCGATCTCTTGACCTCGTGATCCGCCCGCCTCGGCCTCCCAAAGTGCTGGGATCACAGGCTTGAGCCACTGCGCCCAACCGCTTCAAAAGTTTTTAAACTATGAATTCAATCTATATAAAGTTATAGGACTACTCAGTTTATCTACTTCATCTTGGCTGAGTTCTGGCAGCGTGGGGTTTAATATTCATTCATCCACTTCACCTAAGCTGTCAATTTTACACGCAGAGAACTGCTTGTAGTAGTTCCTTATCATCCTTTTAACGCCTGTGAGGTCTGTACTGATATTCCTTCTTTCATTCCTACTATTAGTCATTCCCATCCTCCTTTCTTTTTCAGTCTTGATAGAAATTCATCAATTTACTGATATTTTCAAACAGGTTTTTGCTTCATTGGGTTTTTGCTATTTTTTAATTTTTATTCTATTATTTTTGTTTGCAGTTCCACTGGTGTCTGCTATTACTGACTTTTGAATTGCTCTGGGTTTACTTTACTCTTCTTTTGCTAGTTTCTAAAGGTAAAGATTAGATCGCTGAATTAAGATCTTTTTTCTGTTCTAATAGAAGCCTCTAACACTAAGTATATTTGAGTTGCAACCTACAAATTTTGATATGTTGTATTTCCATGTTTTTTAAATTCAAAATATCTTCTATTTTCCCTTGAGCCTTACTCTTTAATTTGTAGATTGTTTACATATTGTTTAATTTCCAAGTGGTTGAAAAATGTTTATTATCTTTGTTATTGATTTCTAGTTCAATTCCATTATAATCTGAGAATCCATCTTGTATAATCTCAATTCTCTTAAAGTCTGTTTTATGGCCAAGGATATTGTCTATCTTGATGAATGTTCCATGTGCACTTGTAAAGAACATGTATTCTGCTGTTGTTGGGTAGAGTGTTCTACAAATATCATTCCGATCCAGTCGGTCGATGATGATGTTCAGTCCTTCTACACCACTGGTGATTAGCTAGTTGCTCTTCATTTACTTAGAGAGGATGTTGAAGTCTCCAACTATAATTGTGGATTTGTCCCTTTCTCCTTTTAGTTCAACTGGTTTTTGCTTCATGTCTTTTGAAGCTCTGTTAGATGCAAACAATTTTAGGATTGTTAGGTCTTGCTGACTGACCCTTTTATCATGTGTATGATCTCTCTTAATTCCTGGAAATTTCCTTTATTCTGAAATCTAGTTGGTCGATGGTGTCTGATAATAATATAGCCACTCCAGTTCTCTTTTAATTAGTGTTTGAACAGAATGTTTTCCATTCTTTTAATTTACATTATATTCAAAGTATATTTCTTACAGACAATATATAGTTGGACTTTGTTTTTCATTAAGCCTGACAGTATCTTTTAAATTGGTGATGTTTACACTAAACCCTTAATGTAATTACAGGCATACCTCAAAGATACTGCAGGTTCAGTTCCAAACCACTGCAACGAAGCAAGTCACTTGAATTTTTTTGGTTTCCCAGTACATTTAACGGTTATATATACACTACAGTATAGTCAATAAGTGTGTAATAGCATTACGAGTAAAAAAAAGGAAAAAAAAAGGAACTGTACTTACCTTAATTTAAAAATACTTTATTGCTGGCCAGGCACAGTGACTCACATCTGTAATCCCAGCACTTTAAGAGGAAGGTGGATCACTTGAGGTCAGGAGTTCAAGACCAGCCCAGCCAAACATGGTAAAACCCCATTCTCTACTAAAAGTACAAAAATTAGCTGGGTGTGGTGGCAAGCACTTGTAATCCCACCTACTTAGGCTGAGGCAGAAGAATCACTTGAACCTGGGAGATGGAGTTGCAGTGAGCCAAGATCGCACCACTGCACTCCAGCCTGGGTTATAGAGCAAAACTTCATTAAAAAAAGAAAAAAAAAAACTTTCTGGCTAAAAAATACCATTGTTAGTATTTTTTATACATTTATGCGCCCGGCCAGCAATAACTGTGCCATTATAGGTATGGTGACTCAACTCATGCCTATAATCCCAACACTCTAGGAGGCCCACTCTAGGATCCACTCAGGGAGGATCCCTTGAACCCAGGAGCTCAAGTTCATCCTGGGCAACATAGCAAAAACCTCAACTCTACAAAAATTGAAAAATTAGCCAGGCATAGTGACACATGCCTGTAGTCCCAGCTACTCAGGATGCTGAGGTGTGAGGATGGTTTGAGCTCAGGAGTTCAAGGCTCTAGTGAGATATGATCCTGCCACTGTACTCCACCCCAGAGCAACAGAGTGAGACCTTGTCTCAAAAAAAAAAAAAAGCCAAGAATCATCTGAGCCTTCTAGGGCATTGTAAGGTTTTTGTTGGAAGGTTGTGCCTTGATATTGATGGCTGCTGCCTCATCAGAGTAGCAGTTGCTGAAGGATTGGGGTGGCTGCAGCACTTTCATAAAACAAGATAACAATGCAAGTTTGCTCTATCAAGTAACTCTTCCTGTCACAAAGGAGTTCCCTGTATCATGCGATGCTGTTTGACAGCATTTTACGATAGGCAGAACTTTCAAAATTATAGTCAATCTTCTCAAACCTTGCCATTGCTTTATCAACTAAGTTTAGGTAATTTTCTAAATACTATGCCTTTATACCTTTAAAATCTCACCAGACACTGTTTTTTGTTTTGTTTTTGAGAAAGTCTTCCTCTGCTGCCCAGGCTGGAGTGCAGTGGCACAATCCCAGCTCAGTGCAACCTCTGCCTCCTGGATTCAAGTGATTCTCCTGCCTCAGCCTTCCAAGTAGCTAGGATTACAGGCATGCAGCCACCACACCCACCTAATTTTAGTATTTTAATAGAGATGGGATTTCACCATGTTGGCCAAGCTGGTCTTGAACTCTTGACCTCAGGTGATCCGCTCTCCTCAGACTCCCAAAGTGCTGGGATTACAAGCCCACTGCACCCAGCCACACTGTTACAGTTTTTGCTTCAAGCATCCAGTGTACTTGAAAGAAGAGGAGGAGAATGTTACATTCACCATTTTCTGCTGTTCTTTCTTCATTCATGATGCTCCGACTCTCTACCTGGTATCACTTCCTCTCTGAAGAAATTCTTTTAGCAATTCTTTAAGCAAATTATCTGCGTTTACTTTTAGTTCATCTGAGATGTCCTCATTTCACACTTTTTTTTTTACACTGGATGCAGAATTCTGAGTTCCAAGGTCTTTCTGTTAGCACTTTAAAAATCTCCCACTTTCCTTCTGGTCAGCTGGTTTCTGATGAGAAATCCAGAGTCATTCAAATTATTATTTCTCTGTAAGTAATACATCATTTTTCTACAGCTGTTTTTAATAATTTTATTCTTTGTCTTTAGTTTTCAGCAGTTTGTGTATGATTTATCTGCGTGTGGATTTCCTCACATTTATCCCTGGGGTTCGCTGACCTTGGGTCTGCAGGTTTACATCTTTTGCCAAATTGGGGAAGTTTTCAGTCATTATTTTTTAAGTGCTTTTTTCTGCACCACGGTCTCCTCTACCAGGACTGGGTGCCAGTCTTTTTGGTAGGGACCTACAGGCCAACACTGAGGCTTTGCCCCTTGTCTTCCAACCATTTTCCTCTCTTTCGCGCAGGGTGAATAAATTTCTATTGGTTTATCTTCAAGTTCACTGACTCTTCTGTCATCTCCAGTCTGCTGTTAGGCCAGCTAGCGATTTTTTATTTTTGTTATTTTATTTTTCGGTTCTAAAATTTTCATTTGCTTCTTCCCACTTATTTCCAGAGTGTTTGCTCCTATTTACTAGAGCATCTTTATTATGACTGCTTTAAATTCTCTGATAATTCTAACATTTGTATCATCCCAGTGTTGGTGTCTATTAACTGTCTCTCTACAAGCTGAACTTTGCAGGTTCTTTGTACGACAATTAACGTTAGAGTGTATCACAGACACTTTGAACATTACACCATAAAACTCTGAGTCTCATTTAAATCCTATGAAGAATGCTAGTATTTTTATTGAGGTAGGAATTGACTCAATTCCGTTCAGGACAGTTTCTGACCAACACCCTGTGGGCTGTGGTTTCAATGTCAGTTTCATTTTCAAAACCTGTGCAGGGTTCTTCAGATTTCTCCTGCATGTCCTCCACCCAGCAGGCAGCTCTGAAACCGGGACGTTGTCAATCCCACAGTGTCAAAGTCTTCAGTATCTATTTAGGGTCAGACCCACACACGTGCAGTTGTGGGGTGAACCCGGGGTTTTGTAAACAATCTTACAGGACCACTTCCCCAGCTCCTCCCTCAGTGATCTCTCTGAATTTTTGCAAGTAGAACCCCCTCTTCATTCTCCAACCAGCTCTACTGTGCTATATGCCCCCGGCAACTGTGCCTGAATCCAAGGCCAAGCAGTAATAAGACAGAGTGCTTTAAAGATGGGCAGGAATGTACAAAAGAGCTAAAATTCTCATCTGTCATTATGAGAATTCAGTATATAATGTCTGAAATTGTAAATTAAGAAACAGCAGTAAAAGGCTATTATTTAGAAAACAAAGGTAAAGACCATAAGTCGCAGTTAAGAGTTGAAAGTGGCTGTCTTTGGAGATATCAATGTCTTTTAAAAAAGAGGGAAACAATTATTTCCTCAAGGGAAAAGGGCAGGAGTTAAGAAAGGAAACACAATTATGATACATGATTTCATCATTTCATAGTAAATTACAGTGAAATAATAACAACATAAACTCTAAAATCTAGCTACCCAAAAATGATGGGCTTTTAGTTATATTCCTATTTTTCTTTAACATCTGCCTCTCCTACTCAACTGTCATGGGATCAGGGATGTTTTTTCTTTGAGTACATGTAGGTGTTCAATACAAGTTCACTGAGTGACGAATGACTGAATGAGATAAAGAATAGGCTGGTGCAGTGGCAGAGATAGGCACACCTAGGCTTCTAACTGACCTGACTTGAGAGGGGCTGTCACCGCCACGCAGGACACTCAGGCAGAAGCAAAGGAGTGCCTTCACAGGGCAGGAAAGGGAATCAAGTTTGTGGCCAGGGTTAGTTCACTGCTTTAGTTGATTACATCAGCTTAGAGTAGGGGCCCTCAATCGGGGCAATTTTATCCCCCAGGAAACATCTGGCACAGTCTGCAGGCATTTAGGGCTGTCACAGGTGGGGAGATGCTGCTGGCACCGAGTGAACAGAGGCCAGGAATACTGCTCAGCATCCGCTAGCACACAGGATGGCCTCACACCGGGAGTTAACTGGCCCAAATGTCAACAGAGCTGAGGTCAAAAACCCTGATTTGAAAGTGGTACTCCTTGTGGAAAACAGCAAAATTTGATACATTTGTGTCCTTAAGATAGTAAACCTTCAAAACGTTCATGCCCCAATACAGTTTACACATTTAAAAAGTAAGGGCGATTTAATGTCACGATAGACCTAAAATAAACAGAATAAATATTTATTTATGTTACTTATCCAGATGGGAGGAGAGGAGAGGAGTGGAGACAAGGAGAGAGAAGAGAAGAGACAAGGAGAGAGGCGAGGATGCGGGAGTGGCGTGGAGGGGAAGATGGATTTCTAACAGCAATCTTATAATAAGGGCTCAAACTACACCATGTGGGAGTGCAGCAAAGTATGGTCCCATCAGGAGACACATTCCTTATAGGAAGAAAAGCTGCACAATCAGCTGTTCTCTTATTCAGGTCCCCCAAGCATTACCCAAATCATAAATAACAACACTGAACACAGTATCTGTCACTGGAGTCAGCACAGAGTTGACAAACTGAAATAACAGGCACAGTCCTGTTACCTTAGAAAAATGAGACACCTGAGCACTTTGGCACTGCTGAAACGGACGTGTTTGAGGAAGGTGAGAGAAAGCCAAACAGCAGACCCCAGCAGAAATGCTGCCACGCCTTGGAGAGCCCACTGGACTCCAGCCACCTGCAGAGCAGAGTTCTGCACTGCGTCAGTGGTGTCCTGCGTCACCAATAACCATTCTCCACGGCCACCAATGGGGCCAAGAAGGCTGGGGGCGGGACCCTCACACACGCTTCAACCCCACTCTGCTCTACTTTTCTTTACTTCTTAAATTGGGGTGCAGAGAACATTTCATTTCAGAATTTTTTTAAAAACCTGAGAGTCTCTGCTGTGGTCCTACCCCTTTGTACACACCTGAGGTCCAGGAAGCATCAGTGATAAGTCACAAAGATAAGCCAGGGCTGCTCCCACCTCAGCACTCGTCCACCAAAAAACCTACCAGCAAAGGCCACGTGAGGCCCAAGCTCCAATGCACCAAATGCACACGGCACAGAAGTGAATCTCGCTGCAGAGTGTGTACATGTCAGCTGGAGGTTCAGCAAGTCATCCCAAGAAGTATGTGAACAGGAATAAAACCCACAATAAAAATGGCCTTAGCAGGTTTACAGAAAAAGATCATAATAATCTTTTTAAAGGCATACCCATGACATGAAAAAATTCTGTAAATGAAACATCTGCAAACATATTTGTGAACTTTAGCTTCTGAAAATGAATAAACTTGCTAGAAGCTCACCGGAGAAGCATAAGAAACATCTAACAATTTACCTCTTCAGAGCTCATGCTTGCTGAGGGGACCTTGTAGACCAGACAGTGCGAGGGGTTGGGCTGGATCCCGCCCTGCAGAGGCAGCGTCACCCTTCCAGAATCAGCTTCCAGCAAGGGGTTCCAAACAGCCCAGCGGACCATGTGCATGCATGCCAGCTTGGACAGAGAGGTGACCGAGGCTGCCTGGAATTAAAACAAAGCACATCAGTGTATGAGTTATCACAGATGCCACCTGGAGAGGGGAAATCAACAGTGCTTTCGCATGTAAAATTCAACTAGAGCTCAGTGTAGCAAGCGGCAGGGATGGTCAGTTGCATTTTACAAAAGGAACTGGGGCAGGAGGAGGATGTGGCCTCCACAGTCAGACAGTAGGGCGCAGACAGTCTTCAGCTACGTGACCCCACCAACCCAACCAGGACCCTGCCCACCCATGGTCTCCTTTTCTGGCCCAAGGTAGCAATGGATTCTCCCCTGGAAACCAGCCCTGTTTTATGACCCCATGTTCCCATAAGGATCTTTCCATAGGTTTGTAAACACTCTGTACCTTGCCAACACCAACTCAAATCCATCACGAAAATACTAGGAACAATACTTTGAATTCCTGATCAGAAACTTGGTAAAACAATAAAAATGCACATGTATATTCAATTGAGGGTTATTTGCACAGATTTTCTCCACAAAGCTCCAGCTTACAATAGAATATTTCATACGCGCAGCTGTCATGAAACTGGGAACTCAATCAGGTCAAATTCTAGGCATCGTTCCTTCCTTCTCCTATATGGCTGGCCAAATGGAAGGAACGAGGACACTAAGAAAACCCTTGGGTAACAATCACGTTAAAGTCATTTTCACAAACATGGTTTCAGGGCTTGACTGAGTAAAGAGTTTTAAAATGACTAACTTTCATCCATTTATTTAAAAAGAGTAGGAATAAAGCTGAACTCGGGTCTTTGGCAAGTACTGAAATCCCAGTCAGGTGGGGAATGAGACTTGAGTTTGCCACTTTTTTTTTTTTAATTTTTTTTCCTAACCCCAAAGTCCAGCAGAACCACCTTGTCGGAAAGGACTCCAGAGGCGATGAGCTCTGGACCGAGGCCCCGGTGGGTGGAGCATACATCACCAGGAAGGCTGACTGTCAGCCAGGGGCCCATGGGGTACGGACAAAGCAGGTCCGACTAGGACCCCCAGTTGGAATCCTTCCACTCCCAAGAGCACAGATTCACTGACCAGTGAGTGCTGCCGAGCACTGCCCACACTACAGACACTAGAACAGCCCAGAAGGCGGAGGGCCAGCCGCCTGCTTCCATCTGGGACTTGCAGCCTCAGTATCCCGTGCACAGGAGAAACGACCCCCAAGCAGGAGGTGGTCACTGAGACATGAACACAGTGCTCCACTTCCTGCGGCTTCCCCTCAACCCCGGCTAACAGAGACGTCTGCAGCCTTTGGGGGCGACGAAAGTAAGATGGGGCAGCTGCCCACTGCTCCCAGTCCCGGGCTTGGCTAAGGCAGCCAAGGGTATCCCTCTTAACACTGCTGCCTGAGGGCATGAACCCAGGCAGCGTCACAAACACAGCCATGGTCACAGTGACGGGGTGGCCTGGAAGGAGGATGCGTCCCACTCTTGGTGACGAATGGAAATCCACCCCCTGCCTAGGTGGCAGGGCTAGAGCCACCCCTGGGTAGAGCGCAGCATCCACCAGAAAGAGATGCCCAGGAGATCCGCGAACTTGTGCTGGCCTGGGAGCCACAGAGGACGCAAGACTCCAGCGGCCGTGGCCAGGGGTCCTAACGAACTTTGCTTATGTGGCTGGACATGCCAGTGGGAACAGCCATACCAATGTCACTGCCCAGACTCCACTCAGGTCCCACACAGATCCCGCACGTATGCGTACACGCAAGGCCTCTGGAATCCAGACACAGACAACACAAAATATACAAGTACAAATACACAAAAGTACAAAAGACAAAAGAAGAATACACGTGGATTATGAGCCAGGTTGTGTCATGAACAGAAGTGCCACACCTGTTTTCACCAGCAAAGCTGCTCACAGAAAACAGATCCTTGGCCTTTGGAAATGCTACAAACCAGATGCCCTGTGGTGGGCTGAATGTGACCTCCAAAAAGATGCTCTCAGCCTAATCCCTGGGACCTGTGCCTGTGGCTTTATTGGAAACAAGGGTCTTTGCAGACGTGACTAGGCACAGTATTGAGGGATGAGATTATCCTTCATTATCCAGACTGGCCCTAACTCCAGTGGCAAGCATCCCTTTAGGAGCAGAGGAGAGAGACTTGATACAGAGACAGAGGCCATGTGACAAGGGGGCAGAGAACAGAGTAATGTGGCCACAAGCCAAGGACAGCTAGGAGCCCCAAAACCCACAAGAGGTAGGGAGGCCCCATCTCCTACAGTCTCCCGAGGAAGGAGCTTGGCCCCACTCTACCTGGGGGTTTCCTGGGAGGAACTCAGCCCTATCATACCTGGGCTTTGCCAGCAGAGCAGATTGTGGAGCTGTGGCCTCAGAGCTGTGAGAGCACACATTTCTGTTGCTTTGAGCCATAGAGGGTGCGGCACTTTGGCACAGCAGCCACTAGAAAGTCATACAGGCCCTTGATGCTTTCTGTCCTCAGATCAACTTGAACTCACTTAGACAAAGGTGAAAACATCACATTACTTCATGAGCTTCATTTTCTTTAGATTTTCAGGGAGACCTTTTCACTCCTATATGGGCACCTGGCCTCTGGCCCTGGGCCTGGTTCTGCTGGGACCTCCAGCCCCAGGGCCCAGGAATGCACAGCTGAAGGGGATGGCGGCCACTCTCTGGGTAATCAGAGTGGGGTACCCCGCCAGGCAGTGTATTTAGGCTCCAAGTGCCATGAGGCCGTTTCCAAACAGAGCTATGCCCAGGGAAACTGCCACCTTGATGGGGGTGACATGTGGCACTTGGCTGAGGACAAATTTTAAAAAGACAAACTTTTAGGTATATAATTCCGCAGACAAAGGAGACAGGGAGGCCCAAGATAACTGTGGAGAAAGGAGCTCAGGTCCTGGACTGCGGAGAAAGCAGTCAGGTCCTGGACTGCGGAGAAAGCAATCAGGTCCTGGACTGTGGAGAAAGCAGTCAGGTCCTGGACTGCGGAGAAAGGAGCTCAGGTCCTGGACTGGAAACAAGCGCAGTCACACTCACATGGTGTGAGAGCCACAGCAGGGACAGGGCTGACCCCTCGCAGGCACCATCTACCCCGTGCACCAGCTCCCGTCCTGTGAAATGACTACCACGCAGGCGCAGGAAACAGAGCAACCAGCCGCACACGGCAGGAGGCACAGATGCAGGAGCATCCTCAGAAGTGGAGCCAGGTATCCCCCAGCGGCATGATCACACAGGCACAGGTGGCTCCAGAAGTCAGAGCTCAGGCCGCAGGCTGAGCCATGCGATGACCTGCCCACTGACCGGCATTCTCCCTGAATGACACAGGGCTCCCGCCCCTTGAGGCAAGCTTCACAGGGCCTGAGAGACGGAGTCCCACCAGGTGAAGAGTTGGGGGCGGCAGTCAGGCAGCCAGGCCGGTGTTGGCACCTCTCCCTCCTCCCTGAGAAGCAGGAGGAACCGGGAGCCCTGAGGTCACAACACAGGCAGAGCCACTGCCAGCAACAGCAGAGGTTCACAAGCCAGATGCCATCAACCTGAAATCACTCAGTCCTCAAAACAGATCCAGGACATGCAGATCCAGGACATGCGGATCCAGGACATGCGGATCCAGGACATGCGGAACCAAATCCAAATGAGATGGACAGCAAACCCGGCAGCAGCTCACACACACTCCTGCAGAAGAGGAAACCTAACCGCAGGCAGTTAAAGTCCTCTCCTCTGCCCGCTATGGCACAGGCAGAGCACTGCCATTTAAAAGCCAGTGACATTTAACCCTTTTCCCAAAAACAAAGTGCAGCTGGCTGCCGACACTCATTTAATTTTACATAAGCACGCTCTTTGAGGCTGAAGCAAGTCTGATTTTCAATGTGATAATAAAATATAAAAACTGCTCTTGGAATTATTTCTACACAGAGCATCAGAATTGTCTGAATCATCAGAATTGTCTCTTTTGGAAAAATTGAATTCATCAAACAAATCTTCAGCCAACAACAGTTCGAGAACGATGTTACCATCACCCATAGGAAAGCTGTGTTTTCCAGGACTTGACATTTCGAGTGATGGAAAATTACTGTATTTTGTAAATGGAAATACCACTACTAAACACAGAATGCTATAAATAGAATGATGTCTTCTGTTTCCAAAGTCAATATTCTGGAGCGATGCGAAAATAATCATAACAGTGAAATACTTCCTGGCAAAACCACCTTAGGAGAAATCACTGCAGCCACAGGTGATGCTGGAGTGTTCTCAGGGCAAAAACTGGAAAAGGGCTAATAGGCAACCTTTTCATTTTCTCTACTAAGTGAAGCAATTATTTTTCAAAACATACATGAATAATGAAAACACTGAGGTATGGTTTTAAAGACATGCCCATAAGCTGGTGGAGCACTTCACACAGGCTAACAGGTTCATCAAATCTTGGTCCTCTGCAAAACAAGCATCAACTTGACAATTACTAAAAGAAGCAACAGCAAAACTGTCACACATTTGGAGCCATGGCCTGGGTTGGGCAGGTGTGCAGCTCCCTGCCCTCTGGAGCAGTCTGGGGCTCGGCAGGGGGCATGTGGGCACTGCAGAGCCTGGGTTGGACAGGTGTGAAGCTCTCTGCCATCTGAGCCTACTCTGGGGCCAGCAGCAGGCACGTGGGCACCACAGGGCCTCTACTTCTCACCCCAGCTCCACTTCCTTCCCTGCCCTCACTGTATCTCGCAGGGCCAATGACCACTGGGCTCAGATTCAGGGGCCAGTGTCTGTTGCAATGGGCACTGACCTTCCACCAGGCCTGGCTCCAGGCACCAACCAGCTCAACCACACGGCAGGGTAACAGGAAAAGCCACTTTATAACAATCAAATGACAATGCCAGCGACTACACTAGGAAAGGGCCCCATGTGAGTCTGGCCCCAGGACCGCTGTGAGACCGCGTGTTTATGAGCTTGGATCTAGGGACCCTGGGAGCAGGAAGCTTTCTTTCATTACAGGCCACCAGCAGGGGAAGAAGTTAGCCCAATGCTGTCCACAGCCACACCCCCACTGGGATGGCAGAGCACAGAAGGAGGCAAGAGGACACCAGAGGATGAGGCGGGGCCAGCAGAGGGACGGAGAAGAGCTGCCTGCCCTCGGACGGGCAGAAAGGACTTAGAAAGCACTGCACATGCAAGAAAAAGCTGGCCAGCTAGATTTTAAATCAGAACTAATGCTCATCAAAAGAGAGTGCAACATTTGGGGTGCTATAGTTTCAACACGTCCCCCAAAAGGCATGTGTTGGAAATTTAATCCCCAACGCACCAGTGTTGGGAGGTGGAGCCTCATGAGAGGTGGTGAGGCCGTGAGGGTGGATTGAATGGATGAACGTCATTATCTTGGGAGTGGACCCCTTCCTTACACAAGGGTGAGTTCGGCCCCCCTTTCTCTTTCTCACCCTCTCTTTGCCCTTTCCCCAGGGAGTGATGCAACAAGAAGACCCTTGCCAGATGCCGGCACCTTGATCTTGGACTTCCCATCCTCCAGAACCATGAGCCAATAAATTCTATTCACCATGAATGACCCAGTCTGTGGTTTTCTGTTACAGCAGCAGAAAACAGACTAAGACTGGAGCAACCAAGGAAACGGGACACAGAGCTCCCTGCTTTACTCTTCATAACTGCAGTATGAATCTATGATAACCTCAAAATACAAAGTTTAATTTTAAAGACAGCTTGCGGCATATAATAAGAGCTATATAAAATGCTGGTAAAATTATGTAAATAATAATAATGGCTGTCCACGAGAACAAAATAAAAACACAGTGGTAATTTAGACAATGTAATGAAAGAAAACATCCCATTTACAACAGCAGCAAAAAAATTAAATACCTATGAAAAAAATTTAGTAAGAACTATTAAAAATCTGCATTGTAAAACCATTTTTTAAATCACTCCTGAAAAACACAAAAGTAGACGTGAACAAATGGAAAGACAGTTCGTTCTTGATTCGGGCAACTAAACATCCATGAGATGTAAAATTCTCTCTTAAATTCAATCATAAATTTATTGCAATCCCAATTTTTAAAGTGTCAATCAGCATTTTTATGGAGCTAAACCTCTTGATACTAAAGTTCATCGAGAAAAATAAACATGCAAGAAATGCTAGAAAAGGAAGGAAAAGAAAGGCTGAACTTGCCAAATGCTAAAACACACAACAGAGCCTCCAAAATTAAAACAGTATGGCCATAGTACATGGTACAGGGCAGCCCATGAAATAGAGTGAAAGTCCAGACACAGATGTGCTAACCATAGAGACAGAGTATGTGATAAAGATACTTAAGTCACTGTGGCAAAGGGGGACTTCTGAGTAAGTGCTAGTGGGACCAGATGGCCAATGGAAAAAGATAAAATCAGATCCATCTCTCACACAACAGACAAGAGATCTAGACATTTAAGAAAAAAAAAGACAGGAGAAACACTGCACAAGGAGAACACACAAGTGAATTCCTTTGTAACTGGGGAGTGAAGAAATGCTTTTTCCCTCTGACTCAATAATCCAGATACAATAAAAGAAAGAACTGATCCATTTGACTACATTAAAAGATCTAATGTTTACATAGCCAGAAAAAAACAAAAAGACAAATGACAAAATGGGGAGAAAATATCTGCACTATTTATCATAGATAAAGAGCAAATACCCTTAATATACAAAGAACTTTTAACACTTGATGAAAAATGCAAAAACTATAGAAAAATGCGCAAAATAAGTAGACAACTCATAACATATGAAAACATGTTCTACTCCACTCATAATCAGAAAGACACAAGTTAAAACTACCCTGTGATTCCTTTTCTCACCCATCAGATGAATAGAATTCAAAATATGGATGACACAGACCAACAGTGAGGCAGTAGGGGGCAGGCACCCTAATTAATACACTGCCAGCAGGAGCAGAACGAGATCTCCAGCCCCTCTGGAGAGAACTGGGACAGTATCCAACAAGACAATCTATGCATTTACCCTTGACCCAGCAAGCCCACTGCTGGGAACTCACCACAGTACAGAAGTGCACATGCACAGGACCTGTGCATCTCAGAAGCATCCATCCCTGAGAAGTCTTGGAAACAATTCAAATACTCGAACATAGGAACCTGGTGGAACAAACCTCGGTACATCCACACGGTAGAGTGAGCAAGCCCTTTAGGATGCCTGGGCATGACTGCCAAGCATAAACAACGCCAACCCAAGGGGGCACTCAGATGAGGAGCAGACAATTGCGTGGTCTCAGAGTCTCCCCACAGATCGCTTATTAGCTGCAAGGAGAAAAAATGTTAAGTCTACAGCGGCGATATCACCAAAGAGCACCACAACCAACCTCGCCCAGGACGGACGCGTGCACATCTGAACGTGGGAAGGCCGCAAGGACAGCCCCTTGCTCACACCTACCACCCCGGGAAGGCACAACCTGACTCCAACCACGAGGAAGCATCAGATGAACCCAAGGGACATTCACGTTAAAATGTTTTTAAAGAAGGGAGGCTAAAATGTTAAAAATAAAGTCATAAATGACCAAAAATAAAAAGCTGAGGAACTGTTCCAGACTTAAGGAGGCTAAAGAGACACAGAAACCAGACACAGGACATGATCCTGAACCGGATATTGTACTGGAGGAAAAGGCCTTCGAGGACAGCCATGGATCAGTTCGACAGACCTGGAACACAGGCGGGAGATGAAAGTACTGGTTCAATGTTAAACGGTACTGTGGCTATGAGAGAGTACCCTTCATCTCGAGAAACACTCGCTGAAGCCCCAGGAAGGGTCAAGACTATGGTATCTGCAATTCACTCACAAATGGTTCAGAAAAACGTGTGCATGTACACGTGCACACACAGAGGGAGGAAGGGAGCACGAGAGCAGCTGCAGATAAAGCAACGGGGCCCGTGGGAGCCATGAGTGAACCTGGATCAAGAGTAACCCAGCGTTCCTTGTCTTTCTGCATCTTGTCCGTAAGTATGAAATTATTTCCAAGTAAGAAGTTTTTAAAGAAATAAGTCCTACTATGCCACTTTTTCACAATGCTAATAAGATGAAGCAAGCCACAGATTATGAAAAAAT
The DNA here is from genome assembly GCA_028533165.1 of Leontopithecus rosalia. Taxonomy (NCBI): domain Eukaryota; kingdom Metazoa; phylum Chordata; class Mammalia; order Primates; family Cebidae; genus Leontopithecus; species Leontopithecus rosalia. Next base: position 4,209,227 of record CM052659.1, read on the forward strand.
ACACAATACGGAAATGCGACACAGCATTTGTATCCAAAATATATTTTTTAAAAACTCCTTCTCAATAATAAAAAGACAAATGACCCAATTCAAAAATGGGCAAACCAATGAAAGGCCACTTCACCAAGGAAGATTATGAAGGGCCAGCAAATTCATGGGCAAATACTAAACACAGCAGTCATGGAGGAAGCCACAGAGGTCACTTCACACCCACCAGCACGGCTAAAATAAAGGACAAAACCAGAGGCAGGTGCGGATGCGGCTCCACTGTAACCCTCTGGTGGTGCCGGCCCGCCTGCCTGGAAAGACCGGCACATCTTAAAATGATGCCATTTACCCACCCTGCGACCTGGCAGCTCTGCACCATGTGTTCACCAAAGAGAAGTGAAAATATGTTCATAAAAAGATTTGCCCAACAATGTCCCAAGCTGCTTTCTTCATCAACTGAGGAAGTCCACCCCCAGAGAATGAGGAAGCAAAGTCACACCACAGAAAACTCAGCAATAGAAACAGATGAGCCGCACGAATGAGCCCCAGCCACTGTGCTGATGGGAGGCGGCCCTGGGGCCCACTCTGTGTTCTTCGCTCCCGGGAAGCCCAAGAGCAGGGTAGCTGAGCCGTGGCTGCAGCAGGCTGAACGATGCCCCCCAAGACATTGCGTCCTCATCCCTGGACCCTGGAAACTGTACTCTGTAAGGAAAGATGGTTTTTCTGGGTAAAATGAAGTTCAGATCTTGAGAAGGGAACACTGACCCAGATCAGGTGGGCGGGCCCTCGGTGCCATCACGAGCGTCATCATCATGCTCTCCGGCCTGAGGCACACCCCAAGACCGTCCTCAGCATCTCATGCTCCTTCTCAGGCTGTTCCCGAGAGAGCTGCCCAGTCGCCACGGCAGGCCAGATCAGGCCAGATCGCCATAGAAGAGGTCCTGTCAGCCATTTTTTGGTTTCTAATTTACTTGTTAAAATGATACAGAAGTACCCCAATCTGCAGTTTCAGTGACCCTCAGTCAACCTTGGTCTGAAAATATTAAATCGAAAACTCCAGAAGAAAACAACCTGTAAGTCCTGAACTGTGCACCACTCTAAGCAGTGTGATTAGATCTGGCACTGTCCCACCCAGAATGTGAGTCACACCTCCATCCCACGTATCCACACAGTAGGCACTACCCACCCAGTGCAGTTGAGAGGTAGAGAAAGAGACAGATACATTCACTTTCGTTACTGTATATTATGATCACTGTTCTATTTTACTGTTATTGTTGTTTGATCTCTTACTGTGCCTAATTGATGACCTGTATCACAGGTATGTATATGCAGGAAAATACCTAGCATGAACTGTGTAGGGTTCAGTACTACAGAGATTTCAGGCACCCACTGGGGTCTTGGAACACACGTCCCCTGGATAAGGCAGAATACAGGACTGGCTTTTTCAAACAGAAAACTAAATCTTAAGAGTAGATTTGGGTTTTTCAAAGAATCTAAATTAATGACATAAATGATGTCCACATATTTTATTTCTTTCAACTGAACGTATAAAATCTTACTCTTAGTATTATATAGGTATATATAAAGTTCCCTATGAGAAACCATCTCTAACTTATGCAAATTCAAGCTTTATCACACTTAAGTAGAAATACATTAAAATGGCCTCATTTTTCAAAATAATTACCAATTCGATAATCATGAATTAATGCTATTATGATACATGAAACCTACTGACGTATTAATTACGCCCAGCCAGCAGAATGTATGTGATTTGTGAAATACATATTTGGTCTTCATCCAGTTTCCTGGTATACAACTCATGAAATCCCTGGAATTTCCAAAGTGCTATCGTTTGTGTGCTAATGAGACGACCGTGGTGGGTAGCCCCCAGGTAGCTTCAGGATGGGGCTGCTCACAGAAAGACTAAGGCAGGGGGAGAAGAGGGACTGAAGGTCACGTTTATCAATGGTCCATGTTTAATCAATCACGTCTACATAATGAAGTTTCCATAAAAACCCAAAAGGACTGGCTTCAGAGAGCTTCTGGACAGCCAAACCCACAGAGGTGCCCAAAGGGCAGTGCCCAGGAGGGCAGGGGAACTCCAAGCCCTTCTCACATTCTTTGCCCTCTCCATTTCGTCTGTATCCGTTGTGACATTCCTTACAACAGGCTGGTAAATGTCAGTGAAGTGATTTGTACTTAGTATTTATAATAATCACACCTGTTTTTAATGGAAAGCGCATCTACATCTATCCTCAGCGCACGGAGCTCATTGCCAGAGGAACCTGAGTGCAAAAGGGCTGCTCTTACATTGCCGTCCACTCCTGCAGGGCTGCTGAACACGTACTCCAGCTGGAAGACGACTGTAAACGCGGGGTGGCTGACCATCTCCGGGAGGCGGAGGCGGCTTCTCAAAACCAGAGCTTGGCTTCCAGAGCTGGGTCGGAAACACAAACCGGGGGCCCATTAGAGCTCCTGCTCCCATCTTTCCCATGTCCACACTGACCACTGCCACCAAGAGCCAAAAGGACACCCTCGGAGACACGGTCCACCATGCAACACCTCGTGCTCTTCCAAGTGGTATGGAAATTCCCCAAACCACTGCTCTTTTCTTTTTTCTTTTTTTTTCTTTAGAGATGGGGCTCTCACTGTGCTGCCATGGCTGGTCTCAAACTCCTGAGCTCAAGTAATCCTCGCTCCTCGGCCTCTCATTGCTCAAGCCTTTTCCAAATCACCAAAGCTTGCCTGCAGGCCTAATACAGCCAAGTTACCAGGAAATGCCACAGAAGATGGAGGCTCCTTCTTCAAGGCTGGCCCACATCAGAGGACAGCTGGCCTCTGCCTGGCACCATGAGAGAGGAAAGGCACATCGCCCTGCAGTGATGTCTGTGACACCTGATTTGGGAAGCACCAGATTAAACAAAGCAGCAGGTCTTGCTGCCCCCTGGTTCTCCGTCCTACATGAAACTCATCACAGAGCACATCTAGAAGGCAGCATGCAAGGCCTCCCCAGACCCTCAGCAGCCATAGCTAGAAGCATCCATAATGCTAACTCCAAAACTGTCAGAGCACAAAAGGAAAACAAAGTGTGTAGGAGGCTTTTTCCAAACTTCCAACTCCAAGGTTTGTTCCTAATGGGTACAACTTAGCAAGAGGAAAGAAAGAGAACAAGGAAGAACTCGCACGTGGGAGAGTCCACACTTGACATGCACAAACGACCTCATTTCATCCTGATCTCTTGTATGTCCCCACCCAGCCCTGGGGACCCGGGAGGCAATACCTGGTCTTGGAAGAAGACACCACTTTCCTGCTGAAGCTGGCTGAGCGCGTCAAGGCCACATCCATTTCAGGTACCAGCACAACCACCTGCGGCCTCTGCACGAAGCCCAGACCGTTGTGCACGCCCACATGCAGGCGTCGCTCCAGGATCTCCAGGGCACCACCGTCCAGCAGGCCACATCCCTGGAAGAGGCACAAGCAGAAGGAATGAGCCCTGGCACAGACGGGAAGAGGGAGCTAGCCCGAACCCCTGAGAGAAGAAACCGGAACAGAAGTTGCAGGTAACTCCAGATCAGATGATGCTTAGTCAAGATGAGTCCAAGCAAATGACAAATACAGCACCCAATCCCCAGCCTGGCCCTGGGGCATAGCCCGGGTAGTTTTTGGCATTTCCAACACAGCATGATCCTGTCAGTGCAATGCACACCCTCAGATGCATTGATCCCCAAACCCCGACACTAGCTTTCCAAGGTTAAGCTGACCATCTCAAAATGCAGCAAACTCCTATTTGGCTCCTTCAAGACTCCTCAAGGTCCCACAGCCCACTTCCCCGGAGCCCACTTCCCTGGAGCCCACTTTCCTGGCACACACATCCCCGGAGTCCACTTCCCCGGAGCCCACTTCCCTGGATAATGCTGGAGAGGTGGTCAGGGGCAGAGCTCATCACATTCCCACTGTCTACCCAGAGACCCGAGACTTGGCTTACAAGGGAACCGTGCTTAGGCACTACATCATAAACCAACACAAACAGAATCTGCCCCACAGTGGTCACTTGATATTAAAGTGTTTCATCTAAACAGAAAATGGACAGGCGCCCTAACAAATGAACAAGGATATTCCCCCTAGCTCTTAGTGTTTATTAAATTATGTGATCTTTGCAAAATGATCCCTGAATTTTCAAGTTTTCTTTACTGTCAATTAATCATGAACAGACCTAAATGCACCCTATTAGTCTTCAGATAATGAAAATAAAACTATGCAGATAACTTGAATATCTGCCAGTTGGATTGGAACAAAAATACAAAGATAGCAAAAATACGTAATACAGTGATTTTTATGAGAATATATAAAATTCAACAATGATACTGCTGAAACATCTCTACCCTCACACAATCCACCCTGAAAAACAAGAAAACAGCAGGAACTACACCAAGGAAATGGATGTCGCTACTTCAGTCCTATTCTCTGCTTTGTGTTTAGGTAAGCCCAAATTATGTGGAACTGCATTTTCAAGAATGGGTAGGAAGCAAACAAGTCCAGCTCATTCTCGCTCTCTCACACATACACACACACACACACACACACACACACACACACACACACACACACGATCACTTACTAACTTCACAGACTACCAGGATGGGCACCTGAACCATTCATTCTCACAACTCAATATTACAGCCCTACTATGTGCCAGCCCCCATTCATGCCCATCACGTGTCATGGTAAACAAAACAAGGTCTCTTTCCTGGCGATGCAAACACTCCCACAGGAGACAGACAGTAGCAGAGAAGGTGGCCAGCTGCTCCCAGGAACAGCTGAGAGCCCAGGAAGAATGCAGGGTGACAGCTGGAGACAGGGTGGCAAGGGCAGGAACAGCACCCCTGCAGGATAGTCAGGGGACCCCATCCAGACCTGAAGCTCTGCACGCAGAGATGTGCAGGAAGAACGTTCAGGAAAGTCAGCTACGTGCTCCAGGACCCACGCAGGGACAAGCATGAGTCTGAAGGCGGAGGCGGAGGCATGCCGGAGTTCAGGACTGCGAACGGGCCCAGGAAGCGGCACACAGTGAGGCGGCGAAAGCGGCAAAGACCCAGCCACGCACATCTTGGAGGGCCAGGAGCCTAGGGCTCAGTCCAAGGGCAATGAGAAGCCAGCAGCATGTTTTAAACACAGAAGAAAAATGGCTAAATTTATGTTTTTACACTTGATCTTAGCCAAAAGGCCGAGAAGAGATGAATTTATGTTTTTAAAAGACCTCTTTGACAACTGAGTGAAAAATACGTTCTCTGCAACTTTCAAGTGAACATGACAGGGACACTTCCTCAGAGAATTTCCTTCCCTCAAAACCTAAGGAGCAGAAAATGCCACCAATCAAGGATGGGGGCTAACAGAACACAATGGACTTCAGGACCCGGGCCAAGACAGGACCCAATCCTTGAAGCTCAAAGTGGGGAGGGCAGACACCATGCCCAACTCTGCCTCCACCCCAGGAGCTACGGCCGAGGTGGCAAAACCCTGGGAATTCCACCAAACCCTCACAGCAACTGACTCATTCACAGCTATGGGAAAGGGCTCTCTAAAGCCATACCCTTTGCCCTGTAACCTGGAGTCCCCTAACTCTCCAACTCTGGACTTGGCCAGTGACCTGCTTTGGCCAATGGGAGAGTAACAAATTTCAAGCCTCAAAGAGAGGCTTGAAAATGTCTGCACACTTCCACCTTCTCTCTTAAACACCTGCCTGCATAAGAGCAAGCCCAGACTGACTGCCACAGGAGGAGAGGCCACAGAGCCACGCCAACCAAGGTCATCCTAGACTGGCAGCCCCCAGCAGACCAGCCAGCTCATCACAGGCCCATGAGGATTTTCCAAGAAAGTCCCTTTTACCTCCTGCTCGAGATTCTATTAAGAGTCACCTTATACATGGAAGAATGCCCAGCCACAACCTGCAAACAGCCCAGAAGTCCATCAACAGTAGAATGATCCATGAATCTTGCTGCCCTCACAGACGACCACGCAGCAAAGAAAGTGAGCAAATGGAGCCACACCCACTGCGGACTGGCAGGAGCACAGTCGGGCAAAAGCAGCAAAAAGAAAACAGAAGAAAAAAGTATGACTTCATTTAAAGACAGGTCAAAAGCAGGCAAGCCTGTACTGTTTAGAGATGCATCTGCAGGCGGTAAAACCAGAACAAAAAGCCAAGACGTGATTAGCACAAAGGTCCGGGGGAATGGGCGGGGAGCAAGGTGCAGCCAGGACGAGATCCACAGGGCTCTGTGGGTGCCGGGCACAGGGCCTCCCTCCGCCCACGGGGCTCTGTGGGTGCCGAGCACAGGGCCTCCCTCCGCCCACGGGGCTCTGTGGGTGCCGGGCACGGGGCCTCCCTCCGCCCACGGGGCTCTGTGGGTGCCGGGCACGGGGCCTCCCTCCGCCCGCGGGGCTCTGTGGGTGCCGGGCACGGGGCCTCCCTCCGCCCGCGGGGCTGTGGGTGCCGGGCACAGGGCCTCCCTCCGCCCGCGGGGCACAGTGGGTGCCGGGCACAGGGCCTCCCTCCGCCCGCGGGGCGCAGTGGGTGCGGGGCACAGGGCCTCCCTCCGCCCGCGGGGCTCTGTGGGTGCCGGGCACAGGGCCTCCCTCCGCCCGCGGGGCTCTGTGGGTGCCGGGCACAGGGCCTCCCTCACCCACGGGGCGCAGTGGGTGCCAGGCACAGGGCCTCCCTCCACTGTCCTTCCTTGTGTTGTACAGTCACGCAACTACACACTTCTGTGGGATTCATCACGAAAAAGGCGTGAATGAAAAGGACTTGAAGCAATAGCAAGATGTTACCCACGCCAGTCTCTTGGCTCTCTGCAGGTAAAGTTTCCCTTTTTCTATTATTATACTTTAAGTTCTGGGGTACGTGTGCAGAACATGCAGGTCTGTTACCTAGGTATCCACGTGCCATGGTGGTTTGCTGCATCTATCCCCCCGTCATCTACATTAGGTATTTCTCCTGTTATCCCTCCCCAGGTCTCCACCCCCTGCTCTCCCTCTCCTAGCCCCCCAACCCCGACAGGCCCTGGTGGGTGATGTTCCCCTCCCTATGTCCATGTGTTCTCACTGCTCAACACTCACTTATGAGTGAGAACATCAGTGTTTGGTTTTCTGTTCTTGTGTCAGTTTGCTGGGAATGACAGTTTCCATCTTTATCCATGTCCCTGCAGAGGACATGAGCTCATCCTTTATATGGCTGCGTAGTATTCCATGGTATATCTGTGTGCCACATTTTCTTTATCCAATCTATCATTGATGGGTATTTGGGTTGGTTCCAAGTCTTTGCTATTGTGAACATGTTGGAAACCAGCCCAACCCTGTACGTGGGTGCCCTGAGTCCCGGTGGTGATGAGGGAGTGAGAAAAGCAGTAAGACAAAGACAAGAGTAGAATCCAACAGCATGGGTCCAGGGGGCCAGCGCACTCTCCCCGTGCAGCGTGAACCGATTTGGCTCCGGCTCCACATGCTTTTACTGGGTGCATTATCTTGTTAATGTTGCAGGCTGTGGGGAAAGGTAAGAAGGAAGATGAGGGGGAAGCATGTGTCTGCAGCATTCAATAGCAAATGTGGTTCTTCTAAGAAATGCTAACTAAGGACCCTGAGTTTTTACCACCCATTCTCTATCCAGGTGCATTTGCAAAAGCAGCACCGTAAGGTCTGAGCACACAGTGCGTCAAGGGGTTTTTTAAGTCTCCTGAGCACCGTGGACACAGAGCAATCGGAATCTTTTCATATTCTGAGAACACAGGCAGAGCCTGGGGCGTTCCAGTTATCTCCGCCCTGCAAGACTTTCCTGTCCTGCAAGCTCCCGTCTGCGAAGACCCTCCCGAGTCTTGTGAGCAGAGGTTGCGTTCCTTCCCAGAGTTCTCGCACAAGCCCTCTTTAGGAGACCCTCACGCAGACCCTGTGTTGGGAAGAGATGGTGGGACCAAAGCCTTCTGTGCTGGCTCAAAACCACACCGCAGCGTCCCGCGGTTATGAAGCTCTCAGACGGTCTTCACTAGAGGCCTCCTGTTACCGCTTGATCTCTGCTTTTATTTTGCTGCACCGTAGTTTGGAGTTTTCTTAATTCAACATTTGATCCGTGGCACAAATCTCAGTGTATAAAAAGCAAAGCAAGCTTGCAGTCATTTAACTGTAAGTAACACAGGTCTGGCCCGGGCCATCTTTTCCTACAGAACAGTGCCGCAATAAACATATGTGCGCATGTGTCTTTATAACAGAATACTTCATTGTATTTATTATTCAATATTTTTTATTATTTATAATCCTTTGGATATATACCCACTAATGGGATTGCTGGGTCAAATGGCATTTCTAGTTCTAGATCCTTGAGGACTTGCCACACTGCCTTCCACAATGGTTGAACTAATTTACACTCCCACCAGCAGTGTACAAGTGTTCCTATTTCTCCACTCTCTCTCCAGCATCTGTTGTTTCCTGGCCTTTTAATGATCACCATTCTAACTGGCGTGAGGTGGTATCTCAATGTGGTTTTGATTTGCATTTCTCTAATGACTAGTGATGATGAGCTTTTTTTCATTTATTTGCTGCCTATATAAATGTCTTCTTTTGAGAAATGTTTGTTCATATCTTTTGCCCACTTTTGGATGGGCTTGTTTTTTTCTTGTAAATTTGTTTAAGTTCTTTGTAGATTCTGGATATTAGCCCTTTGTCAGATGGGTAGACTGCACAAACTTTTTCCCATTCTGTTGGATGCCAGTTCACTCTAATGATAGTGCAGAAGCTCTTCAGTTTAATTAGATCCCATTTGTCTATTTTGGCTTTTGGTGTTTCGGTCATGAAGTACTTGCCCATGCCTGTGTCCTGAACGGTACTGCCTAGGTTTCCTTCTAGGGTTTTATGGTGTTACGTCTTATGTTTAAATCTTTAATCCAACCAGAGTTAATTTTTGTATAAGGTATAAGATCCATTTTCAGCTTTCTGCATATGGCTAGCCAGTTTTCCTAACACCAACTATTAAATAGAGAATCCTTTCCCCATTGCTTGTTTCTGCATCACGCTGACTTCAAACTATACTACAAGGCTACAGTAATCAAAACAGCATGGCACTGGTACCAAAACAGAGATATAGACCAATGGAACAGAACAGAGGCCTCAGAAATAATGCCACACATCTACAACCATCTGATCTTTGACAAATCTTTCTCTTTGTTTCTAACGTCAAAAGGGAAGACTCTCTCTTGTCCTAGGAGGGGAACAAGGTTTGGTCTGCCCACAACCCAGGTCTGAGGGCCCCTCCTTCCAGAGCTAAGAGCAGCCAGGGCTGACACCTCTTCTCCCCACTCCATCCAGTGACCATTAGCGAAGGTGCGGGCAAGGTGGCTGGTCTTGGGACCCCAGCAGACCAGGCAGTCTGCGTCCCACATGCCTGCTCCCACTGCTGCTGGAGACAGAAGAGCCAGGGTGGACAGAACTCACTCCAAAAGCATTTGTGACAGTTCATCAGGCCCAATTTTTCCAGACCAAGGACAGACTGTCACCTAAAAAACATAAGCAGTACCCAAACCCGCAAAGGCTCTTCCAAGACATTCTGGTATACAAACACGCTTCTGCACAGACAATCCAAGATAACTTTTGCTGTCAGAGGTGACAGGAGGTCCAGAGACAACCTCCCTGGCCCTGGTGTTTTACAGCTTGCAAGCTGGGGCATCGCTGGGTTGGGGCTGGAGAGGAAACCTCAGCACATGCTACATGCAAGGCAGGCTGAGCTCCAGGCACCTGCACAACGCAGACGTCCCTCCCAAGGGCCACAGGCAAACAGGACAGAGAGCCTCTGCCTAACAGATGGGCAACCCCCTAGACACCCTGCCAGGACACCTGGACAAACCCACACACCGAAAAGCAACAGACAAGAACAGCAGAAAGTGTGAACAGGCTCCCAGTGACCAGAACGCAAGGATGTGTGCCACAGGCAGGCTGAGGGGACAGTGAGGCTGGGGCGCCTTCCCAGGGGCCAAGGTGGGTAAGATGACCAAGGCTCCCTGCCACCTCCAGAAATGAGCCCCATGTCCCCACTGACGTCCTCTGAATGGGGGAAGGGTTCTATGGGTTTCCCTATGCTCATCTCCTAACTCAGTTTACTTTAAATGAGGACTATTTTATGACCTACCAGAATTAACATTAATTAACATCTCAGGCCAATAACACCTTTGTCACTGTTCAAGTTAAAACAACAGCTAGGGGCTCTGTGGGGGCCTTGGCTGCAGAGGAAAGGGGTCCCTAAAGGTCCAGTTCAGCTCCAAAAAGCGGGTAAAGACATAAGCATGTCACTTATGGCCACAGAGCCCTCCCCAGCAGCATCAGACATGCCCTACCTACCCCTACTCTGCCCCACCTCCTCCCTTCCCCCACAGGGCTCCACCCCTGCCTGGCCCCACGCTGCCCCCCCATCAGGCTTCTGACTCCACACCTCCTGGAAGTGGTCCTGGACGAGGAGCTCCAGCAGCTCTTCCTCAAACTTCTCGAGGGTGGGGTACAATGTGAAGAATAAGTCATCCAAGTGCCCCGTGATGGGCTTCTGGAGGCGAGGCTTTCGGAGAGCATCGCCTGAAACAACAAGGGTGCAAAAAGGATCATCCTTGGGAATAAAACACCCACCAGCAGCCAGCAAGGGCCCCCCACCCACCCCAGCCTCAGCCTGGGCCTGCAGCAAAGAAGGGTGCTTGGGGGATCCCCAGAGAGAACACAAGGTCCAAGCTGAGCCTCCACCTCAATTAAGCAAATGCAGAATTGGGACTGGCAGTCCAAATTCTACCCCAAACCTCCTCCAGGAGCAGTTTTCATATTCGACAACTCAAAGAACACAGATTGCAGAAGGCAAAGTCACACGTGTGCCCCTGCAGCCTGCTCCCCTGCATGGTGTCCCTCCTCTCCAGCAGGAACACGGCCAGCCCCACTGCTCCTTACTTTACTGCATCACCTCGAACCATATGCAAACACACGGAACACGCACGAGCCTGTCAAGGCGACCAGCAAAATACAGCCCGAACAGCACCACGAGAAAAGGGTCCTGTCCAGAGGACAGTGTCCTAGCTCAGGGTCCGGTGCAGAGCAGGCCTGTAAAAAACCTTGGCCGAGAAAGGGAAGGCCCAGGGCTGCCTGGGGAGCCTTCTCCACTGGCTCGGGAGCAAAGGCTCATCCAGGAGGAGGAAGGATGAGCCAGCTGCTTCCCAGCCTACACACACCATGGACTCTGACCCATATGTCCCCACCACTGTCATCTTCCAGTCCTAGCTCCATCTATTCCTACATTTTAATGACCATTTACACATGTAGATTTTTAAAAGCTAACTCCAAAGTTGAAAAAAAAAGAAAGCACTGGGGTAACACTCAATACTGGTGAATTTGCCGTCAAAAGAGCACTCTACTATCCTGCAGGTATCACCTTTGCCTTCCTGCATATCAAAAGCTTTCAAATCTCACTTTCTGACCCAGTAATTCCACGTTTTGAACCTATTCAAAGAAAATAATCAAAGACAGAAGCAAAGATTGATGTGCAAGAATATTCAGTAAAACTTTATTATAAAGAGAAAAATCGAAACAACCAATATGAAAATGTTCATTAAACTGTTAGTCATTCATACCAAATCAGAACAAAAAATCATACTGTCAAAGGTTAGTTAAGAAACTGAGAAACGATCATAACATTGCAAGTGAAAAGAATAGTAACACATAAAACTGTATTATTCCATTTGATAGCAAAGTGATTTAAGTATTTATGCACTTAGATGTATGTGTGGATATCTGCAGGCAGTAACTGTAGATTATTTCCTTCTTTATAGATTTCCATACTGTCCCCATCACAAACTCACATTAGATGTGTCCAATAGAACAGAATAGACATTCCAGAAATAAATTCACATACCTACAGCCAACTGATTTTTAACAGAGTTGCCAAGAACATACACTGGGGAAAAGACAGTCTCTTCAATAAATGGTGCTGGACAAACTGGACACCCACAAGCAGAAGGAGATGAGACACCCTACCTCTCACCATATAGAAACGTCAACTCAAAATATCTTAAAGACTTAAATGTAAAACCTGAAACTAAGAAAAAAAACACTAGAAGAACACACAAGAAATGCTTCGTAACACTGGGCTGAGTAGGGATTTTTTAAAGTAACACTGGGCTGAGTAAGGATTTTTTTAAATAAAACTGTAAAGCACAGGCAGCAAAAGCAGAAAGAAATAAATGGAGTATATCCAAATAAAAGGTCTTGCACAACAAAGGAAGCAAGCAAGTGAAGAGATAACCTGCAGAGTGGGAGAAAATATTTGTAAACTAGCTACCTGGCAAGGGGTTAATACCCAGAACACATAAGGAATGTAAGCAACTCAACAGCAAAAATACTAGTAACTTAATTTTTAAATGGGCAAGAAACCTGAAGAGACATTTCTCAAAAGAAGACATTCAAACAGCCTATAGGCACATGAAACTACGCTCATGGTTACTAGTCATCAGGGAAATTAAAATCAAAACCGCAATGAGATGCCCCCTCACTTCAGTGAGGATGGCCACGATCAAAGGCAGGACAGAGTGAGTGTGGTGAGGACGTGGAGAAAAGGGAACAGCTACACACTGCTGGCAGGACTGCAAATTAGGATAGCCACTGCGGAAACCTGTACAGACGTTCCTCAAAAAATTGAAACAGAACTACCATATAATCCAGCAATCCCACTAGTGAGTATCCAAAGGAATATCCAAAGGAAATGCAATCAGCCTGTCGAAGAGGTATTGCCATTCCACGTTTACTGCAGCGCCATTCACGATCGTGGTGACAGAGCCAACCTAAGTGTTCATCAGCAGAGGACTGGATCGAGCAGAGGAGTATATACGCACAGTGGGCTGCTTAGCAGCCATGAAAAAGGAGGCCCTGCAGCTTGCAACAGCACCACACACACGGACCCAGCAGAGAGCAAGGGAAAGTGAAATAAGCCAAGCACAGAAAGTCAAAATACCACGTGATCTCACTCATATGTGGGAGCTAAAAAAATAAAGAGTTGGTACCACAGAAGCAGAGCATGTAACAGTGGTTCCCGAGACTGAGGAGGGGAGGAAGGCAGAGGCTGTCAAGGGGTCATGGTACAAGCTACCATCTGATAGGAGGAATAAATTCTGCTGTTCTTGCACAGCAGGATAATGAAGGTTACCAGTAAGTTACCGTACAATACAAAATAGCTAGAAGAGTGGCCTCTGAATGTCCTCACCACAGAGAAACGACAAGTGTGGGAGATCCGGTCACCCTAATACTCTCATTTGATCATTGTACAGCACATACTTGTATTGAAACATCAAATTGTTCCACATTTGATAATTGTCAAATGTGTCAAAATTGTGTCACAATTACAATGTGTCAACAAAATTTAACAGAATGTTTCAAAAAGTTGAGGGAGAAATTATATAAACTAAAATAACAGAGGACAAAGGCCATTTACCAGACCGACTTCCTTTAGGAAGGATCACCTGTGTGCCATGGGTGCCCCATCATAAGGGGCGGCAACTCAATGGAGGAATCAAGGTCACTAGGCATCTGGGAGGGGGCAGAACTCAGCAGCGTTCCTGGAAGCAGGTTCTGTGTGGCCACCCATGACCAGGGTGCACATGTACCCCAGGCCCAGGAGCCATTCTGATAGCTGTGACCCTGGTCTACACAGAGAGCTGAAGACGCAAGTCCCAGGCACAGGAAGTCATTAAGGGAGGAAAGACAGGTTCCCACCAGGACAGCCAGACTGAGGAGCTACATCTGCAGTGGGTAGAACCTTCCAGATCCTGGAGGGCCCAGGAAAGCCGGACAAGGCTGGGTATCCTCATTCAGCCGCTTTTTCCAGGCCACGTCTTACAAGCAACACGGGCTCTGGAGTAAAGCACCTGAGCCCAAGCCTGGTTCTGCCACCGAGTTACTCTGGAACCTTCGAGATACCAGGCCTGGACAAAAAAACAACTGGGCCTGGTGCTATCTTGCGTTCGCACATCCAAAGGCTCGCAAAGGGAAAACAGATCAGACCTCCCAGGATGCTCTGAGGTGGGAGGCTTAGATCTGGGCTGAATTTAAGACAGAACTTTGATGATGAGACGCTAGTGCTTTCCCAATCCATCTCATTTTCTCCCCAAGTACATCTTTATGAGCAGGCCCTATTAGTGTTCCCATTTTATAAAGGAAAAACAAAAGCAAAGACTTGGAGAGGCTAGGACCTGACCTGAGCTCACACCGTGGCTAGACATGGAACAGACACCTGCCACAGGTCTGTCAGCCTCCAGCATAACCCAACAAGCATCTTCTCACTATCTGAAATCATTCATTCATTCACTCATTCAACTAACCAAGCAACAGTGGCAACCAACACAAACATGAACTCCACCTTGGCAGAAGTGAGCCCACAGCAGCAGAGGTGTTCTGGCCCTCATGCTCTGCAGCTGAGACACCCTTTAAATTATCTGCGTCCGAGTCTCTGGCTAGGAATGGAATTCCCAAATAACAGTGTTGCTCCTACGGAAAAAGCACGCTCCACCCTACAACAATCCATTTTATTCTGGGATTCCCACAAAGACACTACAGAGAAAATGGGGGTTGCCAGCAAACCCTTCACAAGCAAGAACCCCCTTCCCACTGATATCCATTAGAGAGCCCTGAGATTCCCCTGGGCCCTAAGAGGCTCCCACGGTTCACAGCTTCCTGGGGACCTACCTCTTCTACTAAGGATATTTCATTCACCAGAATGTACCTCAAAAAATAAGAACACTATAATAGTGGCAGTGGAATGAACACTAAACTTGGAATGATTTAAGCAGGAATGAAAATGACTTTGAGCTAGTCCAGGTTTCTTCTAAAACACCTTGTGTTATCCTTGGTGACTGGTTAGATTTGAGGTCTGCCCCTACCAAAATCCATTCAAGAGAGAGCTGACCTATCTCCTAAGAGTGCAAAGCGACATCCTTAGCACCCAAGCCAGGGCCTGCTTCACAGTGTCTACACAATAAATACTTGTTGAATAAATCAACGAATAATGAATGAATTAGTGAATATAGAAAAGATATACACCAAACTATGAGCAGTGGTTTTCTCTACGGAGTGAGACTAGAAGGGAAGACTTTCAGTTTTTACTAAATATATTGAATAAAGATGAACTCTGTGGTTTTAAAATGGTCTTTAGCATTGTATAAAAGGGGCACGAAATAGACAAGCTGCATCGGCCCTGGTCAGAAAGCAGCCTCAAGGCCAGGCACAGTGGCGCGCACTTTGGAAGGCCAAGGCAGGTGGATTCCTTGATGCTTGAGCTCAGGAGTCCGAGACCAGCCTCGGCAACATGGAGAAGCCTGTCTCTACTAAAAATAAAAAAATTAGCCAGGCATGGTGACACAGGCCTGTAATTCCAACTACTTGGGAGGCTGAGGCAGGAGGATTGCCTGAACCCAGGAGACGGAAGTTGTAGTGAGCAGAGATTATGCCACTGCACTCCTGCCTGGGTGACAGAGCAAGACTTTCTTTAAAAAAAAAAAAGAAAAAGAAGCCAGGCATGGTGGCACATGCCTGTAGTCCCCACTACTCAAGAGGCTGAAGAGGGAGAATCACTTGAGCATGGGAGGTAGAGTTTGCAGCAAATCAAGATCGTGCCACTGCACTCTAGCCTGAGCAACAGTCAGACCCTGTCTAAAAAAAAAATAGAATTAGAGAAAAATCTGGCTCTCATTTTATATATACACACATATATACACACACACACACACACATAATTTTTAAAGTTTAAGAAGTAAAATAAAAAGAAAGTAGAAAGTACCCTCAGGGCCCACACAACAAAACAACTGGGCAAACTGTGTTTCTCTCCTAAAACGGCCCCGGGGCAGGGGTGTGGGTGTTGCTGAGATACTTGTCCTTTCTCTCCAAAGGAACAGACATGGCCCTCACCTGGTGGAGTCAGTCACTCAGCCTCCCTCCCTCCAGACACCAGGGCATGTGCTGGCCCTGCCTTCAGATCTCCTGCTTATCTGATTTTCAACACCAGCAGCATAAAATGTCCTTCATTTTGCAATGTTACCGGCACCACCTGCATTCGTTCAGCGCCTTGGACTGACTGGCTGCTCCACACCTGGAGGACAACTTGAGGCCAACAGGCCAGGCCTCTTCCAAAACGTGGCCTTTAAGGATGAGGAGCAGGAATTATGTACCCAGCCTCATGCTTCTTAAATCCAAAACTCCATCTCCACCTTGTGCCCCACTTGGTCCCAGATGGACACAAGACACCAGGGACAAAACCAGGCCTGTCTTCTTGGGCATGTCAGCTTCTCAACTGCTGTCCTAGTCATGAGACTGAGCCAGTCCACAGTGACCTGCAGATATTTCTGTTGGTCTGCAGTTCTACTGACACCCACTAGCAAGTCCCAGTGATGACTACACCTCCAGCTCCAAGACTCCCAGGTAGTAAGACTCACACAGCTGACTTGAAAGAACACACAGCCAGTCCCCGAGATCGCTATCAACCAGGCGGCACCTCACAGCCAGTCC
>CM052659.1:4225871-4238529 GCA_028533165.1 Leontopithecus rosalia
GCTATCAACCAGGCGGCACCTCACAGCCAGTCCCCGAGATCGCTATCAACCAGGCGGCACCTCACAGCCAGTCCCCGAGATCGCTATCAACCAGGCGGCACCTCACAGCCAGTCCCCGAGATCGCTATCAACCAGGCGGCACCTCACAGCAGGGCCTACAGGGCTCTCCCTGGCCGCAGAGCAGGGGCCAGAGGGACAGGCCATGACCCAGATCTCAGAGCTAGACACAGGTTTTCAGGTCCTCTTTGCTAACTCGACAACAGTAACAATGAGGCCTTCCCTCCATCTCTTTCTTTCTTTCAGAGGATCGCCAGAAGATTAGAAGGGTAATAAGACACTCTGAAGGGGGCGTGGAGAGTGCCTACAGCTCAGTGAGCCAGGACAGACCCAGACCGGGACCCCAGGTTGCTTATCTTCAGAGTTCATTCCTCCCTTCTCATTTCACCCTCTCCTCCCTGGAACGGCGGAAAAACAATGACTTCATAACGATGATATCCACCATAGACCCATCCAAGAAATTAATTAACTCAGATGATAATATCTACACCCTAGCACCAACCAGAACGCCTGTGCAACGCACAGGGATGCCATCGCTGACAACCAGGCACCCGAGCCGGAGCCAGCTGCGTCCCTTCCTTCAGGGTCCAGAATGAGCCACACCCTCAGCACAGCACTGTTCTCAATCCCCGCCCCTCACACACAAGGTCAAATCCTACTCTTCCGGGAACCCAGCAGGGAGTCAGTCACCCAAGAGAGCAGGTTCTGGCACTGCTAGGACATCTCCAGCACATGACAGGTAGAAAGAGGCTGGTGTCCCTTCTCCAGGACTCCGCAAGAAAGCCACACAAAAGTGTAGAAGAAGTGCCTGGAAGAAGCATGGGGCCCAGGTCATGAGGACTGCCCAGCAGATTCCTACAGCAGAGCACACCCTCAACCTCCCGTGGCTGTTGGGCTCGATGCCATTCCACCCCTGGAGACTCAACCGCTGCAAAGCACACCAAGACAGAGCCCTTGCCCCTTAACATGAACTTCAGTTTCCAGAAATACTCAAGTCCCTGCACCCTGTTCACAGCAGCATTCTTCAGAGCCAGGAGGTGGAAGCAACCCAAGAAACGGACACAACCATCAGCAAACAGGGTCTATCCATAAACCAGAAAATCATTCAGCCTCAAAAGAAAAGGAAGGCAATTCGGACACATGCTATCACACGGATGAAGCCCGAAGGCATTCCGCTAAGAACCTTGAAGACACTTCACTCTTAGGATGAACTAACAGAGCAATTCCCCTGTCGCCCTAGAAGAACGCCTGCCACTGAAGGGCAAGGACTGCATGACTCCACTCACGGGAGGTCCCTAGAGTCACTGAAATCATAAAGACAGAAAGCAGAAGGGTGGCTGCCAGGGGCTTGGGGAGTAGGGAACGGGGAGTCAGTGTTGAATGGGACAAAGCCTCGGCCGGGGAAGATGAAAGAGCTCTGGGGCGGATGGCTCTGGTGGCTGCACGGCACTGTGAATGGACTTACTCACACTGAACTGTACATTTTCAAAGGGCTAAAATGGCCAATTTTATGTCATCCTTATTTTATCTTAATTTTAAAATCATCACCACCATCAAGTCACTGATATGATGCTGTGTGGGTGAGATCCAGCCACAGTCCTCCTGGCTGTGGTCAGAGACATAAACTCTGTATCTCACAAAAGCATTTACCCAACGAAAGAAGACAGAATGACTTGAAGGACGTGAGACACTACTTAGGAGGGAAACAGAAACTGGAATGCCATTGCCACCCTCCTCCTCGCCCGCCAGGACCCCTGCCAACCCCTGCCAGGCTGAGCTGCTGAACTGCAGAGGGTGCCGCGCCCACGTTCCCCCAGAAGAGCCCAGTGCCTTCGAGGTTTCACTGTGAATAGCACAGACTCAACTCACCAAGTGGAGAGAAGCGAAGACGTCCTTACCGGATTCTCCATGAGCTGGAAGCAAGCCAGGGATCTGCTGCAGACCAGACACCAGAAGGTTCTCGGGAAGAAGGTGGAACACAGGCTCTAGGGCCGGGTGTGGCTTCAGCGTGTACTGCAGGCTGCAGTTCTCAATGAGAGTCAGGTGTTTGTTTTCTGGGGAAGAAAACACCCACGTGATCAATGTGACCGCTGAAACCAAGGCAGTCAAACAAGCCAGTGAACGGAGAATGTTAGAAATACAGAGAAGGTCCTTTCCTAAGACAGGAAGTGCTCTGTTCAGCCTAAAAGTGAAAAGCATTGAACTTTCATAACCTTCTCTGGTAAAGTTACAATATTTTTTTTAAATGACACAGAGTCTTGCTGTGTCGCCCAAGCTGCAGTGCAGTGACATGATCTCCACTCACTGCAACCTCTGCCTCCTGGGTTCAAGCAATTCTCCTGCCTCAGCCACCTGAGTAGCTGGGACTACAGGTGCCCACCACCATGCCAAGCTAATTTTTCTATTTTTAATAGAGATGGGATTTCACCACATTGGCCAGGATGATCTTGATCTCTTGACCTTGTGATCCACCCAACTCGGCCTCCCAAAGTGCTGGGATTACAGGTATGAGCCACTATGCCAAGCCTTGAAGTTAAAACGAAAATTGTTTGATTTTTCTTCTTTGGTTTTAGAGACAGGCTCTCGCTCTGTTTGCCCAGTTGGAGAGCAGTGGTGTAATCACAGCTCCCTAGAGCATCAAATCCCTGAGCTCAAGTGATCCTCCCACCTTGGCCTCCCAAAGTGCTGGGATTACAGGCATGAGTCACCACGCCTGGCCTGGAGGTACAGGTTTTTAATCCAACATAAAATCTCTCCTGCCCACCACTTCCCTCAGTCTCCTGAAAGCACAGGCCGGCACGGGCTGTGTGGTTTCCCCAGGCCCCGCTGGTCCCTGCCATCAGAGGGGCCTGGAGGACACCCCGGCCCAAGGCCTGCCTGCCTGCCTTTGCCTGTTGGCACCTGTATCCACCAAGCCCCAAAAGGAGCAGCAGCACTGGAGGGAGGCCAGCAGAGTCAGAGACGGAGCCACTCATGTCCTCAAGGACATGCCACTCTCCTGGGGTGACAGCTAAGACCAAACAGCGATACCCATAACACACGGGAGAACTGCATCTGAACCACGAGAACTGCATCTGAAGCATGAGGGGAAACTCGAGGAGGAAAAGGAGCATGAGAGAACATCCCTAGAGAAATGACACCCGGGAGGAGCGCGGCTGCACCGCACTGGGGACAGGCCCTGAACGTGGAAAGAACAGCATCCCCAGAAACAGGGGTGTAGGGAGAGGCACACCCCCGAAACACCGACCCCAGGGCTGCCCTCTTCACATTCCCACCAAATGGCCAATCTTGCTGGAGCCTGATTTTTCTCCACAGACAGAAAGCCCATCACTCCCCAAAGCACAGCAGGTGCGAGTGCTCTCAGGCAGCTTAAGTTCTGGCTGTGGCCGAGCCAGGGACAGCTGCTGAGAGTCACAAGTTCAGCTCATTCCTGAACAAAGAGCTAAATATGAACTAGTGTATCATTAGAAAAAGAAATTGCTGAAAAACTAGGCCTGGCATGGTGGCTCATGCCTGTAGTAGCGAGGATTACAGGTGTGCGCGACCACGCCCAGCTAATTTTTTGTACTTTTAATAAAGACGGGGTTTCATCATGTTGGTCAGGCTGGTCTGGAATCCTGACCTCGTGATCTGCCCGCCTTGGCCTCTCGAAGTGCTGGGATTACAGGCGTGAGCCACTGCGCCTAATAAAAATTTAAAAAAAATTTTAAGTTGGGCAGCGTCTTACGCCTGAAATCCCAGCACTTCAGGAGGTTAAGACAGGCAGATCATGAGGTCAGGAGACAGAGACCATTCTGGCTAACATAGTGAAACCCCATCTCTACTAAAAATACAAAAAATTAGCCAGGCATGGTAGCCCACGCCTGTAATCCCAGCTACTCAGGAAGCAGAGGCAGGAGAATTGCTTTAACCCAGGAGGCAGAGGTTGCAGTGAGCCGAGATCGCACCACTGCAATTCAACCAGGGTGATAGAGAGAAACCATCTCAAAAAAAAAACATTAAAAACAAAGAAAAAGAAATTAGTGAAAAATAGTATTTTTTTAGTACCTAACCACTCCAAATGTGGAATCTACTTACTTTACAATGTAAAATACCACTAAAGGCATTTGACCTCTGTGGCTCGTCAGGAGGAACAACCTCCCCAGGGAGCAGCAGGGAGGGGACCCGAGAAATAGGGCAAGACTCCAGATGTTCATACCTCCAGCCCAGCCATCCCCGACTCGAGCTTACACCATGAATTCCGCATACGCTCAGAGGAAGGGCAGACACCCACTGCAATGGGGTTTCTAACCTTTTCTTTCTTTCTTTCTTTCTTTTTTTTTGAGACGGAAACTCACTCTGTTACCCAGGCTGGAGCACAGTGGTACGATCTCAGCTCACCGCAACCTCCACCTCCTGAGTTCAAGCAATTCTGCTTCAGCCTCCAGAATAGCTGGCATTATAGGCACCCACCACCACACCTGGCTAATTTCTGTATTTTCAGAAGAGACAGGGTTTCACCATGTTGGCCAGGCTGGTCTCAAATTCCCGACCTCAGGTGATCCACCCACCTCGGCCTCCCAAAGTGCTGGGATTACAGGCGTGAGCCACCCCACCTGCCCCAACTTTTTTTTATAAAACAGCATAAAGGTTGGTGTGCAGGAGGCCGATTCAATCAGTCATGAAACATCAATTCCACAAAATACCACAGAGCTGTAAAAAGAATGAGTGTTTTCCATGTACTGATATGAAACATTCTTCTAGACAAATTGTTATGGGAAAAAAGCAAGGTGTGGAACAGTGAGTAAAAAGAGGTCAAAAATCAGATGCAATAGTGGACATTAGCTTTGCTTCTGTGTCCACAACAAGCCCCCGGAAGGGTGTGTTACCAGGGCAGCCTGGGTGAAATCACAGCGAAAGTTCCTTTTTCTCACGGTTTTCTTTCAGCCCCTTTTTCCATAGGCACAGCTCTGTAAAGGAACCAGATGGCAGGGATGCCACCAGAGCTTCTTGACCCCTGACCAAATGCCAGAGAAAGGTAAGAGCCCCACGAAACTGGTGAAAACTAGACCAGGCGATCCCCAGCTGCCTTTAGACCACTGGACATTACAATGCTGAATGAAGTTCACGCTCCAAGAAGACCACGGCCGTGTTTTGTACCAGCCATGCCTGGAGGAGCACATTACGACATGCGTCTGTGCGCCTGGAACCCCGCCCCCCTGGCCCAAACCCAGTCCTTCAAACCTCCGTGCCTCCCACCGTCCAGGGAGAAGCTGCCTCCAGAGCGAGGGCTCCCTTCTCCACTCCCTGGCCAGTCACTAAAACCTGACTACCTTCTCCAATTGGCTATTCTTTGCAGCTGACGCAAACGGGGAAAAGAACTTAGTTCACCAGCAACAGAGCCACAAGAACCCAAACAGAGAGGTTATCTGGTAGCAGGTGAAAGGATTGGGGAAATAACATCTCACTCTGAACTTTCTACACTTTTTATTTTTTTTTTTGAGAGAGAGGTTCTTGTCTCCCAGGCTGGAGTATAATGGTGCAATCACGACTCACTGCAGCCTCAAATTCCTGGCCTCAAGCAGTCCTCCCACCTCCACCTCCCAAGTAGCTATGACCACAGGAGGGCATCGCCACACCCACTTAATTTTTGTGTTTTTTGTAGAGATGCGGGTCTCAGTATGTTGTCCAGGATGCTCTCAAACTCCTGGCCTCAAGCAGCCTGCCCGCCTCAGCCTCTCAAAGTGTGGGGATCATGGGCGTGAGCCACTGCCCCCGGCACTTTTTTAATTCTTTTGGATTCCGAATTGTGTGAGTGTGTCGCCATTACCAGCAAATTCTGGGAAACGTCCGCTGCAAAGATGAGTGACGGGCCCGCCTCGGGTTCCGCCTAAAGCCTCCACTCAGGGCTCACAGCTTCCACACGGACGTGCGGACTGTGGACATGCAGCGAACACGGCAGCTGTGCACTGTTCTAAGGATGCTTCTGGAGAGAAAATCCTGGCACATGAATAATTAGACTCAATTGAAAAATAACCTAAAAGCCAATCTCTAGCAATGAAACCAAGTGCCTGACTGGCTGTTCTCTGTAAACCGAAAAGAAAATCCTGAGCTCCCAGTAGACTGAAGGCACTGCCTCTTGGCCTAGAGGACTCCAGAAGAGGCTTGAAAACTGACTTCGGGGCTATGACCAGAGGGGGACCAGACAGGCCTCGACGCGCCCCCGGCCCTCGCTAACTGCCATTAGCCTTTCTTCACTCAGGACTGGACAGAAACTGCTCTTTCTAGACTGCACTGCTACTGCTGCTGCCCACCGATCGCCCGCTGCCGCCCTCCTCCAGACAGTCTACGAAGGGCGCGCAGGGAGGGCTTTCATGTCGGCTGCTTCACCTTCTGACGTCAGGAAGTAGAGAACTCCCCCAAGGGTCCTGTTAGTGCCGTTTTTGAACACACATCCCATGAAGCGGCATGAACTCAGCTGCCCACGTGCATGCTTCTCCTCTCATCAACACGCAGGACCCCTCCTGGGCTTATTAAAAAGCAGACTCAGCCCCCACTCAGCAGAAATTCCTCTTCCCTCTGCTCCTCCCTCAAAGGGTCTGTTTCTGGCTTCTGGCCAGATGCTATACTTCCCAGCCTGTCTGAAAGGCCACCTGCAGGCTGCAGCCCTTTCTGAGAAATGAAGCTCTCCTTTCCAGACTTAGGAACCTCAGCGCTCTTCAGCTGACATCTCCTATCACGAGACTGTCACCAAGACCAGTGAAGGGCAAAGGGAGTGGGTTGGATGTTTTGTTTTGTTTTTTTGAGACAGGGTCTCATTCTGTCACCCAGGCTGGAGTGCAGTGGTGCAACCTCTGCCTCCTGGGCTCAAGTGATCCTCCCACCTCAGCCTCCTGAGTAGCTGGAACTACAGCCGCACACTACCACACCTGGCTAAGTTTTTGTAAAGACAGGGTCTTACTATGTTGCCCAGCCTGGTTTTAAACTCCTGAGAGCTCAAGCAATCCACCTGCCTCAGCCTCCAAAAGTGCTGGGATTACAAGCCTGAGCCACTGCACCCAGCCAGGTTTCACTTTTAACTCAAGCCACAAGGCACACACAACATCCTTTCAAGGAATCTAGGCAGCACCTCACCTCAGAGAGACAGAAAGTCACCCTCCCCAACAGATCCACCTCCAGCCACTCTTCCCCCAACCCGAACACTCCCCCGTCTGCTGGGCAAGCACAGCCTCTGTGCTCTGAGCCTCCCTGATGTCCTTCTAGCCCATTCCCACCCCTCCCACCACACCCCCTCACCCCCCACCACATACCCATCCTGTCATCCTCAAGGCAGGCAGCAGCAGCAGAGCAGACCATCATCCTTTTACCTCCCACTGACTCCCTCTGCTGCCTGGGAATGGCTGGCCACAGAGGAACAGCAGGAAGCTCCCCCGACCCCTGCTCTGCTCCAAGGCAGCCTCTCAGCCTCGGGGCTTTGCCATGCTGGAGATAACGGACGGCTGTGCAGCCAGAGGTTTAGCAGCTGGTGGCTGGTGACGGAGAGCTACTCTATCTGGTGAGCAGAGCTGCTCCCCTCCCTCCAGGCGGCTCTCACAGGTCCTCCCATGCCATCCCCACAAAGCAATGCCCTCCCTCAGGGCTGCTGTGTTTCAGTTCTTTACTTTCTGCCAAAAGCCCAAGGCCACAAAACATTTGCCCAAACCTCTTAGATAAATTAGCTAAGTGGACAGCGGTTTACACCGAGACAGATCCCATTCAGAGCTAAAAGTGAGGAACACTCAAGGAAGGCAGGAGAGCAGCAAGTGCTCCAAGGACAGGCCTGACTCTTACGCTCTGCGGGGTCCTGGAGAAGCGGGTGCAGGAGGGCTCTGGGGGTGCCGTGGTACAGCCGCAACCTGGAAGACAGGACCCAAAGAACAATCATCAGCCACGTGTGCACTTCTCAGAAGGAAAGCACATGGAAGCCTTGGCCACCACCACGCCCACCAGAGCTTTCTAAATGCCGCCAGTCCCGTCCTCTGCGGAAGGCACCGGCAGCTGAGGCCAGCAGCAGCTCCCCAAGCCCTCGGTGCTCACAGCCAAGCACGTCCAGCACATATACAGCACCGACTCAAGGCAGCCTGAGAACCGAGGAGCTGGAAAACACTATTCATGGAAATTTATAAAACTCTAAAATGTCTCAAGAAAGACCCATCTGAGGAATTTCCATGGCTGTGGATCTGGAGCAGTGGTTCTCAACCAGGGATGACTCTGCCCGCTAGGGCACGTTTGACAATGGCTGGAGATATTTTTCTCCTTCGTCATAACTGGGGCAGGGAGGGGGTGCCTCTGGCATCTAGTAGATTGCCAGGGACACTGCTAAACATCCTACAGCGCAGAGAACAGCCCCACCACAGCAAAGAACTCTCCACTGGAAAGTCAGTGGTGCCAAGCTAGAGAAACCCTGATCCAAATTAAACACGCAGGCTTTAACCCTGGCTGAAGGGATGACGCGCCAGCCCATCCACCCATATGTCCAACTCCTACACAGAGCCTGGCATGCAGCAGACGCTCAGCCAGTGTCTGCTGAATGAACACCTGCTAACCACCGGCACCTGTGAAAAACACACCGCTCAATATTCAAGCAGAACTTACGACATACAGGTTGTTATTACCCCTCATGTACAGGTGAATGCCTTCAGGCTCCAAGAGTTCAAATCACTTGCCCGAAGCCCCACAGGGAATCAGCGCTGGAGCAGGACTTTGGTGCATATCCATCCTACCTCAAATCCATCACTCACGGCCAAAGCCAGCCCTTACTCCTAAAAAACAATTCCTTAACTCACTTAGAAACGGCAAACACAGCCGGACGCAGTGGCTCAAGTCTGTAATCCCAACACTTTGGATGGCTGAGGCAAGCAGATCTCTTGAGTCCAGGAGTTCAAGACCAGTCTGGGCAACACAGGAGACCCCGCCTCTGCTAAAAATACAAACATGACCCAGGTGTGATGGTGTACGCCTGTAACCTCTGCTACTGAGGAGGCTGACGCATGAGAATCACTTGAGCCTGGAAGCGGAGGTTGCAGTGACCCAAAATTGCACCACTCACTGTACAGCAGCCTGCATGACAGAGCGAGACCCTGCCTCAAAAAAAAGGAGGAAAAAAAAAGGTAACCTCCCAAGCAAGAAACATCCAACACTACGCTATTATGGACACGAAACTTGAGATGACAAACGTAAGGCTTTCCACCGCCACCATGAGATGCCCAGTTAAACCACCACAGACACTGGAATGCAGCCGGGCACAAAACCCCATCCGTACTAAAAACACAGAAATTAGCCAGAGGTGGTGGCAGGTGCATCACCAAGGTCTGGAGGTCAAGACCAGCCTGGCCAACATGGTCAAACCCTGTCTCTACTAAAAATGCAAAATTAGCCAGGCTGTAGTGGCACGCACCTGTAGTCCCAGCTACTTGGGAAGCTGAGGCAAGAGAATCGCTCAAACCCGGGAGGCGGAGGTTGCAGTGAGCCGAGATCACACTACTGCGCACTCTAGCCTGGTTGCGAGTGAGACTCCATCTCAAAAGAAAAAAGGAAGAAAGACGCTGGCAAACCACACGGTTGCAGAAACAAGGTAGGTACCGTTTGTCCTGGGAAGCAGAGGTAGGAGATTCTGGCTGGCTGCTGAAGATCTGAAGGATTCCAAACCCACAAGACGACGTGTGGAGGGTCCCATCCGCTTTCTTGCCCTCGGCGACCACTTCGACCACAGCCACGACATGAGGGTGGTTTAAGGATGTGTGAAAATATAAGGGCTGCAGAAGAGAAGCCAGAGGACGGTCTGAGTGCTCAGGACACAACGCACAAAGACGACACGGGCGCCGTCCCAACCCTCAAGACCACCGCACCCGGAACCCTCTAACGTGCCCACATGTGGGGCACCACATCTCTGCAGGATGCCAGGGAAGCAGGCACACTGAGGTAACTCCTCAGTGTGGAGTTGGGAGCTCTTGACTCCAGAGCGCCCAACATCCAGGACATCTGCTTCTGCTCCAGAACTTTCCATCCCCTGGGAATTCCACCACCAGAAACACCAACAGACCTCAGGCCCACTAGAGCAGAAAGGGGCTAAAGCGGCTGCACACCCCACACTGCGGGCGGACACCAGGTAGGACCACGGTTAGACCAGGCCAAGACAGCGCGTCCACCCCCCCCCCACACACACACACACACGTGCTCAATTCACGCTCCAAGCATCGCCTGATGCTCAACACAGAACAACTTCAATCACACCTGGCTGGGGCTGACTGGAACCCTGCTTTACAGGTAACCATTTTGAGTTCCATCTGAACGAATTGTACTTAGACTATTAACAAGAAGAATCCTTGGATTTCTTTAGGTGCTAAGTAATTATCCCCAGTTCAGAGCCCAAAAGACTTAAGTCTTTTTATACTGAAAATCACCTTGAGATCATTTTATTAAAAGATTTCTCAAGATCTAAGCCAAGTAGATGATATTCAGATTGATCATAAAAGGTTTTCCACTCACACCTTCCCATCTGCAACACGCAAATGGCCAGCCTCTGCCTCTGCCTTCCTGCCAGGCCCAGGGAGAGGGGCCTGGGAAGACAGCACGGGAGACTCAACCCCGTTCCGAATCTCATACGGTCGCTCCCACTTGGGAACGAATGTACCTTCGCTCTGCTTTTCTATTGCATTAAATTCAGTGCAGTTATTTTTATTTAAAATTAAGGGGCGTAGGGTGGTGGCTCGCACCTATAATCACAGCACTTTTGGGAGGTCAAGGCAGGTGGATCACTTGAGCTCAGGAGTTCGAGACCAGCCTGGGCAACATAGCAAAACCCCATTTCTACCAAAAATACAAAAATTAGCCAGGCATGGTGGCACACACCTGTGGTCCCAACCACTTGGAAGGCTGAGACAGGAGGATCACCTGAACCCAGGGAGTGGAAGTTGCAGTAAGCTGAGATCACGCCACTGCACTCCGGCCTGGACAACAGAATGCAACTTTGTCAAAACAAACAAACAAAAAAAAACACATGAAGGAATGCCGTAAGCACAGAAGACAGAGATGGAGTCACTGGCTGGGTTTGCTCATCAACAGGGAATGTGCATCCCCAGGCATCAGGAGTGGTGCTGCGCCCACACCCCAACACCCCAGCTGGGGGACAAAGCACGGGTCGCCAACTGAGCACAGAGACCACCCCCCACCAAGGCAGAGAGAGGTAAGGAGGACTGAGACTGGTCTTCTACTCTAGGACTTAAACTTGGAATAATCCTCCTATTAACAAGTCATTACCATGGTGTCACCGAGAAAACGTTTACTGTAATCACAGACTGTCAGCCCAGGATAACAGAGAGACGCATTAAAACATCAGCCATGAGATATAAATCGTTATTCTATTATCTTTTATTGCAATATGATGAAATAATGACCACTTACAGCTGACAGGTGGTTGGACTGAGAGAGAATTATGTTTGTTTCCAAGACTCAAGAACGGTTTTTAAAAAGCCCCACTGCAAAGTCGAGCTGGTCATCATCTCACCTTTTCTATTTATACCTGTGCCTATCAGTCTTACGAACACTACTCACTTTTTCTATTGGCAATAATATAACATTTTCAGCTCTGATACAGAGCAACAGCAATCCGCCAGCCCAGAGGTCACCCTGAAATTACTCTACCTGAACCTGGTGGAACCCGTGGCTACGGGCACGTCCCAAAATCAAGTTTATGGCTATACCTCTCCCTTCTGTTTACCACTAACAATAATTAGTGAGGCCAAAAACAACAACAGCAACAGAGCACCGTGCTGCTTAACTCAGCTGATCCAACCTCAGAGTCTAAAGAATCCACCTTTAATCAGAAGAGTCAGCCACTCCGAGTGCAGCATGTTCTAAAAGTTGAGATGGTCGTACCAGTACAATTACTGATGGATAAGGACACAGGCTCTTTTCCAAAAATTGTAATGACCCTCCAGTGTGGGAACAGCCCGAAGCTAAAGAATTTACAAGGAACCTGGAAAACACAAGTCAGCTTTCAAGAAGCCCAAGCCTCGAAGGCTTCATAATGGACAGATGAGGCAGGCACAAAACCACAAGCGACAGAGCCCACAGCTACGCTCCTCCGGTTGTCCTGGCCAAGTCACGTCTGACCACCCAATGCCCGCCCCACTCAGCCAGGCAGCATGCAGCTGAGGAACACCTGCACACAAGCCCTTCGGTCTAGGGAAACTTAAGGAACACCACTGCCGTAC
The DNA here is from genome assembly GCA_028533165.1 of Leontopithecus rosalia. Lineage (NCBI taxonomy): Eukaryota > Metazoa > Chordata > Mammalia > Primates > Cebidae > Leontopithecus > Leontopithecus rosalia. The sequence goes on from CM052659.1 coordinate 4,238,162, forward strand.
ATTTTGAGAGGAACATTCTGGGCATCAACCAAAATTGCACAATTAAAAGGTTAAGTCAAGCCCATCAAATCACCTGCAGGGGAAAGCCACTTGAGACAGAGGAGACGGGCTCTCTGTCACCCCTGCATCGCAGCTCACTGATCTACACTGGACAAGTTTCCTCCTTGACAGTATAAACAGATTAATAAATCATTTAAATGCACCTGTCTTCGTGCCTTCATCTTCAAAAACATAGACACCATTTTGTCTCGGGGCCAAGTTTCCATTTTTCACCCGGGGTGACAGAAGTGGAATTGGGCCTATGCTGATGTTGTAGCAGGAGCCCACGGGAAACAGATCTCTCGAACACCGAATAAAGGAGGGAGGAG
>CM052659.1:4245867-4272843 GCA_028533165.1 Leontopithecus rosalia
ATGGGGAGAAATGCCAAATATGGGAGAAGGGGCAGAAGGCAGCAAAACACACTGCCATGTGTGTACCTATGCAACTATCTTGCATGTTCTGCACATGTACCCCAAAACCTAAAATGCAATAAAAATAAAAATTAAAAATTAAATTAAAAATTTAAAAAAAAAAAAAACCCATGCCCCTGACCCTTCAACTACAGCAGAGCAGAGCTCTCTCATTTGTTTAGGACAACTGGCTTCCACCTAAGACTGTGTTTGAAAACAAAGTGCCCGCCACTAGGCTGAGCTCTGTGCTGCCTGGGGCTGCAGGTCTGACACACACTGTGAGGTCTGGGTGAGGCCCAATCTCTGGGCTGACACCCAGGGCCCCACACACCCACCCTCTGTCTTGAAGCGGCCCCTGCCGCGGTCACCAAGGCCCACCTCATTGAAGACGATCCTGGATGGCGGTCTCTTTGTCGGCTTCACTGTGGTTTTCCATGTCCTCCCAAAGAAGTGCTGGTAGGTGACATCAAAGAAAGATACTCGCAGATGGCATTCAACCTCTGACAGTGCCTCCAGCATGCCCTAGGAGACAAGGGGGAAATGGCCCTGAAGGGTCTTGGCACCATGAGCCAGGCAGTCACTGCAGGCCACGAGCGTGCATTTGGGCCACTCGGCATTCACCCTTGCTTAGGAATCAGCACCCCGTGTCCTTCTCGGGGGGCTACCTCCCTCCCACAGCCACAGGCCTTGGTGGGGTTATAAACCAAAGCACTCAGCCTCCCCTGGCCAATGAGACACCGCAGTCCGTTGGAACAGACGCAGGCTTCTGACTCAGCCAGAGCCCAGGACACACAAGATGCAATGACCACAGGAGACATGCGCCTGCCAGGATGAGGCCCAGGGCGGCCAGCAGCCAAGAGGTGAGAGAGAACAAGTCCAGGAGACATCACCTGAGACCTGGCTCAAACCACACCTGAAGCTTATGCTGGCTGTGGATTTGCTGCTGAGTTAACAAATCACCTCTCGCTTAAATCATTTTGGATGGGTTTTTTAATCATCTGCAACAAAATGAGCCTTTCCTGATATAACCAGAAACTCTAAATCCTCAACCTGCCAGATTTTGGGGTGATATTAGCAAAGGAAAAAGCAGACCTTTGAGAATTGAGAAATCATGGCTACAAATACAGAACAAGGCAGCCAGAGCAGAGACAGGACTCTGTGCCAGGACTTCACCACTCACAGTAAGTGCTGCCTTAGGCTTTGCTCTTCCGTGACAGGTTCCCACCTGAGACAGAGTCCTTTGCCTTCCACCCCTTCACTTAGCAAACATTACTCACACATCTATTCTGCACATTGACTCACTGCCAGGCACATTTCCAGGCAGTAGAGAAAGAACAGGGAACAGAACAGACCAAATCTCTGGCCTGACAGGGCTGACATGGAGAGTGGGGAGACAGGTGGGCGGGGCAGGGGAGTCTCTCTGAGATGACCCTTGAGCATAAGAAGAACCACAGGGGTCTGGGGAGAGGAGCCAAGCAGGAGGAGCCACAAACTCAAAGGTCCTGAGCGGAAAACAGCACAGGTGCTCCGGGAGCCAGTGAGAAGTGCAGAACTATATTTAGCTATAGGAACTGTTTGCTTTTTTAAGAAAAGGGTCTCACTCTGTCACCCAGGCTGAAGGTCTGGCCACTGCAACCTCCCCGTCCCGGGCTCAACCGATCCTCCTGCCTGATCTTCTCAAGTAGCTGGGACCACACGTGCACTCCACCACACATGGCTAATTTTTGTACTTTTTGTAGAGGTGGTTTTGCCAGGCTGGTCTCCATCTCCTGTCCGCAAGTGACCCACCCGCCGTGGCCTCCCAAAGTGCTGGATTACAGGGCTGAGCCACCGCACCCAGCCTGTATTTTCTAATCTTCTGTATTACTGATGCTCTGGCATCTGGGGTCTCAGTGATGAGAGAGATTGTCCCCCCGGGAGCCAGCTAATTCCTAGGGTGGCAAATGTCAAGCCTTCCAGAATGTGTCTAACATAAAACCAACCAATCCACACACCCCAGGAGTCCCACCCTCTGCACTGATCTTCCAGAGTCAGTGACCAGATACCTTGGGGACATCCCTGCACCTCAGAGACCATGACATGACTCTCCCTGGCCACCGCCAAGCCTGTCTGGCTGCTCAGCACACCTGGCCCAGTCTTCCCACAAAACCATAATCAAGTCTCTGCCCACACCTCCCTTCTATCCTCCTGCCTCCTGACCAGCCCTGCGCCACCCCCAGGTGGTCTGTGGGACACGGCCTGGCCCTCCTCCGGGGAGCCCTAAGTAACCGAGAGGGTCTCAGCAGCAGGTGGCCTCACCACCCCTGAATGGAGACCAATCCCAGGTACACTCTAAGCAGAAAGCCCGCTGGACTGCAGCAGGCTGGGCCGGGGAAGAGAGGAGGAATGAGCACAGGAGCGTTCAGGCAGGCCTCACAGTGCGAGAAGCTGGGCTTTCACTCCAAACGTACAAGGAGGCCAGGGAGAGATCTAGCAGAAATGACACAGTCTGATTCAGGATTTAAGAAAATTCCTGCAGCTGCCATGCGCCCATGAGACTGTGGGGGAGGGAGTGGACGCAGGGGCTGGTCAGGAGGCTGCTGCCACCATCCAGGCAAGAGACGGAGGGGCAGGGAGGGCGAGAGGAAGTGTGCACACCTGGGCTCTGGAGCGGCTGCATGGTCGTGAAGGGAGAAGCAGGAAGGACCACCTGACTAGGTCGGCCCAGCCCTCCCAGGTCCCACACTGAGTCCGCGTCTCAAGTGAAGCGACCTGGAGGGAAGTGGTGTTATCCATGGGGATGGGGAAGGCGGGCAGAGCAGGTCTGAGGACTCCAAGCCCAGCTCCCATCACCGTGCAGCCTCCCTGTCCCTCATCCCTCTTCCCGGTCCCTCCTCCTCAGTTCCTCCCACATCCAGACCCACCCTCTGAGCCTCCTCATCTCTCCCCAGAGCAATCACCCAGCTTTTCCATGTTGACTGTCTGATGTCCCATCTAGCATGTGAACTCTGTGAGGACACGAGCCTGGAACAGTCCCCTGCTCTGTCCCTGGGACCCAGGCAAGGCCTCAGCGCATGCCCCACCTCACCTGGACTGCCTGGGCTCCTCCAGAGCCCCCTTCTCCCCATCTCCTGCACTCTCTCGGGAGGCCATCATCAGACAGGACCCCGTGGCTCCCAGATCTGTCGCCAGCTTGGGCTTCTTTCCAGAATGCCAGACCCTAACCACCCTCCCGCCACCTCTAGCCTACTTCACACCCAAGTCTATTCAAAGAAGAATCCACTGACAGCTCCCTGAAGACATACAAGGCAAGAGTCCATTCTGTGTCCTCTGCACAGTTCCAAACATGTCACGGTGCCCAATAAATGTCAAACTGAATTCAAATACTCATCCCAAAATAAAGAAATATAATCGGTGATCATGATAAAATTAAACAAAAAGAATAAATGGGACAGTAAGAGAAATATACTAAAACCATTAATAAATTCAATTCAAAACAAGCACGTAACATTCTTCAGCCAACACCTTTCACAGGGAAGAACGCTGTAGCCATTATCTAAAGCTATCAGTTCTCAAAACAACTAAAATTGGACAAACACAGACTATCTATAGCAAACCTTTTCATCATCTATTTCCAAAGTTCTATTTCTCGAACTTACATAAATTCTATTTACCGTCTTTTAAGTGCCGTATTTTGACTGATCTTTGTATATAAAACCAACACTGTGTTCCTGCAGTCAGCCCCGCTTGATCCCAATACGCCAGCATTTACACAGCGCTGGTTTTGCGGTCCTGGTATGTCCAGGGCTGCTGTGTTAATATTCACGAGGGACACCAGTCCGTACTTCTGCTGCCCTGCCCTTACTGGGCATCAGAATTATGGTGGCCTCAAAAAATGAGCTGGGAAGTGTTCCCTCCTGCTCTAGTTTCTGAAAGTTTGTCTAGAATTCATCTTATTTCTTCTTTAGTATCTGATGCAATTCAACATTGTATTTTTAACATCTGTAGCGTACGTTATAGTGATGCTTGTTTCATTTTAATATTGGTAGTCCGTTTTCTCTTTTTTTGTCTTGATCCATTTTATCAATCTTTTCAAAGAATCAACTTCTAGCTTTACTGATTTTCTCTATTATTTGTCCTTGACTGATTTCTACTCCTATCCGTCAGGTGTAAAATAATGACATTTCAGTCAGCAACAGACTGTATATATGACTAGCCCCAGTATTTACCATTTCCTTTCTTCTAATTACTTTGTATCTAGTCAGTCCCTTTATTTGTGTCGTTAAGGAAGAAGCAGAGGTCACTGATTTTCTACCTTCTTTTCTAATATAGTCATGTAAAGCTATACATTTCCCTCAAAGAACTGTATTAGCTAAATCCTACAAATCTATGTATTTTCTTCCATTACTCAGTTCAAATTATTTTCTAATTTCCCTATTAAGTGCTCACTTCAGCACATATACGAATTTTCCCATTCTTCTCTGATCTGGTGTTTTAATTTCCTACTATTTAAGGATTTTCTAGATCTCATATTGTTCTTTATTTCTAACTTAAAAGCACAGTAGTCGGTAAATGTACCTTATAATTTGGGTTCTTTGAAATGTACTGACACATTTTAATGGCCCAGCATAGGTCTATTTTGGTGACTGTTCCACATAAACTTGAGAAGAATGAGTATGCAAACTTCGTTGGGAGTCGCGTCTAAGAGAGGTGACTGACGATATTCTTCAGACCTTCCAAATCCTTATGAGTTTTTTTATCTATTTGTTTTTCAATAATTGAGAGGAGTTAAAAGTCTCCAACCACGATTTTGAATCCGAATACAGTTCCCTTTAGTTCTGTCCAATTTTGCTCTTTTGTACAAAAGTTATCATAGCAGACCTGACTGTTACGCTTTGAAAGACCAGCTGACAAGTCTGGCCTTTGGCTGGAGTCTGGGAACTTAGATTTCAGGAGAGTTCCTACCGCCTAACTGGTCAGAGGGGCACACTGCGCCTAAAGTGCCCAGAGCGGCTTACGCCGAACACCCATTTCCCTTCTGAGAGTCTGGGATTCTGGACCCAACACGGTACATGTGCTGTTATGGTTCACTGCTGGAGGAATCAAACGCATCCTGGGTGACTCACCCGAGAGAGGACTCTCAGAAGCCTGCATCCCCTTCCCCCAGACATCCCCCATACGCCTCCTCCCTTTGCCGTATCCTTCTGCTGCCGTAAATCTTAACTGAGACTATGACTATATGCTGAGCCATGCGAGTCCTCCTGGAGACTCTTCAAACCCGGGAGGTGGTCTCAGAGGCGCTAACACCAGTGCACACACTGTTAGGGATTGCTACGTTTCCCTGATGATCACTGTCTCCGTGAAATGCTTTCTCTCCGGTAACACTCTTCACCTTGAGATCTACTCTTTCTGACGTCGAAACAGTCACAAAGCTTTCTCGGCGCAGTATAGACATGCTGGATGTTTTTCCACCCTTCTCCTTGCAACCCGTTTATGTCTTTACGCAAAGTGGACTTTTTTGTAAACAACGTGTAATTGGGTTTTAAATAACTTTTAACATATGACTTTGGATCAGGAATTGCACTTCTAGGAATTATTCTACAGATATATGTGTACATGGAAAAAATGAGGTTAATGAGGTCATTCACTGCAGCAGTAACTGTAATAGCAAATAACTGGGAAGTCCAAATGTTCTCAATTTGGGCCTCACTAAATAAATTATGGCTCATTCATACAAAGAAATACTGTGCAGTCTTAAGAAATAAGAAAATTTAGGCTGGGCGTGGTGGCTCATGCCTATAATCCAAGCACTTTGGAGGCGAAGACGGGTGGATCACCTGAGGTCAGGAGTTCAAGACCAGCGTGACCAACATGGTGAAAGCCTGTCCCTAAAAAGAAATAAGAAAATTTTCTTCATGTAATAGCATGAATAATCGATGAGATATTCTGCGTGAATTTTTTTGAAAAGCAAGGTACAGAGTCAGGCGCAGTGGCGCAAACCTGTAATCCCAGCACTTTGGGAGTCTGAGGTGGACAGATCACCTGCGCTCAGGAGTTTCAGACAAGCCTAGAAATGGTGAAACGCCATCTCTACCAAAAATGCAAAAATTTAATTGGGCGTGGTGGCGTTCACCTGTGGTCCCAGCTACTCAGGAGGCTGAGGAAGGAGAATTTCTTGAGCTCAGGAGGCGGAGGTTTACAATGAGCTGACATCATGCCACTGCACTGCAGCCTGAGTGACAGTGAGACTCCATCTAAGAAAGAAAGGAAAGAAGGAAGGAAGGAAGGAAGGGAGGAAGGGAGGAAGGGCGGAGGGAGGGATGGAGGGAAAGGAAAAGAAAGAAAGAGAGAGAGAGAAAACAGAATGCAGGAAGTACCATTTGCATTTTAAAAAGAAAAATCAATATAGGTATATTTACTTTCATTTGCCTGGAATTTATGAAAGTTATACAAAAACTTGCTGTATCTAGGGTGACAGGTGCATGGGGTTGCCATGGGATGACTCACTTTTCCTGTGCATCCTTGTCAACCTTGAACTATATGAATTACCTTTTCATAAATTAAAATGAAATGGGGAAATAAAGTTTCCTTGCAAAATTCCTAGGAAAGAGGGAAGTGCTATCAACTATCCTGTGAGCTTCTGGAAGGCAGCTGAGCCAGACGAGGAGGGTGGCGTCCCAGCTAAAGCCGTCGCCCTCGGCAGCTGACTCCACTCCTAGTGGGTTCTGTTGCTCTTCTGTAGAATGGGGGTAAGGTAGTGGCAACTTCACAGGGCTGCTGTGAGGATTAAGTGAATTCACACAGTAAAGTGCTGGAAGTAAAGCCGTAAAAGCAGCAGCCACCACAGAACCTACCACAGTGGCAAAGACACAGCAGGTGCTCAATCAGAGGGCTGGATTGAACGATGGAGAGCATCCGTGATTTAATAATGGTAAATTAGTCACAGACCCGGGGCTCCAACAACTGAATATATGTGAAAATCACTCTCCCAGCTGCAGAGGAAAATGGCCTTGCCAAGCCAAACCCTGTAAAAAGAGTTGACACCAGCAAGACTGATCCTTCTCATGCATTCCCATAGGCCACTGGGCCTCATGAGGACAATCCAATCGTGTGGGTGTCCTGTGGGCAGCAGCACAGAAGCACCAGCTTCTCCAGCATGTTCCCCACTAGCTGAAGGGCACAGATGGATGTGTCGCCATCAGGGCACGGGCCTGAGAGTGCCCAAAGCCGCGGTACATCCAGCCACGCACAGAGATGCCAGAATGCCCAGAGCTCAGCCCCTGCAGTCCTCACTGCCAGGCTGAATGCGGGCCATGCTGAGCCATGCACAAGGCCACCTGATTCAGAAATAACCTAGGAAATCAGATTACTTGGGTTTTTAAATTGCTCCACTGTGGGAAGAAGGGAACCCTAGCCAGTGTCAAAAGTGCTGACCATGTCACTGAATCAGATTCTCTTTGCTGATGGGCCACTTTGCCTCCAAATACTGCCAAGGCCCGAGGTCATGGGTACAATGGCAAGATTCAAGTGAATAAGTGAAAATCAATACAGATGCTCTTTGACCTATGACAGGACTCCATCCTGATAAACCCCGTTTAAGCTGAAAATATCCTACGTTCAAAGGCGTTGAATACACCTAACCCACTGAACACCAGAGCTTAGCGGAGCCCAGCTCAAACACGGTCAGAACACTTGCATTTGCCTACAGTTGGGCAAAGTCATCTAACACAAGTCGTATTTTTAAATAACTGTTGAGTATCTCGTGTCATATATTGAAAACAGCACGGAGAGTGAAAAACAGAATGGCTGTGTGGGTCTCACGGTAAAGTAGAAAAATCAAAAATCAAACCATTGTAAGGCGGAGACCATCACTGCGTGAACTGGAAGCGTCATCTCAGCTAAGAACAGTGACAACATGCATTTGATAACAGCACATTCTGTTACCTGCCTAATGATGGGTCCGTCCAGCCACTTCAGGACACACTGGAATGCTGCTGATTCCTTCACAGGCTGGCGTGCTCTCTGTGGGTGGGGAGGGACAAGCACGTTTTGGGTGAAAATCCTGTGCCAGTCGTTCATCCTGCCCGTCTAAGGGTGACACGGGCCTCCCAGGTGACCTGTGCCAGTCCTAGTCAAATAAAGAGAAGAGCTGTAAGGGGTACTGGGGTCACAGCAGTCCTGAAGGCTTTTGCCTCCCACTGAATCCCAGAGGAACCTCCATCCCCCAAACCCACACTCTGCAAACCAGTGGAGTAGACTTTGCGACTGGCTGCCACCCATGCTGCCTCCCCTGGGAAGTACCATTTGCATTTTAAAAAGAAAAAATTAATGTAGGTATATTTATTTGTTGTATTTGCTTAGAATTTATGAAAATTGTATAAAAACACACTGTATCTAGGGTGATACATCAGGTGCCTGGGGCTGCCATGGGATGATTCGTTTATCCTGTCTAACTCTGAACCATGTGAATTACCTTTTCACAAATAAAAATAAAATGAAATGGGGAAATAAAATCTACCTCCAGAAACGCTCCGCCCCACCCCTACCCCCGTGGGCCAGACTCAGAGCATGACTCTCTCGGCCTCTGTGGCTGATTTCGGATGGGGACCTGAAGGGACATTTTGTTCAGCTGTGTAGGTTAGGTACTACACAAGGACACCAGGGGCACGTGGCCACTGAAATAGAGCCCTAGTGTAGGACCATCTTGTAGGGGCCCAGGGAGTGTGAGAGAAGGAACACAGTCCTTGGCCCAAGAGGTGGTCAGCCTGAAACAGCCCAGGGCCACCTTAGGACACATATAAAAACATGCAGAGAAGGGCCACTAGATCCACATGTCATTATCAGAGACCTTGGCCAGTGGCCCCAAGATACACCAGCTACATGAGCAAAGTCTCTTGTTGCTAAAGCCATATGGGGACAGGTTTCAGGTGTTACCAGTTTCTTGGTGGGACCTGGCTAATTTTGAGTGTTATCCGATCCCATCCGGCCAGACCAGGATCTAAATCTTCTCTAGCCAACACAGAATCCAAAGATCTGAACCTCAGGAAGAGGTTGAATTCTGTAAATTAAAATGTGAGTAAGGAGAAAAAGCAGTGGGTTTGGGCTTCAAGACAGCAGCTCTCTAAGGATGGTCTCCAAACCCAAGATTCATCAGGATCCTGTCAGAGGCTCTACAAGGCAAAACCATCTTCATGACACCCAGATGTGATCTCTTTCACCTTGGTGCCGTGGTGGGGCAGAGGCAGCAGCCGGTAAAGTCGCCGGGGCCTCACTTAACCCAAGGTTGGTTGGGTAGGGTGAGGTACTCCCAACTTCTCACAGAAAAGAACAAGGCAGCTTCAAGCAACAGTATCCTTGGTGAAGCTGGGAAAACCATTAATCTGATTATATCTTGACCATTAAGTACATGCCTTCTTAACATTGTGAGACAAAATGGAAAATCCAGAAAAAGCACTTCTGCTACAAACAGAAAGCTCAGTCATCCCAGGGAAGCCTCGCTGCGGCTGGGCTGCGAGCGGAACGCACTGCTTTTTTTATTCAACACCATTTCTGCTAAAAAGAATGACTGAGAGACAAAACACGGGTCCTTGGCAGACATCTTCTCCAACGTGAACAAAGTGAGCATGTCACTCCAGGGAAAACAACTATAACAAAAATGGAGTTCCCAAGCAAAAGTTAGAATTGAGAACATTTGCACCCTCCACCGGGAGCCTACCAGCTTCGAACGTCTCCAAGGCCTCCCTGAGGAGACGGGCAGGGATACCAAGTGGTCGTCTAAGGTCACACCACTAAATGTGTCCACAGTCGGAAGGTCCGCACAACCCTGTGAACCACTGTTTTCCAAACAATACGTACTGGTACGAATTCCTGCAAGAATAAAACGTCCTACTCCAACCATGTGATGAAGTTGTCAGGAAAAAAAAAAAACAGTAAAGCATCCGCCCAAAGACAGACAGACCGTGAAGAGTTCATTCACGTGGTGGAGACTCCGCTTTAGAACAAATCCTCACGAAAATTCTGCTCAGGGGGTTTTCAGTGCAGCAGCGAAGAATATCCAAGAGACTCCTCCCTAACGAGGTGGGGATGGATTCCCTTCATGTACTTAAACCAAGGCAGCAGAGGGCAACAGACCGAACACAGAAGCACACAGGAGCCTTCAGCGTCTTCTCTTAAGGAGACTGTAAAGATATTTGCAAAAATGCAGAAGAATCCCACCCTTCTACATTTGTTTGTTTTGGATAATATAGTTGGTTTTTGTAAAAAATGTTTTTATGTTAACGTCACAGCTGTATTGTTATTTTTAAATAAATTAATGTTTTTAACACTTCTCAGTTTTAACTTCTACGGCAGTGAACACTGGTAGACATAACTCACATGAACGAAAGGGCTTTGGGTAAAGGTGTCCGAGACCACAGCGTTTGAGAAGGGTCGTCCTAACGGTTCACCCCCGCCACGTTCCTGGCCTGTGTGGGAACCGAGAGAACGTGGCCAGGTAGCCTGGGACATCCCCAGACCCCAGGGCCTTGGCCCAGGGTCCTGCCTTCACCCACAATGGACCCAGATGCTGCCTGTGAGCCAGGTACTCCTCAGCAGACCAGTCAGTCTGGTCCTGTGTGAATCCAGCAGGCACACAAGTTGGTTTGTTGCTTTTTGTTCTCTGTGCGCTATTTTTGTGGCTCAACCGCCCTTGTTTTGTGGAGGACCCTCACCCGATTCCATGTGTGGGGAGGGCTGCTCTCCAATTCCAGCCAAAGGCCTGCAGTGATTGATTCAAGGAGGAACACATGACCCACACTGAGCCATCCATCTTCCCCAGGAGACTGGAGCCCAGGCTGTCTCTCCTCCAGTGCCCATGGCTGCCCACACCACGCCAGCTCAGATCCCCAGGAGCCACCCGGCCACCACAGGGAAAGCAGACTTTGGACTTCTGACCTCCCAAACTGGAAAAGAATAAATTTGTGCTACTTTAAGCAACCAGGTCTATGGGACTTTCCAACAGAAGCCACAGGAAATCATACAGCTGCCCACGACTAATAAGCAGAAGATGCCTGACCAATACCAGCTCAAGAGCCACCTCCTCCAGGAGGGCTTCCTAGGTGGTCCCAGGATCCAGGCCCCGGGGTCACATGGCCCCTGTGCTTCCCCTGGTCACAGCATCTGTCACCTGTCTCGTGTTGATCTGCTCACTGACCAAGTTCTTAAAGAAAGAAGTCGCCTCCTGTGTCCTCGGTACCATCACAACTCAGTAACCAGTCACAGGATCAAACTGAAGCTTTAGCAAGGCTATCCTCCAGCCTTTCTCTCCCACTGACATTTTACAACATTCAGAAGAGTATTCACACAAAATGCAGGCCGTCATGGCCTCAAGTGGGGATTTCAGTCTTCCTGACGTGGATGCCCATGCTCCTCACCTCCTCATATTTCTGACCCGGTGCCTCCTGCCCTCTCCCTGGATGTCTGCAGGACTCAGTGCCACACCCGGCCTGAGGACGCTGCTGAAGGATGTGCACACCAGTCCACCATCACAGGGGCCACGAAGCGTGCCGGCCCCTACTATGCCAGCAGGGGACACACTAGGCAGAAGGGCATCCATTCGGAAAGCACCTGCCACCCGCAAGGAAGTCCTGAGGCTTGAGATGTGGAGGCAGGGCAGCCACAGTCAGAGGGGCCACGGAGGACGGGGGGACTTCTGAGACTGTGGGGGTGGGAGCTGAGGTGGCCGCAGCGGCTCTCACTGCCCTCCCAGCACCTCGCAAACCTCTCCAGGTGCCCTTCCGCCTGCTCCTCGCTCCTTTCCACCACTGCACTAGCCTGCAGGAGTCAAACCAAATGCTGCCTCCTCAGAGCGCCATCTCCACCTCTGGCTGCTCCCACTTAGTGCAGGTGACAGAAGAGCCAGCATGCTTCACCAGGGCTATGCTGTTTTCCTGTGAGACTGTGAGTTCTGTGACATCAGGCTGGGTCTTCAGCAAAAGTCTTTTTTTTTTTTCTTTTTGAGACTCACTCTGTCATCAGGCTGGAGTGCAGTGACACAACCTAGGCTCACTGTAAGCTCTGCCTCCCGGGTTCAAGTGATCCTCCTGCCTCAGCCTCCTCAGTAGCTGGGACTACAGGCACACGCCACCAAACCCAGCCAAGATTTGTATTTTTAGTGGAGACAGGGTTTCACCATGTTAGTCAGGATGGTCTCGTTCTCTTGACCTCATGATCCACCCACCTCGGCCTCCCAAAGCGCTGGGATCACAGGCAGAGCCTCGGCACCCGGCCAGCAAAACTCTTTTAAGGATGAAATACCAATGCCCCGAAAGAAGTGCAGCGGGCCTCTGGGGCCAAACAAACAATAAGATAAATGGACAGGCCTCCAGGTCTTGAAGCCAAGGAAAGGGTACAGTGGGCTCTCCAGGAAGAAAATACGCCCATCTTTATTGAGCCCCTGATGCAAGACAAGTCCTCACGAACATTTCCACGGTTACTGTTCCAACAGTTCTGCAAAATGAGAATCGCCATTATCTCCATCTTACAGATGAGAAAACCGAGACTCAGAGAGGTTAAGCAGCCCATCCAAGGTCACAGGGCTAGCTATTGTAACTAGCTATTACAATAGTATCATAGTTATAATACTGTAAACTATTAAAACTACCCCCCCTACCTCAACCAAGGAGGCCAAGAAAGGCCCAGAGGGAAAGAGGAAGAGCACCGAAGGAGCCCAGGGACCCAGGGCTAATGTTCTCTCCTCTTTAACTTCAGGACAGACTCAGCCTCCCCACCTGTTTCCAACCTCCAAAATGAGGGCTGTGAAATCCCCCTGAGATCTCTCAGCAACCGTTTCCCAAGCCCTTGTGTTCCAGGGCATAAGGCGGCTGTGAAATGCGCTGCTTCAAGCATCCAGAGAGCCAGCGGGGGAGAAAGACAAGGTGTGTGTCAGCAGCACACAGGGCAAGGGCACCAGCCTAACACAGCCCCCCTCCACCCCCAGAGGGTGCAGAGGTGGGCGGGGCTGAAGCCCCACAGATAGCGGTTCCCAGGAAAAGGAAAGCGCAGGGGGTAGGAGGCGCTGCCAGGACCCAGGAAGCCTCCTTCCCAGAACGGAAAATGTGTATTGCCTGAGACCCAGATGCCTTGGGGAGCTTTTGGGGAAGCAGAGGCCTGATTAAGCACTGCCTGGAATTCCCTCATTCACGAACATTCTTCCAGCACCTACCCTGAGCCCTGGAGAAACGGTCTTGAACACAGCAGACAAGCTCGCTGCCCCCATAGAACGTACAGAAAAAGGACACAAATTAGCACACACAAAAAAGACAGTAACCTGGCCGGGCGCAGTGACTCAAGCCTGTAATCCCAGCACTTTGGGAGGCCGAGGCGGGTGGATCACAAGGTCATGAGATCGAGACCATCCTGGTCAAGATGGTGAAACCCCGTCTCTACTAAAGATACAAAAAATTAGCTGGGCATGGTGGCGCGTGCCTGTAATCCCAGCTGCTCGGGAGGCTGAGGCAGGAGAATTGCCTGAACCCAGGAGGCGGAGGTTGCGGTGAGCCGAGATCGCGCCATTGCACTCCAGCCTGGGTAACAAGAGCGAAACTCCGTCTCAAAAAAATAAATAAATAAAAGACAGTAACCTATGGAAACTGCACAGGGGAGCTGCAATGAACAGAGCCCCAGGTCAGGACCAGGAGACGCTGCCCCCCGCCATCGGAAACGCTCTCCTTTTGCCAACTGCACACACGTGGGGGGCTGGATTTCCTTCACAGACGTCCACCAAAGCCACACATGGCGACATACGGCGACAGAAAGCAGCGGTGTCCTACGCAGACAGACAGGAGGAATCTCGGGCAGCAGGGGGCCTGCACGCGTGGGGAAGGGCACGCGGGAGCGGGTGGCGTGTTCCGGGTCCGGTCGGCCGGGAGGTCCCAGGGCAGGAGGGGGGCGCGGAAGGGAGGCGGCCCCGGACAGGAGAGAGCCTCGCGGGCACGCCCGGGGACCGCAGGAGGGAAACGGCGGCGAGGGTGGGGTCCGCGGGCTCTGGCCCGGGAAGGATGTACGCAGACGAGAGCGCGGGGAGCCAAGAACCAGGTCAGCGGCACCGCAGTTCCTGCAACCGAAGGGCTGCAGAGAGGGCAGGGGGCGGGGGCGGGGGCGGGGGGCAAAGGGCAGGGGCAGAGGGGGAATCCACGTAGCCCAACTGCAGCCGGCGGCCCGGGCCGCACCAAGTGTCCCGATGAGGGGGGAAGCCTGCGACTGACGCGGGGACAGGTCTCGCCGCGCGCCGCCGCCAGACCCCAGGCCCCGGGCCCCCACGCAGAAGGGCACGGACCATCCTACCGCAGAGCCCCGAGGCTCCGGCCGACACTGCAGCCCGGTGCGCCTCGAGGCCGCGTCCAACCTCCCCCGCGGCGTTGGCCCACATGGTTCCGCCCGCCGCGGGCCGCGTTACCTAGGAGACCGGAGGCCGCGGAACCTACGCTTTTGAGAGTCCCCAGTCGACAGACCCGAAGGCCCGGCGGCCGGTGCTCAACGCAGCCGCAGGCCTTAAGGACCTAAGACTGGCCGAGGGGCGCGCCTCGTCCGCTGCCACCCGCGGGCGGAGCCTTGGAAGGCTGCGCGCGCCGCGCACTTCAGGCCGAAAACCCGCCTCGCGTCACTTTTGCCGTCAGGGCCGCGGAGCCAATCAGAGCCCAAGTCGAGGGCTCGGCTTCGCGAGCGCCAGCCAATCGGTGCGGCGGCGGGCCCGTCCTGATTTGCATGTCCGGCGACCCTTCAACCAATGGTAATGTGACTGGCGTGAACAGCAGCCAATTAGAAGCTGGAAGAGGCGTGGCCCCGGGCGTCCCACGAGGTGAAGATGCTGCCGGCGGAACCTGCCGGAGAGAGCGGGATTCGGGGGCGCTAAAGTCGCAGGGGCAGGGCGGGAAGGAAGATCCGGCGCGGGGCTCAGGATCCGGAGCTGGAGCCCCCAGGTGAGTACGGGGGAGACCCCGGCGGGGCGCGCTTTCCCCCGACCTGCGCCGGGACGGCGGCAGCGGGCACCCGCGAGGCTCGCGCTGCGGCAGGCGCCGCGGTGCCGTCTCCATCTCCTCTTCCCCGGCCCTGCGTCCCTGCCTCCGCCTCCGTGTCACCTCCTCAGCCTCCTCACCTCCTTCTCCGTCGTCTCCCTTCCCCCATCCCTTCCTCTTTCCTTCGCGGTCCTGCCGCCCGACCCTTCAGCCCGCATCCCAGACCCCTGCCCCCGCCGCCGTCCCTCCTTCACCCCGGTGCACCTCTTCCCCGTCTCGGCCCGCTCCGGTCCCCGCAGCCTCGCCCTCCCCTTCCCTCCATCCTCCTCCCATCCCCTCTCCCGGCCTCTGCGCAGCCCCACCGGGGCGCTGCTGGTCCCGGTCCTCCCCATCTCTACCCCCGGTTGCTCCTCAAGGCTCACCCATCGTTCTCGCAGCCTGTCCCTGTATCACCCCGGTCCCTTTCTCCATCGTCCCTCCCTCCCATTCTGCCCCCAGCCCCTCCGACCTCCCCTGGGGCAGGCTGTCACCGCCTTACCTGGCTCCCCTGGACTGTGACCCTGCTTCCTGCACCCGTTCCTCGAGCTGTCTACACCCCTGAGCCCCTACTATCTTAAGCTTCTCCCTCCTGCCAGGCCTTGGCACAAAGCCCTTCCCTACCTGCTGCTGCTCCCGGGAGGGAGGCAAAGACCCCGCTGCTGCACCACGTCCTGCGGCAGTAGCAGTGGCAGCAGCCAGGGTACCTGCCCACTTTCCCACCCCGCCATCCAGGCGCATCCTGGTGTTGCTCCTCCTGCCATTTGTCCTGGGGCCTCCTGCAGGGGCTGTGCTTTGCCTGCAGCATCCCAGGGTGCTCCAGGTGGGAAGCCCCTTAACACCCTCCCTGGCCACCATCTCCCTCCCTCCCCGCCCCCACTTTCCTGCTCAGCCTCACTTTGTGATTCAGCATTTTTGGGGTTGGTAACTTTCTTGCTTCCTGTAGTGATAGGGACGTGGCCACGGAAACTGAAGGCAGGGGGTCTTAACCCTGCAGTTAGAGGGCTACCTTAGGAACCGGACCTGAGCTGCCTGGCTGGGAGGGGGCTGAGGAGCTGGGGACAGCCAATGGGGGTGGCCTTTTCCTCCCTTTCATTTGTCCGCCCTGTGTTGAACTGTGTCCAAGCGGAGATGGCATAAGTAATAGCTGTTGGGGAAATGGACTATTAGCATTTATGGAAATTAATACATCCACATCCGAGGAGCAGGAACACCAAGTTCAGGCCACAGCTGTCCCACTGTCTGTCGCTTCAGGATTTCTTCTTTCTCTGCAACTTCTCCCCCCTCAAAAACGCCAGCCTCCCCCCTCCCCTTCCCCCCAGTGCCAAGAGTAAGCTCCTGCTTTGCTAAGGAAGCCGCATACGGGCCCCGCGTTGCAGGGTTTGGGGACCTACATGTGAAGAGTCGCATCTGCCCACCTGATTCTTGCCTGGCGGCTCTGTCTCCCCCAGAACCCTGTGCGGCTCCTGGCCCTGTGATTTGACGGTGTGGGTCCCTAAGAGTGCACTTGGTCCCCCAGGTCCTGCCATTCTTTCTGGAGACAGCTCTCCAAAGCCACACTCGGCCTCGATGGCGCTGACGGTGTTGGGCTGCATGCAGCACATCTCTGCCTGGAAAGCAGCATGGTAGAGGCTTCCCTGTTCACACCCAGGGCCATTTTTTTACCCTGCGCCAGTCAGCACATGCTTGGTCAGTGCTCATCGGCACCTGGGGACTGAGCCGGGCACTGGAGCGGGTGGTGTCGTAAGAAGCGTGAGACCCTTGTCGTGTGTTTCTTGGTTCACAACCGTCTTGGGTCTGGATGCAGAGCTAGATGGGAAGCAGGGTGCACAGAAGTCATCGCACCCAGGAGATGGGACATGGGCCACCATGCTAGGGAACTGGAAAGACCGAGGGTGCCACGGGCTGGCCAGCTAGAGGAGGCTTGCTCATTTTTTTTCCTTTTTCAGCAATCTTCTAAGACCCAAATGATTCAGGAGGAAGTGAGTGCCACACGGTTTTGATTTGGCAGTTTCCGGCCTGAGCTTGGAGGGAGGGGCCTCCCCCAGACCTTCCTGTGTGTTGGTGCTTTGCCGTGGTAACGTGCTTCCGTTTCCAGGGACTCTGGCCAGGAGTGGCATGTGTTTGGTTCTTGGCTAAATTCTCCGTGATTGTCACGTTGTTAGAGGTCCCAGAGAGAATGTTTTTCGGGGGTCCCTGAATAGGGAGGCAGGACAGTGGGCCGCTGGGGGCGGTATTCGAGAAGGATTGATGCCAGAGGTGTCTAAGGCCACAGACCCATGCCTCCCGCCAGTCCCCTTCCCAGCACCAGGAGGACTTGGGTCGTGACCGCCCAACAGCCGGTCATCCTTGCTGCCAGAGGACTAAACAGAAACCCAGAGGACAGAGGCTTCTCCAGGGTCACACAGCGGCAGTAACAGAGCTGGGTTGGACCCTCTACTTCCTACTTATTTGAGCCCAGTTCATATCTTGGCTATCCGAGCTGGGGGAAGCCAGCACCCCAGGACATGACCGGCTCTCTCTTGGGAAGGCCACTTGGAGGCATTGCTGAGGTTCATGGGAACAGCCAGTGCCCTCAGTTGTGTCCCAGTCGCTGGAGGGGCTGTTGGGAACGGGAGGTGCCACTACCGTGGAGATTTCTCAGTGACTCACTCCTGCCTGTCATGCAAAGGTGCTGTTGTTCATGGCCTTCAAAGAGATGGCCCCATAGGTAGAGAAGAGTGAGGGCACCAGGTCCCTGGTGGGATGAGGGAGACAAGGGACCCTCCCCACACTGGAACTGCACTCATGACCTCAGTTTATCTCAGGCACTTGTAAATAACCCTGCAAGGGAGGCTGATAGGGAAACTGAGGCACGGGGCAGCACTGAAACTGATCCTGGCCTCCAAGCTAGCGAGGAAACCTTAATTCTCTTCCTGCCCTGCTAGGACTCTGTGGCAGGTGCCCCCTCCACCATCACCCCTGCCCCATGGACCTGAACAGATGCTGGGCCTTAGTGTCCTTTGCCACATCCTGGGAAGCCCAGATGAAGGCCGGCCTCCCTCTTCCTGCACACCTGCCTTGGGGTGAGCCCTGGGCTCAGGCCCCTGCCTGAGGGTGCCCTCTGGCACACCCAGGTTTCCACTCAGATGCCTGCTGGCTAGGGTCTCAGGAGGCCACTCCCTGCTCTGCCCAGTGACCACGTGGTTAGCCCGGAAACCTGGGTTCTTTGTGTCTTCAGCCGCAGAACAGGCCCCATGCCCACCCCACCAGCTTCTGCAGCACCTGTCCCCTTGCTGGCAGCCCCCCTCCGTTTCTCCAGCACACGGGCACCCGCAGAGCTAACTGCTTTGATGCCACGCTAGTTGCAGATAAAGTAGGATTGGGAAAAGGGGGAAGTGGAGAAATGGTGGAGACCACCTTCCTGGCTTCCCGCCTACACCTGGACCCAGGGAGAGGCTTTCCTGCCTGTGGTCTTGAGCCCTGACTGCCAAACGGCCAAGAGTCATCACCCGACTCTGTGGCTGGGAGCCAGAAACGGGTTTCTTCTCAGACCCCGCACCAGATTCAATCCGTTCCACATGGCCAATTTTCTGGAGCGACCTCCTAGGTCCAGTAGACCCTTGAGGTCTGGTCTGCAGGGGTCCTCTGTCACCAGCCTGGGCTCTCTCCTCGCCAGAGACTTAGCTCTCTCAGACTCTGGCTCTCTGGCCTACTAAGCCGAATAGATCATTCATGTGTCCCTCTATCTGGATGGGTGAACTGGTGCCTCACGGTAGGAGCCTGGGGCCAGTCCCTGGCACACAGTAGGTCCTGGGTAACTGTCAGCTCTCCTTCTTCCAGTCGGAAGCAGAGTCCCAGCCACCATCCTGCCTGGAGCTCAGGTGGTTCCTGGGCAGCCAAACCAAGCCCCCAGGCAAACCGGAACAGAGCAAGCTGGGTTTCCTTCTGCGTGGTTTCCTGAGAACCCTCAGCAGTCCCTCAGCTGGAGAGCCCCACTGAGTGATTTCACAGTGGAGAAGGAAGGAGGGAAGGAAAGGGAAGAGAGGGCAAGAGGGGAGAGCCCATTGCCCTGGTCTGCAGGGAACAGCCTCCCTGTCAGGGAAGGACACTCCTGGCCTGTACTCTCTGACCTTGGGCCTTGTGGAGGGCCCAGAAGCCTGCTGGATGCCCCCTGCACACCTGCCCACCGTCTGTCAGATTCCAGCAGCCCCTGGGAACTGAGGGGGTTGCAGAGCCATGCTCTGAGCATGCTTGCCCTCCTTCACCATGGATGTGTTTTCATTTTCCACCCCCTGCAGCTTCATGATCTTTCACTGCAATCTCAGACCCTGGTATCCACAAGCTATCAATGCAGCCTAGGGCAGAAGGCTCTAGAATTCTGCCTCAGAGCCCTGTGATCTCAAATACTCAGCCATGCCAGGGGATCTCTGGAAGGGATATTCTGCCATCCCTCCTAGATACAGGAGGGTAAGGAATAACTAGAGTGCATGGGTAAGGAGATTCAGCTCCATCTATTCACTAGAAAACAAATTTGAATTTAAAACATTGTTTTACCAGTGAAGGGCGAAGGCCTTTGCAGCAGACATTTGAAGGAACAAGGATGAGCGAGGCCCACCTCCGGCCTCCAGGGCTGAGAGCCAGGAAAGGGGTGCAGTGACCACGTGCTCAGAATGGCCAGAGAACACCCTGCTGATGGGGAGGGAGAGATGGGGGCACGGAGGACATTTGACCTGGACCTTGAAAGACAGGCAGGTTGTGATAGGCAGAGCTAAGGAAGGACAGTCTGGGAAAGGGCTCTGCATGGGCAAGGTCACTGGGAGGACTGGGCAGGCTGGATGACGGCCAGAGGCCCAGTGCGGTCACAGGCTGGGGCATGAATATGGGTGAACAGGATGACTAGAAGGAGGACAGCAGGGCCAAGGCCGCCATGGGGCTAGATGGTGATGCGGAGGGAGGAAGAGGGAATCCCAGGAGCCCCCAAGCTTTTCTGGCTGCACAGACAGAAAGAGGCAGAGTCGGAATGGGGGCTTCTGGATGGGGAAGACTGGGCTCGGTCAACCTTGGGCTTCCTGTGTGTTGGACAGCAGTACCCACGGGCATTGAGAAGGCGGGGCTGGGCTTCACAGGAGAGGTGGGACCTGAAGGTGACTGCCACCTACCCACTGGTCGCAGCCCTGACATTGTCACCTGGGGGTAGTGCCAAGGGTGACCGAGGATGTGGGTTTGGGAGGGAAGATGAAAGTCAAGACGGGAAGGAACCTTGGATTCTTCCAGAGCCCAGGGAGGAGAGGAAAAGAGAGGAGGGCAGGTATCTGCTGCTAAGGAGGCAGCCTCTGTGGAGAGGGAAGCAGAGCTGGGCTCTCAGGAGCGGCAATGGGGCACCAGACCCCAGATTCACACCACCTGCTTCCTAGCACTCGCCAACCATCTTACCCCATCTGACTGAGGCAGAAACATTGGAAGTCAAAGTGGCTTCCCTAAGGCCTCCGAGCTACCAGGCACAGGAGCCAGGATGCCAAGCCAAAGCCCACTCCAGTAACCTTGGGACTCCACTGCCACTGGCTGTGGAAGAGGAAAAGGAAAATGTGGGCACGGGCTGGCTCCGGGCTTGGCGGGTGCAGAGAAGAAGGCGCTTTGCCACTTAACGGTGGCCGCCAGCAGCGCCTTCTTGCATCCGCCCCTTGAGAGGATTGCCACGCCACATTCCTTCATTTCCTGACTTAATAGCGCTTTTCTGGGGACACCTGTGAACTGTGGGCTAGGGCTTAGCCTTATTGGTGTCTCTGCATAGGTTGGCTCGATAGCGGCTTCCGTCCTGTGTAAGAACTGGGGAGTCTTGGAGGCCTGGGCCTGCCGAGGATCCTGAGCTGTCGATCCCAGCAAGCTTGCAGGGTGTGGTGCCCGCCCAGCCCCCTGACCAGGACCCAGGGGTCCTGGTACAGCTTAGCAGGCTCCTTGGCCACCAGTCCCTGGTAACTCAGATCAGGGTTCCAAGAGCGTGCTTTGAGAAACGCTCCCTAGCCATTTCAGTCTGTCGGTGAGCCTGCCTGCCTCCACATCTCCTTAAGGAAGCACACGAGAAAGCTCTTCGTGATGGCCGAAAGCTCCAGCGAAAAGGACTTAGCAGGGGTTTCTGTGATTCTTGGGAGCATGTGAAGCTCATGTTCTACTGGAATGACCTGCTGAGCTTCTGTCAGCTTCGAACCCAAGGTCTCGCTTTCATCCTGCTGTGCGTGGCAGGGTGCCTTGTTCGTTTCCAAGCCTCTTGGAATGTGGTTTGATTCAGGGGTACTGATGGCCAGAGTGCCTGCCATGGCAGAGGAGGCCAGAGGGCAGTACAGGAGCCAGTCCTTTCCACTCTGTGCCTGACCATAGAGTCTGTCACCTGTCTGCGCCTTGTCTGTGCCCCGTCTACACCCTGCCTGTGCCGTCTACGCCCTCTCCACACCCTGACTGCGCCCGTCTGTGCCCCGTCCACATCCTGCCTACACCCTGTCTGCACCCCATCTGCACCCCCCTTCTCCTTGCCCTGTCTGTTCCCTGTATGTCTAGATAGATCCTGCAGCACCTCCGCCTCTGCTCAGCCGTCCCTCCGCACCCCACAGCGGATATTGCCTTTCCATGGCAATGAGTAGCAGGTATTTTTAGTAACCCAGATGAGGAGGTATTCAGGTGTCACAGACAGGAGGCCCTAAGCCATCTTGTCCCTTTGCTCCTACAAAGGAAACAGGATGCCCAAAACAGGAATTGCAAACCCAACTCAAAACCGCCCCATTCCGTAGGGACACGGTGCTTTGCTCCTGGAAGGAGCAAATAAATGTAAATAAGGATGCCTCCTTATTTACATCCTTCCTGCTTAAAAGGCAGTGGGGTGTCCAGGGGACATCAGCCACCCTACGCTGGGGCACGTCAGAGGCTCCAGGGAGCTGCTGTGCGCTCTCTCTGTCCCAAAAGATGGGTCTGGGCAAGACCACTAGGGCAGGTGAGGCCACTGGGGCAGGCAAGCCCACTCCTGTGAGGAGTGAATCCCTCCCCCCACTGTCCTGCTGGTGTGAGTAAGTTATCAACAGGTCCTGCGTGGGAGCTTTCCAGAAGGAAAACAGTGATATTCCTGGGAGGAAGGGGCCTGTGTAGATGAAGCCTGTAGGCCTTTGGGGTCTGAAGTAGTACCTGGGGCCCCGGTGGCACCAGTACCGATAACCCTCTCCCGGCCAGTGCTGCAGTGAGGACCGAGCCTGGAGAATGTCACTCGCTTCTTAGTAACCCATGAATCCAGCCAGGACAAGGTCGCTGCCCTCAGGGCCCACATCAGACAGGAGGAGGCATATGGTCCAGGGGACCAAGGCGCCACTCAGGCCACCACCAAAGTGTCAGCAGTGTCCATTCCACGTGGTTGGGAAACGGGGAAGCACTGGATGCCCTCGGCCTCCCAGGCGGGGAGAGTGGGGTCCAAAGGTGCAGAGATGGCATGGGGTGTCGGGGCACCACGGGGAGAGGGACAAGGGCAGCTGAGGAGGGTCCTTGGAGACCGGAACATCTTTCACAGAGGCCTCCTGCTTCCTCTGTGCCGCTCAGCTGGGCCATTCATCTGGCCTGGCGGGGAGAGAAGCTGACAAGGATCCCTCTTCGACCTGCAGGCCCCAGAACCTGCTCTGTTCCTTTGCTGCCCTCGGAGCCCTGAGCTGCTCCAACTGCCTGTGATCACCACACATACACACACACACCCACTATACACACTCCCAACACACATACACACTCCCGACAGACACACACACACTGCCCCGACACACACACACATACACACACAGACACTCCCAACGCAGACACACACACAGATATACACACACACTCCCAACACAGACACATACACCCCCAACACACAGACACACACACTCCCAACACATGCACAGACACACACACACTCCCAACACACGCAGACAGATTCTCCCAACAGACACAGACACACACACACGCTCCCAACACAGACACACACTCTCAGCAGACACACACTCTCCCAACACAGACACACACACACTCCCAACACTCACACACACCCAACACACACAGACCCACACACACTCCCAGCACACACACACACAGACACACGTGTGTGACACTGACAGACACCCAACACACACACACTCCCAACACACACCCAGCACACACACACACAGCCACACACACTCCCAACACACACACAGACACAGAGCCTGTGTCACCAGCCCTCATTCTCTGCCTCACCCAGGGCCAGAAGGCTCTGGCTAAGCCCCCAGGGGTGCCACTGGGAGGGATGCCAAGGAAAGGGTCTCTCCCACCTTCTGGCAACCCAGTAACCATAGTCACCAAGGCCTGGAGCGGCCCAGCCACCTGTTGGGCTGTATGGGTGCTGAGGGTCTGGCTGGGTCCTGTGGTACACTAATGCGGGTGGGTCTCTGGGGAGCAGCAGGAAAGGTGGAGCCTCAGGTCAGGGAACACCTCCCCCCAGGCTCTGGAGAGGTCAGTTATTAGAGTGGAATGCCTGGTCTCTGATGAAGCCCAGGACATGCAGGGACATGAACCAGTGTGGTGCGGCAGTGTTGCTCAGCGTGGTGGTAGGACTGGGTCCTGGGCTTCTGGAGCCAGCGCCTCAAAAAGCCCCTCTAGGCTCTCCGACCCTTTGAAACCATGTAGCCCAGCCTCCTCATTCTATAGAGAGGGAAACTGTGGCCGGGGGGCTCATCCTTGATAGAGCCAGGGTCATGGTGCAGCTCAGACTGAGCCCCCTCGATATCCTGTAGTCTCTCTAAGGATGCCCTACAATGGTCATGACTGCTGACATCTGTCCATGCCTAGACTGTGGGCCTCGTGAGACTAGAACATGCCTGCTGTCCCCATCACCTCTGTCCTCCAGCTCAGCCTGCCTGGTAATGCACTGCCATTGAGGCCTTGGAACCACGCCTAGGCTTCCCGCTGGCAGGCAAACAGTGTCCCCAACACCAGCTCCCTGATTTCATCTCCCCTGGCCGTGGCAGGCAGGGAGAAGCCTTCAGAACCAGGGAGGCCCAGAGGGCTCCTGGCCCCACGGCTGCCAACTGTGACACCGAGGGATCCTCCCCAAGGTGCATTACCTGCCAGGCACAATCCTGCTCTGAACACCCTGAACAACAGGCAGTGCCCAGGGGAGGACAGAAACAGCCTGAGGTCTCGGGGGCCTGACACTCAGCCAGATCTGGCAGGGGGCGGGGATGCACCTCCTCAGCTGAGGATGAGACAGAGCCAGGTGCCTGCCATGGCCGCTTCGGCCTGAGCTGGTGTTGGTAGCTGATGGCCACAGGCCCCCTGCCGCCTGGCTTCTGTGCTGAGTGCCCTGTCCCAGCCCCTGAGCCGGACGTGCTGCCCACACCCCCGATGAGGACACAGCTTGTGTTTTTAGAACCAAGGGACTTAATTATGTGGAGGGAAATCCACTGAACTGCAGAAACCATCCCAGCACATCCCGATCAGGTGTTCCCAAGTGGTAGCTGGAGAAAGCCAAGGTTCCTCAAGTGAATTTCCAGGGGAGTTGAAGGTCTGCCAGGGCTAGGAGGTGCCAGGAGGGGGCTGGACAGCTGAGAGCAGCTGCCCTCCTGCCGGAAGAGGAGGAGGCGCAAGGACTGCCATCCCTGTCGTTCCTTGAGCCCACAGCTGCCCTGAGTTGCAGATTTGCTCTGGCTCCGGACCCCTGCTTAGCCCCCTCCACAGATTTGCTCTTCACCCTCAGCTCCTCCCGTCACTGCATCCCAGGTGAGAACAGGTCCTAGACCTTGTCTCAGGTCACACAGCTACCAGAGGACAGAACTAGAATATTCCCGCAGCAGAAGCCTGATCCTGTGCCCTAGATGACCCATTCACGGGGCGGGCAATCGCCCTTGGCCTCGTTCCTGGCCCATAGTCACCAGGATGCCAAGTAAAGTGGGGGTGAGGCCAGCCAACAGCCCCAGTAGCCTGGCCCCTGCTGGCCTGCTCCGGAGCCTGTGCTCCAAGCTGGGGTGGTGGAACTTCCTGCAGGGTTTCCCATCCCACCCCTGGAACTTGCTTTCCCTGCTTCCCACACACAGACAGCCCCGACCAGAGCGGGGTCATGGGGTCAGAGGCAGGGTCCGTGTGGTGCAGAGCAGGGGTTCCTCCTCACTGGCTCAGCTGCCTTCAGCCACTGCAGACACGTGGGTGCCCTCCACCTTCTCCATTCAGCGTCTTAGCTTGAGCCCTTCCCCAGCCGGGAACCCTCACTGAGTGGCCGCGTTAGATTCTCCCGCTTGTCCATAATTCACTTAAACATGATTTCCTTCAAGAACTGTCAGCTCTTCCCTCTTCCGAATCAGGATGTGGCAAACATTAGTGTGCATCTCACTTCATTTCCTTTCTTGAATTATCAGGATAAAGTTACAGAGGTAGGATTTCTGGATCCCACGCTATGGACCTCTGCTACCCAGTTCCTTTCCAAAAAAGATGGTAGACTAGCTCGTGCCGCAGAACCAGCGATGTCGTCATGCTGTGGTCTCCCCGCAACCTCGCCGGCAGCAGGTGTTTTCTTTAAAAGTATTTCGGGTGCTGGCTGTGTGATTGCAGAGGTGCGGCTGGCCACCGCTTGTCATGGTGGCTTCTGCATCTCTTTTTATTCAGCAGGGCCTTTAATGGATGTGGCGGAGTAAAGCTGCCTTTCAAATTGCTGCGGCAGCACTGCCTGGCAAGATATTAATCTTTCATGCCCGTCACGTGGTCGTGGGACGGTAATCCTCTTTGAAGCCATTTGTTATTTATTCTTACAGTCCCCCGGAGAGCAGGGAGGAGCCCCCAGTGCCTGAATCACTAACGCAAATGCAGAGAGGTCTGCAGACATTTCAGCCTCTAGGTTGGAGCAGAGGCAGGGCTGGGGACCGCTGGGGTCCACACCCCAGCAAAGGGTCACTTCCCAAATAAGAAGGTTGTTCTTCTGCTCTGCTTAGAGCGTTGTTTTTTTTTAAGGGATGGGATCTTGCTGTGTTACTGAGTGTGGTCTCAAACTCCTAGGCTCAACCGATCCTCCCACATTGGCCTCCCAAGTAGCTGAGACTGCAAATGTGCATTGCTGCGCCCAGCTTGGGTAGTTGATTAGAGAGGTTTTTTTGTTTGTTTTGTTTTGTTTTGTTTTTTGAGATGGGCTCTTGCTATGTTGCCATGGTAGAGTGTAGTGGTGCGATCTCGGTTCACTGCAATCTCTGCCTCTGGGTTCAAGTGATTCCCCTGCCTCAGCCTCCCAAGTAGCTGGGACTACAGGCATATGCCACCATGCCCGGCTAATTTTTTGTATTTTCATAGAGACAGGGTTTCGCCATGTGGGTCAGGCTGGTCTCGAACTCCTGACCTCAATGATCCGCCCACCTCAGCCTCCCAAAGTGCTAGGATTATAGGCATGAGCCACTTCGCCCAGCTTGGTTAGAGGATTTTTAAGCCTGGGGGTATATTTGTTTTCTAGTACCACAAGCCGGGTGGCTTAAAACAGCATGATTTATTCTCCCTTGGATCAGGAGTCCAGAAGGCAAGGTGTGGGTGGGGTTGGTTCCCCCTGGAGACCAAGGGGACACGCGTTCCTGGCCTCGATTCCAGTTCCTGACGGCTGCCACAGCCCTGCTGTTCCTTGGCTTGTAGACACCCCCCGAGTTTCTGCCCCCATCGCCACACGGCCTTCTGTGTCTGT
This sequence comes from Leontopithecus rosalia, assembly GCA_028533165.1. NCBI lineage: Eukaryota > Metazoa > Chordata > Mammalia > Primates > Cebidae > Leontopithecus > Leontopithecus rosalia. The sequence continues at coordinate 4,272,592 of CM052659.1, forward strand.
CTCCTTGGTTTATGTGGACACTGCTGTAATTGGATTAGGCTCATCCTAATCCAGCATGCCCTCATCACAGGACTCCCACCTTAACTGCATCTGCAAAAACCCTTTTGCCCAATAATTCCATATCAACAGGTATCAGGGATGAGGACTTGGGTGGGTCTTTCAGGAACACAGTTCACCCCACACAATAGGTTTCCACCTCTGAGTCCCGCATCCAGCCCCCGACTCACTGCAGAGTCCAGCAGCTTCCTCCTC
>CM052659.1:4272943-4289345 GCA_028533165.1 Leontopithecus rosalia
AGTGGGGGATATGGGAGCTGAGGAGGAAGGGTGGAGTGGGGGATATGGGAGCTGAGGGGGGAGGGTGGAGTGGAGGATATGGGAGCTGATGGGGAGGGTGGAGTGGGGGATATGGGAGCTGAGGGGGGAGGGGGGAGTTGGGGACATGGGAGATGAACTGAGGGGTGGTGGTGGAGTGGGGGATAAAGGAGCTGAGAGGGGAGGCTGGAGTGGCTCAAACATCATCAAAACAGAGCCTGAGGATGCCATTCCTGGGACCTCCCTCCAGTCACAGCACCCATGTTCCCTGCCAGGGGAAACTCCTGGGCAGGGATACCCCCATCTGTCCCAGTGAGAGGCTGTGCCCGTCACCTGGCATGTGGGCTCTGCATCCTCACAGTGACTGCTGGGAAAAGGCAGCCCAGCTTCATGTCCCCCACTCCACCCTCCCCGCTCAGCTCACCTCCCACATACCCCAGCTCTACCCCTACCCCTCAGGGCTCTGTCAGATGCACTACCTGGCCACATCCCTCCTCTGGGCTCAGAGTTCCCCTGTGCAAATGGAACCAGAGTATTTCCCCACACCTTCCTGCACGGGCTGTGATTGAAACCCACATAAAATACAATGATAAGAGCTGTTGTCGAGTGATCAGACAACAGCATGTGTAAATTAGCGCTGGGCTCAGGATGGACAATGAACAGATCGCCTTATTCTGTGCCGGGCACTGTGCTAAGCACAGCAGCAGGAGCCTGGATGGACTCAGTGTCCAGAGTGTCCCTGCTCAGGGCTGGCCAGGAATCAGCACTTTCTGTCCCTTCAGGGGATGGACCAGCCTCTGGGAGGCCGCCGAGGAAACCTGCATCAGCCAGGCGAGCTAGGAGCACCCGCCACTCCCCAGCCAATCACTGCCTGGGGGGCTCAGCTCCTGGGTGTGAGTCTGTCCCAGGCTCTAGAGAGATGGGGACCCCAACCACACCAGGGGACAGCACCAACTGGCCAAGAGACCAATGGGCTGCCAGTGTGGCCACCCCACGTAAAGCAACGATCTCTCTGAAATTGCCCATCCGGGAAACACCGGGACACTGGCCTCTCCTTCCTTCCCCCATCCTGGGATTTAAGCAGTTAGAACCCACCCCCTCTGCCCAGGAAGCCAAGGCAGCAGCTCAGAGCTGGAGCCGGAGCCAGGGCCAGAGCCACTCCATCCATTGGGAGCTGGGCCTCCTCCGCGCCCCCCACCATGCTGAGTCAGGCTTTGAAACGCAGTCATCATGGGGAAGTGATTCTTGTGGCTCCATCCCCCCTGTGTTATTTTTCTACCTTGGCTCACTTAAAAATTTCAATCTGGCTCTGGGAAGAGACTCAGCATTTCCTTTATCCCCTTTTACTGTGGATGCTGGGAAAGGAGTGGAAGAAGCTGGGCGCCGCAGTGTGTGTGTGTCACTGTTGCCCTTACCCCCGAGGGAGGGGCTGGCGAGGAGAACCTGGGACCTCCCCTACCATCCCATGCCTGCCCCGTCCCTTGGCCCTCACTGGTGAGCCCACCAGATGCAGAGGTGCCTTCTCTCCCAGACACTGCAGCCAGGTAGAGGCAGCTACAGCCGCAGCGCAGGGGCAGTGGTGGGGTCTGGCTCCCCTCTGTTCAGTGTGGCCTGCAGGTGCTGCCTGGAGCTCTCCGGTTTGACATGGCTACCCCTGAGGGGGCTGATGAGTGTGGGGCCCAGGATGCTCCCTCATCAGGCATCCCCTCCCTGGCACCCATAGGGAGGAAGTCCTGGAGTGGGGCCATTAAGCCCCACAGATTGTTTTCTCCTTATTCTGAAGGGCAGGGCTTGGATTTCACGAGGCAAATGGTGAGCCAAGTCTGGTTCCAATGCGCTGGGTCCCCAGTGGCAGAAAGGATCCGCCCCCTACCCCACCCCCATCACCCTGCCGGTGGTTTGCCTACCCACCCCCCCAGAGCAGCCAGCACCTGGGACAGGCTTCCCTTGTTCCTCTGCTCATCCTCTTTAAGAATCACTCAGGGCCAGGTACAGTGGCTCATGCCTGTAATCTCAGCACTCTGGGAGGCCGAGGTGGGCAGATCACCTGAGGTCAGGAGTTCGAGACCAGCCTGGCCAACATGGTGAAACCCCATCTCTACTAAAAATACTAAAATTAGCTGGGCGAGGTGGTGCACACCTGTAATCCCAGCTACTCGGGAGGCTGAGGCAAGAGAATTGCTTGAACCTGGGCGGTAGAGGTTGCAGTGAGCCGAGATTGTGCTATTGCACTCCAGCCTGGGCAACAAGAGCAAATGCCATCTCAAAAAAAAAAAAAAAAAAAGCAGGACTCAGGACACCAACATGGGCTAAGAAATGTTCCTGGTGTCAACAGACCAGCAGATGATGGAAACAAAGCTGTGATCAGGGAGGTGGCCGAGGGAGTGAATCGCCCCAGAGCTAGCTCTGTCCCAGGCCCCTGGGGTGTCGTGCTGTGACCCCCTGTGCCACATGGGAGGGGCCCCCAGGGGACTTGTTTCCTTGGGAACCTCAGCCTTGGGCCTGAGTGGGGAGATGTCAGAAGCCTCTGGCCCAGGCCCGGAGTGAGGCCCCAGAACCGTCCTGCCCGTTCCTCTGGGAGCAGCCACAGTGAACGCTGCAAAGCGGGGGCACTGGGTACGTCCAGGCTGGAAAGAGAAAAGCAAAAGTGCCTTGCACCCCACAGTCTAACCCATCTCCCCCAGGGGCTACGGGCCACACTCTGAGCCTTTGTTTGAAGTGGGCCCTGACTGGACATTCTCATCTCAGAACATGAGCCCAGGTCACCCAGCACCACTATGCAGCTCTCCAAGTCCTCCTGGCCACCCCACCCTCTGTCAGGGTGCTGGGCCTTGCTCTGCACCTATGCCTTGTAGTATCTGCTTTCCAGAGAGGCAGGAGGCCTGCCTGGTGTGGGGTGGGGCATTTGCCCTTGCAGAGTGTGGCCTTTCCCCAGCAGCTTGCTGGGTACATGAGTGGGCACTAGACCATAAGCAGCCTGGCTAACGGGTGGAGTGGGCCTGGTGGGGTGTGTGTGTGTGTGTGTGTGTGTGTGTGTGCGTGTGTGCGCATGCACGTGTGCATACACCTGCACACACACCTTCAGATGTGCTTCTCCTGTCTAGACCCATCAAAGCTGCTTGCCAGGGCTGGAACACACTGTCCGGCCTACTTCTGGTCTCTCCCTGGCTTCTCTTGATCAACTTCCTGTAATGGAAGGAACTCGGACACACTTCACAAAAGGGGTGTAAAATTAGTTTTAAAGGGAAAAAGAACTGCAGCCTGGCCTGGAATTCACTCTCCGCCCTGTGGTTCCACTGTGAAATCCACATGCCCTCCAGGACTTGGGGTGCGGTGTTGAGCCTGCAGTTTGTACCCGGGAGCGTTCTCTGGCACCTGGTGTCCTCTTGCTCTGTCTCTCCATGTCTTTGGCAGGTATTTCCCACGTGAGTCGTTGGCCTTTCATCCTTTCATCTCGTGATTTGGGTCATCTGCGCAATTTTTTTTTTTTTGAGACAGGGTCTCACTGTGTTGCCCAGGCTGGAGTGCAGTGGCGCAATCTCATCTCACTGCAACCTCCACCTCCCAGGCTCAAGCAATTCTCCTGCCTCCGCCTCCAGAATAGCTGGGATTACAGGCACACGTCACCCCACCCAACTAATTTTTGTGTTTTTAGTAGAGATGGAGTTTCACCACGTTAGCCAGGCTGGTCTCAAACTCCTGGCTTCAAGTGATCCTTCCGCCTCAGCCTCCCCAAGTGCTGGAATGACAGGCGTGAGCCACCACACTGGCCATATGTGCTGTTTCTTAGTTTGCATTTTCTTTTTACCTAGTTAAATTTATTTCTTAAATAAGCTTATTTTGAAGTGAAACTTGATGTCCTTGCAATAAAGAATGAGCATTATTTGTCATCAATAAGAGGTAACTGGAGGGCAGTCATGGTGGCTCACACCTGTAATCCCAGCTGCTCGCAAGGCTGAGGCAGGAGGATCACTTGAACCTGAGAGTTCAAGTTCAACCTGGGCAACATAGCAAGACCTCCATCTCCTAAAAAAATTAAAAGTAACTAGAAAAATAAGTGGACAGATACTAACTTCAAGGCCGGTCTCAAGCGTGGCCAGGGGCCACAGCACAGGTCATGCTCTGGACATCCCTGGACAAGCCGCAGCTGTGTCTGAGGATTGAAGAGTGTACTCCCTGCTCCTCCCTGCTCCCCCCTGCTCTGCTCTCCCCCAGTTCCTTTAGTTCACTGCCTTCCATGTTGTCAAGGGCTGAGGAGTCCCTCCAGGGCCCTGCTCAGGTGAACACAGGAGATGGAAGCCCAGGGTGGGGCGGGCCGGCCCATCTTCCCCTCAGCTGGCTGGGCAGGGAGGGGCTTTCCTGGGAAGGCAGGTGCCCAGGAGCTGGGCTGGCCTTCAAGTGTTGAAGATTTAAACTAGAAAGTCATGAGGGCGTTCTTCCCCAGAAATCATCATGGAAGTGGGGACTGAATAGCAGCATGGAGAGTCCTGGCTCTGCCGGGGAGCGGCCTGCCCAGCTCTTTGCTCCTTAGAATTGTGTGACTTTAGGCACATCATTTAGAGGTGGTGGAAATGGAAAGTGCGACTTTCTCCCTGCTGTTGCCCATCACCAAGATGACCACTGCAGATAGTGTGGGTGACCCTTCCATACCTGGGACTCAGCCACACATTGGCCCCTGAGGTAGCTAAAGTCCCCAGCAGGTGGGGAGATGCAGCATTGCTCTGAGGAAGCAGCAGGTGTGAGGACAGGGGCTGCCACACATGCAGGAGCAGGAGGGAAACAGGCAGGCAGGTGTGCCCGGGGCCAGGTGTGCAGGAGAGAGGCAGGCAGGTGTGCCCGGGGCCAGGTGTGCAGGAGAAAGGCTGGCAGGTGTGCCCAGGGCCAGGTGTGCCCAGGGCCAGGTGTGTCCAGGGCCAGGTGTATGGGAGAGAGGCAGGCAGGTGTGCCCAGGGCCAGGTGTGCAGGAGAGAGGCAGGCAGGTGTGCCCAGGGCCAGGTGTGTCGGAGGAGAGGCAGGTAGGTGTGCCCAGGGCCAGGTGTACGGGAGAGAGGCAGGCAGGTGTATGACGGGCAGAGAAGGGACTGAGAGGTGGAAAGGTAGACAGGAAAGGCTGTGAATGGTTCTGGATGCCAAGCTAAGGCACTTGGACATCATGCTGACGGCCCAGGGCCTCCATGAAGGGCTTTCGAGAAAAGCATGGCATGAAAAGATCTGCTGTTGAGAAATAGAAACGGGGTTCTGGTGGCAGGTGGACCATGGTCCAGGCAGGAGCTTCCAAGGCGAACGACGTAGATGGGCAAGAGAGGGATGTTCCAGGGACCTCCATGTGAATGCAGCCAACACCTGGATCCCAGGGCAGGTGGGTGGACTAAAGGGGCACCTGTGGGGTCCTTGTGTGTGGAGGTGAAAGCTGCAGCTGGGAAAGGAACAGAGTTGCCCGAGAGGGTTGTCAGAGGAAGATTCCAAGAGAAGCTGAAAGCAGCAGTGCTTGGAGGAAAATGAGATGGCCTAAGATGGTGGAGGTGGTAGAGGTGGTAGAGGTGGTAGAGGTGGAAGCGATGGAGGCGGAGGTGATGGAGGAGGAGGGGGAGGAGGTCATGGTGGTGGTGGAGGTGGAGGGGATGGTGGAGGTGGTGGTGGAAGTAATGAAGGTGGAGGGGGCAGAGGTCATGGGGTGGTAGAGGTGGGGGTGGTGGGGGAGGTAGAAACGATGGAGGCAGAGATGGTGGTAGAGGTGGAGGTGACAGCAGTGGTGGTAGTGAGGTGTGTGTGTGTGTGTGTGTGTGTGTGTGTGTTCCTGTGCGAGCACTCACCCATGCACTCATGCCCATGGCATTGTCCAGGTCGGGGATGCAAGCCTGGGCCTGTGCAGGCTGCCGTCTCCCACTGGGGACCGCCTTGAAGGAGGTTGCTGCGGCTGCAGGACACCCTCGGTCACCCTAGGTGGAGCAGCAGAACGTGCTTCACTTCCCGCCGCTCTGCGTGGCTTCAGCCTCATGCTGGCATCTGTGTTACCTCTAAGCAGAAAGCGGCTTGTTCAGAGTGGGCTGGGACATCTTTGTGCATTCATCCAAGGCACGCTGGGCACCAGTGAGGTGTCTGTTCCTGTTCCAGGCATGAGGGATTAGCAGGAAACAAGGCAGACCCAGCCCCTGCCCTCCAGGGCTTAGTGTTCCGCTGGGGCCAGTCAGGTGAACGGTCCCACCAGCTGGGGTGGGCACTTGGCAGAAGACACACTCATGACACTCAGAGAGCGCTCTCTGGGACAGTCTCTCCACAGAGATGACATTGGAGCAGGGACCCCAAGAAAGAGCATCCCAGGTAGAAGGACCTGAATCTGCAAAGACCCTGGGCACGAAAGAAGCTACCTCCCGAGCCAGGACTGGGGAGAAGCCCTGTCAGAGGATACCATCAGCCTCCCCACCCAGATGCCGGGTCAGCCTCTGAGGCTGGAAACAGCTGCCACCGGTTCTAGGGCTCCCCCACAGCATGGCACCCGCAACTCACCCGTTTCAGAAACTGACCACTCACCTCTGGAAACCCAGGAGCCACCTGCACTCCTGTCTTCTTCCCACACCCCACAACCCCTGCGGTCTCAGCCTCTTGGATTGCCAGCCACTGGCCGCCTCCGTCTCCCCACCGTTGCCCAGGTACCCTAGCTTGCAGCTGCATTGCCCGGGGCCTCCTGATGACACCCCCTGCTGCTGCTGGGCCCCATCTGCAGTGGTTCTCAGCTCACCCAGAAAGAGGCCTTTGGCCGCTCCAGTGTTTGTCTCTGGACTTCTCTGCTGGCCGCAGAACAGGACTGCACTTTAGAGGTTGGACTTCCAGAACTGCCACTTGCCGGGTGACCAAGGCAGACCAGCTTTACCTCTCCAAGCCTCTGTTTCCTCAGCTGTCATTTGTGCCTAAACAATAGTACTAACCTCAGAGGATTACGGGGCAAAAATTATGAGGAATGAGTGCATGGGAAAACCCTTATCCTGAGGCCTCGTGCAGACTGCACTGGGTCACCAGCAGCTCTGACACCGCTGCCCACACAATAATACGGCTTAGGGCTGCTACTCAGGTGGGCATCCTTCTCCTGTGCCCACTGTACCCAGAAGACACTTCCTGGATATCCCTGGACCCCCCCAGCCATCCAGTGTCCAGCTTCAGGGTAGGGCTTGGTGTCTAGAAGAGTGAGGCCCACATCCAGGAGCAGACCAGTTTTACGTGAGGCTCAGGGCCGAAGCCAGAGGCCACATGGCACTGCATTGGACAGCGCTCATCTGTGCTAATCATGAAGTAACACAAGTGGGGTTTAAAAATACTATGCTTATTTCATTTCAGTGCAGGAGAGAGAAAGAACACACAGTCTGTATGAGCAACTCAAATCAAAAATAAATGAGGCAAAAGAGTCACCAAAAATAGTGTGGCATTAGAGACAGCAGCCTGCCTGGCTCGGCCAGCTGTCCTCAGCTCTGCCAGCAAGCAGCACCACAGGGAGGGCTGCGAGGATGCCTGGGTGGTGTTTACTCCAGAGCAGGTTCATCCGATGCCTGGGATCTGGGGAGAAGTCAGTTCCCAGCAAAGGGAAGGCAGTGCAGAGGGGACACGCAGCCACCCAGAGGCCTCTGGCATCCTCTCTTCCTCACCTGTCACAGTCACCAAGCAGTGAAGTCAGAGGGTAGGCTAGCACCAGCATGGGAACCAGTTGGCCAGAAAGTTTCCTCATTGGCCTGAAGGAGCTCCCCTTCAGACTCAGAATGTCCCCATAGATGGACAGGGCTGAGGCTTGGGCACACATGGGACCCCAGAGCAGCATGTGCTGTGCACAACATGAGGATTTGCACTTTTGCCTTAATTTCATTATAGACTAGGTCCGCACCCTTTTTTTTTTTCCAGACAGTCTTGCTTTGTTGCCCAGGCTAGATTGCAGTGGTACAGTCTCCACTCACTGCAACCTCCACCTCCCAGGTTCAAGCAATTCTCCTGTCTCAGCCTCCCGAATAGCTAGGACTACAGGTGCCCACCACCACACCTGACTGATTTTTGTCTTTTTAATAGACAGTTGGCCAGTCTGGTCTCAAACTCCTGACCTCAGGTGATCCACCCGCCTCAGCCTCCCAAAGTGCTGGGATTACAGGAGGCATGAGCCACCATGCCGGGCCACCAGTAATCTTCCTTTTTTTTTGAGATGGTGTCTCACTCTGTCCTTCAGGATGGAGTATAGTGGCGCAATCTCGGCTCACAGCAACCTCCACCTCCCAGGCTAAAGTGATTCTCCTGTCTCAGCCTCCCAAGTATCAAGGAATACAGGTGCCCATCACTACACCCAGATAACTTTTTGTATTTTTAGTAGAGACAGGTTTTCACCATGTTGGCCATGCTGGTCACAAACTCCTGACCTCAGGTGATCCGCCCACCTCGGCCTCCCAAAGTGCTGGGATTACAAGCATGAGCCACCACACCTGGCCTCACATTCATTTTTTAATGGATCAGAGGTCTGTAAATCATGGCCCAGGGGCCAGATCAGGCCCACCTTTTGTTTTTGTAAATAAAGTTTTATTGGAACACAGCCACACCCTTTCATTTACATATTGGCGGCTTTTGCACCCAGAGTTGAGTAATTGTAACCGAGATGGACTGGCCTGAAATGCCTAAAATGTTTACTGTCTGTCCCGTCACTGCAAAAGTTTGCCCTTCCCTGCCATAGCTGCTCAGGCATCCTGGGGAAGCGTCCTGTTCCCTGAAGGCAGCTCCAGTGTCGATGGGACTTTGTTCAGCCTTGGTTTGCTGGGCTAATGTTGATTTGGGGCTTTAGAGGTTTTTAGTTGGTTGATCGGTTGGTTTTGTTGTTGTTGTTGTTGGGGGATTTTTTTTTGTTTTTTTTTTTGTTTTTTTTTTGAGGCAAGATCTCGGTCTGTCACTCAAGCTGGAGTGCAGTGGTACAATCGTGGCCCAGCACAGCCTCCACCTCCCTGGACTCAAGCGATCCTCCCACCTCAGCCTTCCAAGTAGCTGAGACCACAGGCATGTGCCACCATGCCAGGCTAATTTTTGTATTTTCTGTAGAGCCGAGGTTTTACCATGTTGCCCAGATTGGTCTGGAACTCCTGGGCTCAAGCAGTCTGCCCACCTCGGGCTCCCAAAGTGTTAAGATTACAGGCATGAGCCATCACACCCAGCCCCTACAGTTGTTTTTATTTGAAAAAGAAAGATTCTGCAATAGTGAGGTTTCTCTGATGCAGGGAACATCTTTTGTCCAGGGACATTTAGTCACGTGATTAGTCTCAACCCTCGCAGTAAAGGGAAGCACTACATTCCAGCCACCGGCACCCACCTGCTGCCTGCTGACAGCTTCAGCTTTCAGAGTGAAGGAGGCTCCCACGGACTCCCCAGGGGCCAAGCACGGTCCGCCAGGCCACCCTGCTGGACCACCCTCCAACATCTCCGAGTAAGGGGTGGGTGGAACTCCACAGACCAGGGCTGGGGGAGGACCTCGCTCCTGGCGGGTCCTTTCCCTGGGATGCACCGACATCCCTTGGCTCTCTCCCAGCTTCCATGAGTCACGGTGGAGCTATTTCAAACCTGGGGCTGTGAGAATGTGTCAGTGTGTTCACCCCCTTGGGACCACAGGGCTTTCAAGTCAGAGCATCCTTCCAGCAGACCGTGGAGCCATGCACTGCATTCAATGAGGCATTTTCACAAGGCCTGTCTGAAACACTTAAAGACTGTGCATAACGTGACTGGACACGTGTCTACCAGAAAACAGTGCAAGGAACTTTTAAGCTATGAGGTTTGCCTCTGTAGGAAGGCTTTGGGGTGCTGCCGACACGTGGCATGGCTCGGGTGGGGGTCAGACAGTGGACAGCAGCAGTGACGCTGCGGGGCATGGACCTCCCACTGGACTTCTGCGTGAGCCCCAGACAGGAGCTTGACCACCGTCGAGTGGACCGCCTACATCTGTTCCTCCCCCAGAGTGAGGCTGTGAGCAGGGAAGGGCAGAACTCCACACATCACACTGTGGCTGAAATAGGTCTGCCTTCTGGGTACTGGTTATGAAAGGGGTTTGTGTGTTACATCCCCAGGAGAGGAAAACCAGCAGAATCCCAGGGTTGGCTGGAAAGTCAACAAACCACCTCGCCCACAGGATACTGCGACCAGGAGCTTGCATGGAGACTGTACTGAACTCTGTACAGGCGTCTCACTTCGGTGGGACCTTCCCCCCACCACCTCCACCAGAGAGAGGAGAAGTCCTAAACTCAGGCCCACAAGGACAGGCATATGGGGCCAGGACATGGGGTGCGTATAGCATGGGTGGGTGCAAAGCAGACCAGAGCACAGGTGTCTAGAGGAGAAGCCTGGCCTTCTTATTTAGCTCTCTTTTTTTGAGATAGGGCCTCACTCTACCACCCAGGCTGGAGTGCAGGGGCGTGACCTCATCTCACTGCAGCCTCAGCCTCAGGCCATTCTCCCGTCTCAGCCTCCCAAGAAGCTAGGATCATAGGTGCACGTTACCATACCTGGTGACTTCTCTTTTTTGTTGTGTGTGTTTTTAGTAGAGAGAGCGTGTTAGTATATTGCCAGGCTAGTCTAGAACCAAGGCTCAAGAGATTCACCCAGAGCTCCCTCTCTACCCTGTGGGGACCCAGCAGGAAGGAATTTTGTTTACAAGGCAAGAGAGGGCCCTCACCTGGAACCGAATATGCTGGATTTACCAGCCTCCAGCACCATGAAACAGAAATGTCTGTTATTTAAGCCACCCAGGCTCACTAAGACAACAAGTCAGCTTGGCTACTTGCCAATAAAACTTTATTTATGGCTGCTGAGATTGGAACTTTATATAAATTTTGTGTGTTATGAAATGTTATTCTTTTGGTTTTCTTCCATTTAAAACTAAAAACCAGACTGGGCACAGTGGTTCACACCTATAATCCCAGCACTTTGGGAGGCTGAGGCAAGAGGACAGTGTAAGGCTGGGAATCTTAGACCAGCCTAGACAGCATAGCAAGACTCTGTCTCCACAAAAAAATTTAAAATTAGCTGGGGGTGGTGACACACGCTTGTAGTTCCAGCCACTTTGGAGGCTGAGGCAGGAGGATCACTTGGGCCCGGGAGTTCGAGGCTGCAACGAACTGTGATTATGCCACTGCACTCCAACCTGGGCAACAGAGCAAGATCCCTTCTCAAAAAAAAATTAAATGAAATAAATAAAACTGTAAAAATTAGGCTTGGCCAGGCACAGTGGCTCATGCCTGTAATCCCAATACTTTGGGAGGCTGAGGCAGGTAGATCACAAGGTCAGGAGTTCAAGACCATCCTGGCCAACATGGTGAAATCCCGTCTCTACTAAAAATACAAAAATCAGCTGGGAGCGGTGGCAGGCATCTGTACTTGGGATGCTGAGGCGAATCACTTGAACCTAGGAGGCAGAGGTTGCAATGAGCCCAGATCTCATCACTGCACTCCAGCCTGGCAACAGAATGAGACTCCGTCTCAAAAAAAAAAAAAAAATTATTCTTAGCTCGAGAGCCACACAAACACAGGTGACAGGCTGGACCTGGCCCTCGGGCCGCAGCAGTTTGCCAACCCTGTCCTAGAGCGATCGGGAAGGCTGCCTTGCTGCACTCTTGGTGGCCAGCCAGTGTGCAGTGCTGCTCAGGTTCTGGGGGCCTCTGTCATTTTAGGAAGGATTTGACAAACAGAAACACCATCAAAGAGGGCAGCAGGTGGTGACATTCCAGAAAGGCTGTGCCAAGTGATGGCTAATTAAGGCTCTGGAGTTGGGCACTAGAGCACCGCGCTTCCTGCTCTCCATGGCCCAGCTTGCCAGCCTAGGCCTCAGCATCCCAACTGGCACAGCAGCACCGCCCTGGGGCCAGCCTGTAAGGTTTGGTGAGGGTCCGGGATCACAGCCCATCTACGGCACATGTTGCATAGTGTCAGCCAAAACTACATTCGTGGGCTTAAGTCAGAAACCTCGTGTGGAACGAGGGAAAGAAGCAAGGTTTGCTCTCCAGCACAAAGGGCTCGGTTGTAGATAGGCAAGCGAGGGCGGGTGTCCTCAGATGCTCCAGGAAATGTCCTAGACGGAGAGATTCACTCCATTGTCAATCTCCAGAGAGCAGAGCAGGCCTAGCAGGTGGAAGTTACGAGGAAGCTGGTTTCAAATCAATATGCAAGGACCCTGTTGTCATTTCAGTTGTCCCCAGTGGGATGATTTGCCTGGAGTTCCCCACAGGTGGAGGCAGAGAGGGGGTCGTGCATCCCCCGGATACCTGGACCTGGGCTCCCGGCTCTGCATGCTCTGAGGTTTCACGATGTGTGAATCTAGTTATCTCGGTAACCCTTGGGGGATGTGCCCCCACCCCCACAGTCCTGGGCCAGAGGAATAAAGTTGCATCAAAGCAGATTGATTCAGTAGTTGATCCTTATGTTGTAGAAGTAACTAGAAGCTAGAAGAAGGAGAACCACTGTGAGGTCCCTACTAAGCCAGAGGGGAGTTGCAGTGGTCCCCAGATGGGGCTAGCTGGGATCTCGTTCTGTGTCACGGCCACCTGATGCAGTACAGCCTCCCACCTTGGCCTCCCAGGCTGCCACCTCCTGCCCCGATTAGCCTACGATGCCACCGGCACTACCCCTGCTGAAAACAGAAGCAGAACTTGATACTCAGCCTCTTCCATGATGAGAACGCACCATGATCTCGCCCCTTTCCAAGCAAAACTTTCCCAGAAGCCCCACCCTCCAGGACTCGGGTTATAAGCTGCCAACAGGCTGCCCCAGCTGGAAGAAAATTAAGGAAATGGGAGTCACGGGTGACAGCTGGGCCACTTGACAACCATATCTACCACATTTTTTACATTTTTATTTTTACATACATTTTTGAGACGGGGTCTCATTCTGTCACCCAGCTGGAGTACGGTGGCACAATCATGGCTCACTGCAGCCTCCACCTTCCAGGTGTAAGCCATCCTCCTGCCTCAGCCTGTCAAGTAGCTGGGACTGCAGGCACTCACCACTATGCCCAGCTAATGTTTTTGTTTTCGTTTTTGTAGAGACAGGTTTTAAATTCCTGAGCTCAAGCAATCCACCCACCCTGGGCTCCCAAAATGCTGGGATTACAGGTGTGAGCCACCATGTGCCACATTTATTGATCTAACTTAAATATTTGGCTTAAACACTTACAAGCATGTGAAGCTGCTATTGACTCTATGATGCAGAAGTTTCTTTTTCGTTTTTCCCAGTTTTTCTATTGTGGTAACATGTGAAATACGCCGTCTTAAACACTTTTAAGTGAACAGCTTAGTGGTATTAGGTATACAGTTCAATGGTATGAAGTCTGTAGTTCAGTGGTATTGAGTGTATGCTTCAATGGATTGAGTGTACACTTCAGTGGTATTGAGTTTGTAGTTCAGTGCTGTTGAATGTACAGTTCCATGGTATTGAGTGTATAGTTCAGTGGATTGAATGTACAGTTCAGTGGTATTGAGTGTACAGTTAAGTGCTATTGAGTGTACGGTTCCGTGGTATTGCATGTATGCTTCAGTGGATTGAGTGTACACTTCAGTGGTATTGAGTTTGTAGTTCAGTGCTATTGAATGTACAGTTCTGTGGTATTGAGTGTATAGTTCAGTGGATTGAATGTACAGTTCAGTGGTATTGAGTGTATAGTTCCATGGTATTGAGTGTACAGTTCCATGGTATTGAGTGTACAGTTAAGTGCTATTGAGTGTACGGTTCCGTGGTATTGAGTGTACAGTTAAGTGCTATTGAGTGTACGGTTCCGTGGTATTGCATGTATGCTTCAGTGGTATTGAGTGTATAGTTCAGTGGTATCGAGAGTCTGGTTCAGTGGTATTGAGGGTACAGTTCAGTGGTATTAGGTGTATTGTAAAGTAGTGTTGAGTGTACAGTTCAATGGTATCGTATGTACAGTTCAGTGGTATTGAGGGTATAGTTCAGTGGTATTGGGTGTATATTTCAGTGGTATTGAGTGTATAGTTCAGTGGTATCGAGTGTGTAGTTCAGTGGCATGAAGTGTATAGTTTGCTGGTATTGAGGGTACAGTTCAGTGGTTTGAGTATACAGTTCAGTGATATTGAATGTATATTCAGTGGTATTGAGTGTATAATTCAGAGAGGGTATAGCTCAGTGATATTAAGTGTATAGTTCAGTGGTTCTTGAGTGTACAGTTCAGTGGTATTGCATGTACAGCTCAGTGGTATTGAGTGTACAGTTCAATGGTATTGAGTGTGTATTTCAATGGCATTTAGAGTATAGTTCAGTAGTATTGACTGTGTGGTTTACTGGTATTGACTGTACAGTTCAGTGGTATTGAGTATATGGTTTAGTGATATTGAGAGTATCGTTCAGTGGTATTGAGTCTATAGTTCAGTGGTATTGAGTGTACAGTTTAGTGGTATTGAGTGTACAGTTCAGTGGTATTGAGTGTACAGTTCAGTGGTATTGAGTGTATAGTTAAGTGGTATTGACTATATAGTTCAGTGGTATTGAGGGTACAGTTTAGTGGTATTGAGTGTACAGTTCAGTGGTATTGAGTGTATAGTTAAGCGGTATTGACAGTATAGTTCAGTGGTATTGAGGGTACAGTTCAGTGGTATTGAGTGTAAAGTTAAGTGGTATTGACGGTATAGTTCAGTGGTATTGAGGGTACAGTTTAGTGGTATTGAGTGTACAGTTCAGTGGTATTGAGTGTACAGTTTAGTGGTATTGAGTGTACAGTTCAGTGGTATTGAGTGTACAGTTCAGTGGTATTGAGTGTATAGTTAAGTGGTATTGATGGTATAGTTCAGTGGTATTGAGGGTACAGTTTAGTGGTATTGAGTGTACAGTTCAGTGGTATTGAGTGTATAGTTAAGTGGTATTGACAGTATAGTTCAGTGGTATTGAGGGTACAGTCAGTGGTATGGAGTATATGGTTCAGTGGGATTGATGATACAGTTCAGTGGGATTAAGGGTATAGTTTAGTGGTATTGCATGTACAGTTCAGTGGTATGGAGTATATGCTTCAGTGGTATTGAATGTACACTTCAGTGGTATTCAGGGTTTAGTTTAGAGGTATTAAGTGTATAGTTCTGTGGTATCAAATGTGTAGTTCAGTAATATTAAGTATATAGTTCAGTAATATTGGGGGTATATAGTTCAGTGGTATTGATTGTACAGTTCAGTGATAATGAGTGTATAGTTCAGTGGTGTTGAGGGTATAGTTCAATGGTATTAAGTGTATAGTTCAGTAGAATTAAGTGTATAGTTCAGTGATACTGAGGGCATAGTTCAGTGGTATTGAGTGTACAGTTCAGTGGTAGTGAGGGTACAGTTCAGTGGTATTTAGGGTCTGGTTTAGTGGTGTTAAGTATGTAGTTCAGTGGTGTTCAGTAGTATTGAGTGTACAATTCAGTGGTATTGAGTGTACAGTTCAGTGGTAGTGAGTGTATAGTTCAGTGGCATTGAGGGTATAGTTCAGTGGTATTAAGTGTATAGTTCAGTATAATTAAGTGTATAGTTCCAGTGATATTGAGGGCATAGTTCAGTGGTATTGAGTGAACAGTTCAGTGGTATTGAGTGTACACATCGGTGGTATTGAGTGTACAGTTCGGTGTTAGTGAGGGTATAGTTCGGTGGTATTCAGTGTACAGTTCAGTGGTACTGAGTGTACAGTTTGGCGGTAGTGAGTGTACAGTTCAGTGGTATTCATACAGTTCAGTGGTATGAAGTGTACAGTTCAGTGGTATTGAGTGTACAGTTCAGTGGTATTGAGGGTATAGTTCAGTGCTATTGAGTGTACAGTTCGGTGGTAGTGAGGGTACAGTTCAGTGGTATTTAGGGTATGGTTTAGTGGTGTTAAGTATGTAGTTCAGTGGTACTGAGTGTACAGTTCGGTGGTAGTGAGGGTATAGTTCAGTGGTATTGAGTGTACAGTTCAGTGGTAGTGAGTGTACAGTTCAGTGGTATTTAGCATATGGTTTAGTGGTGTTAAGTATGTTGTTCGGTGGTAGTGAGGGTACAGTTCAGTGGTATTGAGTATACAGTTCAGTGGTAGTGAGGGTACAGTTCAGTGGTATTGAGTGTACAGTTCGGTGGTAGTGAGGGTATAGTTCCGTGGTATTGAGTGTACAGTTCGGTGGTAGTGAGGGTACAGTTTGGTGGTAGGGAGGGTACAGTTCAGTGGTATTGAGTGTACAGTTCGGTGGTAGCGAGGGTACAGTTCGGTAGTATTTAGCATATGGTTTAGTGGTGTTAAGTATGTAGTTCAGTGGTACTGAGTGTACAGTTCAGTGGTAGTGAGGGTACAGTTCAGTGGTATTGAGTATACTTCAGTGGTATTGAGTGTACAGTTCGGTGGTAGTGAGTGTACAGTTCGGTGGTATTTAGCATATGG
>CM052659.1:4289845-4306129 GCA_028533165.1 Leontopithecus rosalia
GGTGGTAGTGAGGGTACAGTTCAGTGGTAGTGAGTGTACAGTTCGGTGGTATTTAGCGTATGGTTTAGTGGTGTTAAGTATGTAGTTCAGTGGTATTGAGTGTACAGTTCGGTGGTAGTGAGTGTACAGTTCAGTGGTATTTAGTGTATGGTTTAGTAGTGTTAAGTATGTAGGTCTGTGGTATTGAGTGTACAGTTTGGTGGTAGTGAGTGTACAGTTCAGTGGTATTTAGTGTATGGTTTAGTGGTGTTAAGTATGTAGTTCAGTGGTATTGAGTGTACAGTTTGGTGGTAGTGAGTGTACGGTTCGGTGGTAGTGAGGGTACAGTTCGGTGGTATTTAGTGTATGGTTTAATGGTGTTAAGTATGTAGTTCAGTGGTACTGAGTGTACAGTTCGGTGGTAGTGAGGGTACAGTTCAGTGGTAGTGAGTGTACAGTTCGGTGGTATTTAGCGTATGGTTAGTGGTGTTAAGTATGTAGTTCAGTGGTATTGAGTATACAGTTCGGTGGTAGTGAGGGTACAGTTCGGTGGTAGTGAATGTACAGTTCAGTGGTATTTAGTGTATGGTTTAATGGTGTTAAGTATGTAGTTCAGTGGTATTGAGTATACAGTTCGGTGGTAGTGAGGGTACGGTTCAGTGGTAGTGAGTGTACAGTTCGGTTGTATTTAGCGTATGGTTTAATGGTGTTAAGTATGTAGTTCAGTGGTACTGAGTGTACAGTTCGGTGGTAGTGAGGGTACAGTTCAGTGGTAGTGAGTGTACAGTTCGGTGGTATTTAGCATATGGTTTAGTGGTGTTAAGTATGTAGTTCAGTGATATTGAGTGTACAGTTTGGTGGTAGTGAGTGTACGGTTCAGTGGTAGTGAGGGTACAGTTCGGTGGTATTTAGCGTATGGTTTAATGGTGTTAAGTATGTAGTTCAGTGGTACTGAGTGTACAGTTTGGTGGTAGTGAGGGTACAGTTAGGTGGTAGTGAGTGTACAGTTCGGTGGTATTTAGCGTATGGTTTAATGGTGTTAAGTATGTAGTTCAGTGGTACTGAGTGTACAGTTCGGTGGTACTGAGGACACGGTTCAGTAGTACTCAGTATATAATTCCATGGTTTTAAGCGCATTCATAAGACTGTGCTACAGTCGCCACCGTCCATCTGCAGGACCCTTTTCATTCTCCCAAACTGAAACTCTGTCCACATCAAAGTCGAACTCCCCTTTCCTTCTCCCCCGCTCTGTCTCTGGTGTGACTACTCTAGAAACCTCAGTTAAGTGGAATCATGTGGTATTTGTCATTTTGCACTCAGCAGAATGTTCTCAAGGCTCAGCCGGGTTGTACCATGTGTCAGCATTTCCTTCCTTTCCATGACTGAGGGATATTCCATTGCATGTGCATGCCACAGTTTGCTTATCTCTCTCTCTCTCTCTCTCTCTCTCTCTCTCTCTCTCTCTCTCTCTCTCTCTCTCTTTTGAGACAGGGTCTCACTCTGTCACCCAGGCTGGAGTGCAGTGGCACGATCTCAGCTCACTGTAACCCCCATTTCCTGGGTTCAAGTGATTCTCATACCTCAGCCTCCTGAGCAGCTGGGAGTACAGGTGCCTTCCACAAAACCTGGCTAATTTTGTATTTTTAGTAGAGATGGGGTTTCACTATATTGGCCAGGCTGGTCTTGAACTTCTGACCTTAAGTGATCTGCCCACCTCAGCCTCCCAAAGTGCTGGGATTACAGGTGTGAGGCACCGCACCCAGCCTTTGCTCTTTATCCATCAATGGATATGGGTTGTTTGCACATTTTAGCTATTGCAAATCATGTTGCTATTGACACACGGGTACCAATATCCCTTTGAGACCCTGTTTGCATGATTTAGGGTATATCCCCAGAAATGGAATTGCTGGATCATATGGTAATTCTATTTTTCGTTTTCAAAGAGCAAGACTACTGTTTTCTATAGTGGCTGTACCGTTTCACATTCCCACCAACGGTGCGCAAGGGGCCCCATTTCTCCACATCTTGCCAGCACTTCCAATTCTGGGCTTTTTTATCACAGCGTCCTAATGGCGCCAGGTAGTATCTCACTGCGGTCTTGATTTGCGTTTTCTATGGTTAGTGATGTTGAGTGTCTTTGAATGTGTTTATCGGCCATTTGTGTATTGTCTTTGGAGAAGTATCTATTCAAGTCCTTTGCCATTTTTATAATCGGGCTGTTTAGTTTTCTGTTGAATTTTAGTTCTGTATGTTTTCTGGATATTAATTCCTTATCTGATATGTGATTTGCAAGTCTTTTCACTCACTCTGGGTTGCTTTATTACTGTTGATGGTTCCTGCTATTTTTATTTACCTATCTATTTATTTATAGCGGTGGGTCTTGTTATGTTGCCCAGGCTGGAGTCCGTGGCATGATCATGGCTTACTGTAACCTCAAACTTCTGGGCTCAAGGGATCCTCCTACCTCAGCCTCCCAAATAGCTGGGACCACTGGCATGCAGTAGCATGCCTGACTAATTTTTTTTTTCTTTTGAGAAGGAGTTTTCCTCTTGTCACCCAGGCTAGAGTGCAATGGTGTGATCTAGGCTCACTGCAAACTCCTCCTCCTGGGTTCAAGCGATTCTCCTGCCTCAGCCTCCCGAATAGCTGGGACTACAGGCGCCTGCCACCACACCCAGCTAATTTTTTTTATTTTTAGTAGAGACAGGATTTCACCATGTTGGTCAGGTTGGTCTCAAACTCCCAAATTCAGGTGATCCGCCCGCATTGGCTTCCCAAAGTCCTGGGATTACAGGCATGAGATACCACACCCAGCCGCCTGGCTGATTTTTAAATTTTGCGTTAGAAATTGGGTGTCACTATGTTGCCCAGACTGGTCTCAAACTCCTGGCCTCAAGCAGTCCTCCCACCTTGACCTCCCAAAGTGCTGGGTTACATGTGTGAGCCACTGCAGCCAGCCATCAGTGTCTTTTAAATGAAGTATCTCTAAATCTGCCACCCAGCCTCTCCGGTCACCTGCCTTCCTGATCCAAAGAAGCTTTTTTAGAAAAGAGTTGGCAAATATCTGAAAAATACCATTTGTGTTTAAGAGCCAGGAACGAAGCTGAGGTTTGAGGGCTGGTTCAGTGTGTCTGAAACTGCAAAACACCCAGTGGGGTTAGCTTCGCAGCATCCAACTTTGACCTCTGCTTGTGAATTCAGCATCAGCTGCTGTGGTCGGTGATAGCTGTGACTAACTACAGTCTGTGTTTGGAGACCCACAGAGTCACAGCAACATCCCTATACTGGGGGCCAAAAGGACAGTGGCTGCTCCCCTGGCCCCGGTTGGTGGTGGAGGTCACCTGTCCAGAACCAGAGGTCCATGGGGAGCTCTGGGGCGGGGAGGTCAAGGTGTGTGTGAGGAAAGAGCCCCCATTTGGAGCCGGACACACCCAGGCTCTGGTTCTAGCTTTGCCACTAATTTCACCAAGTGACCTTGGATGTTATTTAATATTCTTGGGCCTCGATTCCCCCATCCATAAAAAGTATGTCTCGGCCAGGGCTGGGGGCAGGGCCTAGAGCTGGCTCAACGTGGGTTGCTCCTCACCAGTTCTCCGTTTCTCCGTTTCTCAGCGTCTCTCCATTTCTTTTTCGTCCTCCCGTTTGCTCACCTTCCTCCTTCCCTCTTCTCCCTCCTGACACCTCTGCTTTCTGACCGAGCACCCAAACTACTGTATTTTCCCTTTTCCTCTTTCTACCCCCGCAACTCCTGTCCTTATCTTTAACCTGTGTGGAGCACACAGCACCAACCCTGGTGTTGGCTTTAGAGCTGTGCCCATGCCGGGAGAGAGGGTGTTGGCCTCCCTCCTGCAATCACACACATGGGGGTGGCCTGGGACCGGGGACTCAGCACAGAGCAGGTGGCTGGCACCGCGGGAGATGGAATGTTCCACCCGAGTCCTCCCTTTGCCTGGCACCCCAAAGAGCTTGAGCTGTCCCCAGAGTGAGTCACCAGAGAGCCTGGCCCAGGCGCGGCAGCTGGTGTGGGAGGGAGGAGGGGCCTCCCCAAGAAGGAATAGCAGAGCAGGGGGAGGCCACGGGGAGGAAGAAAACCCCCCACAGAGGGTGCTCTCCCCTCTGGCCCATCCTTCCCAGGGCCACCTGCCCCCTCAAGGCGGCTGCCCCCTCTGTGTCCTGGCACAGGGATAGGAGATGGAGCGGCAGAGCCTGCCCTGGGCTTCTGAGCAGTGCACAGCTCACGGCACATTCTGGAGTCAGTCAGCCCTGAGTCCAGGGCCCTGAGACCCTCTGTGGCATCGCCTGTGGCGTGAGGAGCAGCAGGACTCCTTCCAAGGCGTCGGGGAAGATTGGATGAGGGAGCTGAGGTTAAAAGTAGGCAGCCCCCGCCCCCCTGGCACACAGCCGGCAGCAGTAAGGGGAGCTCTTCAACATCACCGGCACCCCTGCCCTGAGAAAGGGGCTCTGCACCAACAGGGAAGGTCTGGATCTGCCCCCCGCCCCCGAGGGGCAGCGCAGGGTCAGGCCTTGGCAGCCCCCTCACACCCACCTGCTCTCTGTCCTCTGCCTGCCTCCTGCCCCATCTGGCCACTGCTCGTCAGGACAGTCAGAGGTGTTGGACCCTCCCACCTGGGTCATGTCGCTAGGCACGCCTGGAAGCAGAGGCCACGCCCTGTGCACGAGCTCTCCCATGTGGTGCACCAACTTCCTCTTGGGTGCGGTGGTCCCAGGGCGCGCACTTTGCAGCAGATGTGTGACCTCGCCTTCCCCTGAGTGCTTGGAAAATGGCCTTGTCTCTGGTCGTTCCCATTCAGGAGCAGGTACCAGGGTACTCCCGGGATCCGGTTTTCCAGGATGGGTTCTGTGTCTGATGGGTGGGCAGCCCCAGCTCCCCGGGCAGGGCTTAGGTACCCCCCTAGCGTCCAGGGTTAATTGTGCTAGCCTGTACCCCTGAGGCCCGAGTGCCCTCCTAGGGATTGGCCTCAGCCTGAGGGTGAGCTGACCTCAAAGACACCCTGACCAATGCAGCTCAGCCCTGCGCGGCTCCTTCTGCTGCTGCTGGGCAGAATGGGCCTGGCACCTGGCAGAGGTGTCTGAACATGACACAGTCTCCACTGGCTTCCGCTCTCATCCCTGGGGCAACGATGAGGGAGATGCCAGGAGATCGAGAGCCCTGTGGGGCCACTTCTGTCCCTCTGCAGGGGGCAGGGCTGGCAGCTCCTGGGAGAGCCCTGCCCATCTTGTCTGCTCTCTCTGGGAAGCCCTGGCCTGGGGATTCCCATCTCTGGGTAGAAGACATGAAGTCCCCTGCCTTGAAGAGTGGTGGCGTGGGTCCCCGATCCCTCGTCTCTTCCCTCATCCTTGGGGCTGAGCATGAGGCAGTGGTGGGGGATAAAGACCCCTCAGAACCCTTCCCCACCCTGCAACCCCTTACACAGCCCCGAGGTCACTGTGCCAGAGGGGAGGGCAGGGGGCTCCCTGGTGACTGTGGCTCCCTGCATCCCCTCACTCTCCTCCCCCACTTCCCCTTGGGAGGATATGGGTGCAGGGTGTGGTCATGGAGGAAGTAGGCTGTGAGCCTCCTGGGGGACACATTTGTTTGTGTGTGTGTGTCTTTGTGTGTGGACGGCTGAAAGGAGGAGGCCAGGGGGCCTGGGCACGTGGTTTTGGGGAACTCAAAACCAGGGAGGGCTCCTGCTGCCACCGCAGGGGACAGGCCCAGCCAGCGACTGAGTGAGCAGCCTGGGCAGCCCCGACTCGCTGCAGGCCGCGCCATCTGTGCAGCGCTGGGGTCCCCACCACCCAATACCCAGTGAGTAGCCCTGCACAGCACCGTACCTTCCCCTGTGGTCACTGAGAGGCAGGATGGAGCTGGCGCTGGCACGTGAACTTTTGGGCTGTGATCTGTTTTTTGTTCATTGCAGCATTGCTTAGATGTGGATATGAACTGTCCCTGCAGCAGTCTAGAGCTGTGGTGTTTGTAATCAGGGAGCAGACATTGAGTGTGCTTTGACGAGATTGAAATTTCTGGCCTGTGATCTTCCTGACAATTTTTAATGAGGCATTGATGTGATGTACTGTCAAATGCTCCATTCGCCAGTCATGACTTTGGGCACTGTGGTTAAGTCTGGATGCTTCTGCTGTTGCCTGAACCATGTGACATCTGTCACTGTGCCACTGGTCCCCTCGGCTTAGGCCTCAGGAGCTTGGAGGAGAGACTGAGGTTTCTCTGGGACAAAAACAGGGACTCCTGACTGTGAGCTCCAATCTCTAGTAAGGTGCATGATTCTCCCTGCATTTCTCTGGCTGCATCTGAGCCAAAGTCTCGGTGGAGCTGTTGGGAAACTGGGTTATGCTGACCTCCCGAACCCTGCCCACCCTCTGGGGCATCCTTCTGACAAGTAGGCCTTTCTGCCAGATCCCCAGGATGACCCCCAGGCAGCTGGCCCCCTGGGGTCGTGACACCTCGTGCCCTCGGAGTCAGCAGCTGCCTTCGCTGCGGCATGTACTCTTTGCCATCCGACCCTCTTCAGGAAAGGACTGGGCTCCTGTATGAGCGCCTGGCTCCTGGGTGAGAGGGGAAGTGTGTTGTGCAAGTGCCTTTCTGTGTCATGCGGTTTTGAGCAGTTACACCTCTTCCTGTCTCTGCTGGAGGCCCAGTCACCGCCACGGCTCCTCCAGGCTCTGGCCCTCAGAACAAACAGACCATGGTTTTGTGCCATGCAGTAGTCACGGCAGATACTTCAGGGGCTTGGCAGGGGGACCTCCAGGGTTCCAGAAGCAACATGCAGAATAACATCAATTCAACAATGATGCTGGAGTCCTCGCCGCAGGCCTTCTGGAAGACGCCTTCTTGGCGTCCTACCCAGCCTGGATGAGCTCCCCTCCCTCCCTTCCGCCGTGTTCACTAGGCATTACCACATGCTGGGTGCAGGAGCACATCCATGAATGAAAGAGATGAAGCTCCCCGCCCGGAGGCTGACCTCCCAGCAATCTTATGGGATATGGGTACAGAGGTGAATCTGGGGGAGACTCCATTGCTGGTGTTGGTGTTGCATCGCTGACCTCCACGATGGCCTTCAGGTGTCCACTGTGCCCCATCGTATTAGGGTTGGCCTTTGGAAAGCTGTGAGTCCAAGTCACCTGGCAATAGATAAGGAATACAAGGTAACCATTCTTAAAACTTCAGGGATCTGCAGGCCAGCCTTCTGGAACCTTCTGGATTCAGGATTTGGATGCAGCCACAGAGAGCCTAAGCACCACAGGTCCCACCATGACACCCTGAGGTGTGGGCTCACACTTGGGCGTGGCTGGTCAATCTATAAAAGATGAGCCTTTTCTGGGAAAGTGAAAAGACAGAGAAGCCTCCTGACAGGGAAGGAGACCAGGAACCAGAAGAGCAGGTGTTATGGCAAGGCTAAGGACCTTCAAACACCAATTTTCCTGGAGGGCAAGACTGCTGCCTGGGACGCAGCTTCACCTGCCTTCATGCAGATGCACAGATGTCCAGGAGGCAGCTGTGGTCAGTGACTCCACAGGAGGCATGCCCAGACCTGGGGCCAGAGCCTTCCTTGCACCTGTGCCTGATGTGACACCAGGGCGGGGCACAGGCTAGTCCCAGCTCCTGCAGCCCCCATTGCTCACCCCTACCTGTTAACACACTGAGTCCTCCCTCATTATCATCCCATTTTACAGACGGAGTAACCGACACTGGGAACATTGAGAGAATTGCCCAAGGTCATTGACAAGCCCATGGCAGCGTTAGGGCACCAGCCAGTGCCAACTCCAAAGCCCAGATCGGAACCACTGACTGGCCTCACCTCCTTCCCAGGAGGCCAGACTGATCGCCTCGGGTCACCCAAAGAGGGTGGAATAATGTCATCCACCAGTTCCCGATGAAGATAGGGACTCCTGCAGTCGGCACTGGCAGATTTCACCTTAAAGAGAGATCCCCGTTCCAGCCTCACAGTACTAACATTGGATCGAGACTTCTCCCTAAAGGAAGGTTCCGGCCAGCCCACATTTTCCTACTCCAGAATCTACAATAAAGAGACAGATAGGGCCTTTCGCAAGAACTGGAAGGAGGTTTCTGGATACCCGCTGGACTTACAATTCAGCGTTTATAAGTATGATCCTGGAGATTAAATCAGAGAACTTGCTTCCTGCAGCCCTGAGGTTAAGCGCTGAGGTGTATTCTGTGTAATGATGTTGCTGGCAGCCACCGTGAGCATTTATTTATCGTGCACTCACGGGGCATCTGGTTCCAGGTCACAGAGGCACTGGGGTTGCCTGGTCCAGGTGGGGTGGCTGTTGCACATGCAGCAGGGTGGACTGGGGCATGCAGGTCCCATGACCATGGCAGAGGTTCCGGGGCGAATCCCCTGTGACTGAAAAAACTGTCCACTTCCTTAGGCCAAAGCAAGTCACATGGCTGCACAGGAGGACAAGGCCGGGAGTTCACCCCTTCAACATGTGTGTATATATGTCTCTTTTTGCATATGTGTGTATGTATATGTGTATATGTATGTGTATGTGTGTATGTGTACATGTATATGTAGAGGTGTGTATGCCTGTATGTGTGTACATGTGTAGGTCTGTATGTGTGTGTTTAGGTGTATGTACGTGTGTAGGGGTATGTGTGTGTGTAGGTATGTGTATATGTATGCAGGGGATCTGTGTATGTATGTATGTGTGTGCATGTGTGTAGGTATGTGTGTATAAGTATATGTATGTGTATGTATGTAGGTATGTGTGTGCAAGTGTGTGTACGTATGTGAGTAGGTATGTATATCGGTGTGTGTGCATTTGTGTAGGTGTGTGTGTGTGAGTAGGTATGTGAGCGCATGTGTGTGTATGTATGTGAGTAGGTATGTATATCGGTGTGTGTGCATTTGTGTAGGTGTGTGTGTGCGTGAGTAGGTATGTGTGCGCATGTGTGTGTGTGTTGAGGAGAGGCAGCAAAGTCACTTAGCAAAGGACATGGATGCTGGGAGAAGTGAGGCTTTGGGGTCAGTGACTCCACCTCCCACCCTCATGCCCTCCTTGTGCAAATCAGGTGTCAG
The DNA here is from genome assembly GCA_028533165.1 of Leontopithecus rosalia. NCBI lineage: Eukaryota > Metazoa > Chordata > Mammalia > Primates > Cebidae > Leontopithecus > Leontopithecus rosalia. The sequence goes on from CM052659.1 coordinate 4,298,884, forward strand.
CTCTGTCAACCAGAACATCTGGGTAACCGTAACAGGTTGTCCCCCACCAGGTCAGATCAGAAAGTGTCTTCTATTTTGTATCTCTGTCCTTGACTCCAGGACTCAGTCCTGACCTTTCTTGTAGTTTCTTGGCTGAAGCCACTCATTCGTTTCCTTGTCTCACCTGGTGCACTGACTTCTTTCCATCTGTGCAAACAGCGCAAGTGGCTCTGGCAGGGTACGGAGTCCGTCTTTGATGCTGCCGCTGAGGGAATCGGGGACGGAGCCACCAAAGCTCCTACTCAGCCCTCCCAGGGCACATTTGCCCCCCACATAATAGTCATTGACCATTAGCTCCAACAGAGAAATTGTGGTCCAAGGTCTCCCATTCTGCAGATGAAGAAACTGAGGCCCCAACTTGGTTGGCTGTGCCCAGAGAGTTTTGCTCCATTTGTCCGTTTTGTCTGGGGCTGCTCCTCCTTGTGTGCCCTTGCCTAGAATCATGTATGGGTCAACCTTTTCCAAAAAACGGCCAACGCTGGCTGGGTGCAATGGCTCAGGCCTGTAATCCCAGCCCTTTGGGAGGCTGAGGCAAGAGGATGACTTGAGCCCAGGAGTTCGAGACCAGCCTTGGCTGCAGGGTAAGACCTTGTCTCTATAAAAATACAAAAATTAGCCAGGCTCAGTGGTGTACATCTGCAGTGCCAGCTACTTGGGAGGCTGAGGTAGAAGGATTGCTCGAGCGCCATAGGTTGGGGCTGCAGTGAGCCGTGATCATGCCACTGCACTCCAGCCTGGGGAACAGAGCAAGACCCTGTCTCAGAAAAGAAGGAGGGGCATGGGGCAGCATGGGGATAGAACTGCCAGCCCTAAATCTTATGACCCAGGCTTGCTCCAGGAGCCAGAGTCCCTAAAAGGGGCCCTGTGGACCTTCCATCAGTCCCTGAAAGAGCCTCACCAGCGACACATTCCTGGGGTTGTGGCTTTGATGACAGTCCAAGGCCCCGAGGATCCCTTTCTGTGTTCAGATAAACTCGGCTTTCTGTCCTCTCACCAACGCTGCATTCAGAGCCCAAACTGGCAACATATTTGGCCTTTCTAGAAAAGCTGCAGTTGAGAAAACACTCCCACTGGGAGGTCATAGGGGAACCAGGTATTCACACAGCCTCAAAGAACCTTCCCTATGATTCCTGATTAATCACGAAAAACGATTTTTCATGTCTGCCCTGGCGGACACCACCTTAACCAATTGGCCAGGCCCGATTTTGCCCTCGATGGACAAACTCACTTGTTCGCCCCTGCCTGGATGCATGAGAAGGACAAGATCGCCCCAAAAAAGTTCAGCTGAATTGAATCCCGAAGCTGCAATCAGACAAATCCAAACCGAGGGACTATCTGCAGGACAAGATGACCTGAACTTTCAAAAAAGGTCAGTGTCATAAAATACAAAAATGAAAAAAATGGGGATTGCTTCTAGACTGAGAGAGAATAACCAATGCCACTGTGAGCCTTGAATGGATCCCAGAGTTTTGTAAAACTATAGGAGTTATTTTGGAATAATTGGGAACACCGAATAGAGGATCAGGTGACATTAAACTAAGTATCTTAGGGACAATGCTGGTGGTGTGCTTTAGACAAAATTCTCAGATGAGTGCTGCGTACTGAGGGGTGGAGCTCAGGGGATTGCAACACGCTTTCAAACAGTTCAGAGAAAAGTGTGTGTGTGTGTCCATGTGCGTATGCATACCTGTGGCTGCAGGCTGGAAAGCTGGCTGCTAGCCCAGATACAGCCTGACCTCGGGGTCAGCACTTCTCGGAGTCCAGAGGGGTAGGGATTGGGACAGGTGGCCTCTCAAGGACGTCTCCCTTAGTGGCCAGCAGTGCCTCTTGTCCCTGCACCTGTAGCTGCCCTGAGCACCCCCACTGGACACAGCAGGCATTGCACCCTCTGGAAAAAGCTGCCCTTGTTCCACATGCAAGCCCTGTCCCCAGCACCGCAGGCTGTGCTACCTGCAGTCGCGCAGACTGGGAGCCCCCAGCCACCTCTCTAGTGCCCTCTGTCCTCCGGCCTTCAGCAGGCTGGGTCACAGAGGCATCCCCCCAGTCATCCATGTAGACACTCCGTGTCTACAAGGTGCCAGGTACCGCTGGGAAAACAGCAGACAAAACTCCCTGCTTTCCTGGAGCCGGCATCTTGGTCGGCAGACAGCATAAGCAAGAAGAGTAGGTGGAGGTGAAGGCGTGTGAACAGGTGACAGGCACTGGGGAGAAACAGCCCAGGGGAGGGCCAGGGAGCGTGGGGGAAAGGGGACTGCGAAGCAAGGGAGGTGTCCAGGGAAGACCTCCGTGAGAAGGTGACCTTGGCATAAAGAGGCCAGCGTGGGAGGGGCTCAGGCAGACTGGGGGTGGGGGTCAGAAGCTGAATGGGGACAGGAGGAGGGCAGGAAGCCCTGAGGCAGGAGTGAGTCTGCTGTGTTCACAGACCTCCAGGGAGCCAGTGCGGCAGGGGCCAGTGCATGAGGGGCTTGGCGGGGATTTGTGGCTAGCAAGGTCGTGGCGCCACTGTTCAGGCTGGACTCCGACTCTGAGTAGATTAGAAGCCCTTGGGAGGTTTTGAGCAAAGTAAGGACATGATCTGACTTATGTTCTGGGACGATCACCCTGGCCCCACAGAGTCGGGTGACGGGGGTAGAGGTGGGCGCAGGGAACGCTGTGAGGAGCAGCTCAAGAGCCAGCAGCAGCCTGGGCCAGGGAGGAGACTGGGAGAACCACGGGCTACAGCCCAGGGACGGATTGGGTGTGGGAGGTGGGACATGGGAGAAAGGAAGGCGTCGGGGTAATGCCCGGGAGTGGGACTGACACCTGGGAGGACGGGCAACTCCTTACTCAGCTGGGGCCACCCTGGGAAGGACTGGGCTGGGGGTGAGAGCCATCAGGAGCTCAGTGTCCGATTGGGAATCCGAGGTGCGCATTCCCTACCCTCGTAGTTGAGCCGCACAAGCCGGGAATACACAGCTCTGGGGTTCAGGGGAGTGGTAGGGGGTGAGGGGTCTGCAGCAGAGCGGTGGGGTTCAGAGCCACCAGACGGAAAATCTGAGGGGCTTCATGGGGATGGAAAAGAAGAGGTTCAAGGCCTGAGCAAGGGCAGCCACTGGGGGACAGAGATGAGCAGGAAGAAGCCCAGGAGACTGAAAAGGAGTGGCCGGAGGGATGAGAGGGGCGTGGAGTCCTGGGAGCTGGGGAAGCCACAGGCAGCACCTCTGTCACCTCATACAATGGCCACCGCTGGACCTAGCAAGGAAGAGGTTACCCACAGACTTGGCAAGCGCAGCTCCCACGGGGTGGTGAGGGCAGAGACTGACCAGTGTCGGTTTATGAGCTGGAAGGAGAGGAGTCTCACAAGTGAAGGAAAACTTTTTGAGGAATTTCCTTGTCAATGGAAGGCGAGAAACAGTGGAGAAGAAAGTGGCTCTAAGAAACTGCTTTTTAGGCTGGCCGCAGTGGCTCACGCCTGTAATCCCAGCACTCAGGGAGGCAAGGCGGGTGGATCGCTTGAGGTTGGGAGTTCAAAACCAACCTGGCCAATATGGTGACAACTCATCTCTACTAAAAATACAAAAATTAGCCGAGTGTGGTGGCAAACAGTTAGTGATCCCAGCTACTCAGGAGGCTGAGGCAGGAGAATCACCTGAACCCAGGAGGCAGAGGTGGCAGTGAGTCAAGATCTCAGCACTGCACTCCAGCCTGGACAAGAGAGTGAGACTCTGTCTCAAAAAAAAAAAAAGAAAGAAAGAAACTGTGTTTTTTGTTTTCTCTGGGAAAAATAATAACTCATTGAGTGCAGCTGGCAGTGCCTTCTGAAGAAGGAGGAATGGGCTTGGGGTGCCCTTGAGTGTATGTGGGGCTGGGGGTGACCACGTGACCATGGACGCTGTAGGGCCGGTTCCTGGGTAGCCGCAGGAGGGAAGGCAGGCTTCTGGTTGCTTGTGTTTTCTTGGGGCTGGGAAGCAGCAGTGGCATCTGAGGGCGGGGTGGGAGGGGAGGCGCAGCAAAGTGTCCCCTGAGCCTGGGAGAGAGAATGGCTTAGAGCGGACGCCCACAGACTTTCTCTGTAAAGGACCAGATAGTAAATATTTTAGCCTTTACCAGCCAGGCAGTCTCTGTTGCAGCTCCTCAGCCCTGCCTTTGTGGCTCAGAAGCAGCCCAAGAGGATTCTTAAACAAATGGGCATGGAGGTGTTCCAATAAAACTTTATTTACAAAACTAGTCAGCAGGCTGGCTCTGGCCTGCTTAGACTCCTGGCTCTTGACCTCACCTCCAGGCCAGGGGTTTTCAAAGCAGGTCCCTGGGCCGGCAGCATCAGTGTTACCTGGGACTTGTGAGAAATGCAGATTCTTGGGCCCCACCCCGCATCCGTGGAACCAGTGACTCAGTCCCTTCACTGTTTCCAACCCAAGTTGAGTCTGTGATTCTGGAATTCTGGAAGTTAGCTCAGCAGCTAAACCCAACAGACAGTAAGCTGGTGGGGGCGGGGAGAGGCAGGCTACATGCCCTGTTAAAGGCACAGGCTTCCCAGCCCCCAGCCCCAGCTCCTTCTGCAGGCCTGTGTGAGGACATCCCGCCTCCGTGGGCCAGGTTTGTTTACGCAGCCTCCATGGGGGGCTCCCTGGGGACAGGCTGTGGTGAGGACTCGGCTCTCAGCAGGACTGTGCCCGGCGCTGTGCAGAGCCCTCCCCTTTACAGCCCTGGTTTCCTGTCCATGACCCTCAGCTGCCCAGGGGAGCCTGGGGGCAGGGGCTCCATGGCTTGTGGGGGCAATCTCCCACGGCAGTAGGGCCCAGCCAGTGTTTTGTGTGTGAAGAAATGCACTGTCCTCTGGTGGAAAGCACAGCATCTATGGGAGTTTAACGACAGCTTTATAACAACCTTAGTGAGACGATTTGGTCTTCTGCCTCTGAGTCATCTAAGCAAAATGCATGAGCTGCTAATGTGCTCAAAGAGAGGCTGCCCTTGAGGCCCCTCCAGCCCCCCAGTGCTGCAGGGATTTAGTCACCCCAGAGCCAGGTAACCTCGGCCTCCCAAAGCTCTGGAACTACAGGCATGAGCCACTGTGCCTGACCTGAATGAGGGTCTTTAAGAATAAAATTCCAGGGGACCTTCTCACCAAGCCCCACCACTTTTGAGGTTAGCATGGCACTGCATCTTCTCTGCGTCCTCTGTCCCTGTTTCCGGTTTTGGTTTCCTTGAAACAGTCTCACTCCATCACCCAGGCTGGAGTGTGGTGGTACAATTATGGCTCACGGCAGCCTCGACCTCCAAGGCTCAAGTGATCCTCCCACCTCAGCCTCCTGAGTAGCTGGGAGTATGGACATGATCGGCTAATATTTTAATTTTTTTGTAGAGACTGGGTCTCTACAAAAAAATGTCTCTATGTTGCCCAGGCTGGTTTCAAACTCCTGTGCACAAGTGATCCTCCTGCCTCAGCCTCCCAAAGTACCGGTATTCCGGGCTGGCCCCAGTTTTCCAGCAGGTCTGCACATGTGCTCACATCCTGTACTCAGAGGAGAGGTCCCCTCTCCACTGTTAGGGGGACCTAAACCTGCGCTGCCTGGACCCCAGGGACAGAGGCCGTTTGTGAGTCCCTCCCTTACTTTGCTTTTCTTCTGAGGAAGCTGCTTCCTGGTGATGGGAGGCCACTGTTCTGGGGAAAAACGGTGGAAAGAACAAAGCCAGTCAGCCGCTGGACTAAATGTGTCAGGTTTCCCACAATTTCGTGGCTTGTTGTGGATGGATGGGGCTGTGTTTTGAGCCCGGGGCATCCCTTTGCCTGTGGGTGCAGGACCAGGTGATTTTGGATCAGGGGCCCTTGTCCTTCCAGAAGCCAAACCCTGTTCTAGGCATGAGGGTGCAGCAGTGAGCAAGAACCACAAAACCACCGCCTTCCTGGAACGCACCCCGCAGAGAGGGAACGGGGGCACCAAGACCTGTGTGCAGGCAGCAAAGGTGTGGTGTCGGCTGGGGAGCAACTGGGATCCCTGAGCCCCACAGTAGGGACTCATGGCGCTGAGAAGCGCTGCCGCAAGGGCGCAGCCAGTAGAAGGAGCCGCCAGTGCCAGGGTTCATAGACAGTGTGAGCTCGGCCTGCTGGGAAGGCCAGGGGCTGGGCTGAGGGCCAGGAGGCAGAGCATGGGGACTCAGGGGCTGTGCCTGGGATGGGGAGGAAAGGGCCTCAGACCGGATTCACTTTTGACATAGAAGCCCCCAACAGCAGCCAGCCAGGTGGAGCAAGGCATGCAGGGCTGAGAGGGTGCAGGGGGCAAGGAGGAGCCACTAGGAAGGGACCCAGGGGTTCAGGTGAAAGACAGCGGTGGCTCAGCCCAAGGGGTAGCAGCGGTGAGGTGGGTGGACGGCTGGATGCTGGCAGCCATCCTCATTATTGATGCTGCTGTAACAGCTCATCACAAACCCTGCAGCTTCAAATAGTCCAGTATAGGATCTCCTGGTTCCTGTGGGTCAGGCGTTGGGGCAGGGCTCAGTCTGCTGCTTTGGGACTGCTGAGCTGCAATCAAGGTGCTGGCCAGGATGGGCTCACCTTGGAGACTTCTGGTCGAAAAGGATCCACTTCCAGGCTCTCTTGGTCATTTGAAGTCTCTTTTCTTTGGGCTGTTGGGCTGAGGGCTCAGCTTCTCAACAGCTGTTGACCTGAGGTTGCCCTTAGTTCCTGCCCCACGGGCCTCTCCAACACAACACCTGGCTTTATCAGAGACAGGAGGGACAGTCTCTAGCAAGACAGAAGTGACAGTCTGCCCATTACGTTTTCCATGGTCTGCTGGTTAGAAGGACTGGCTAGGTCCAGCCCACACTCCAGGGTGGGGATGGCCCAAGGACAGGAATCCCAGGAGCTGGGGACATCAGTGGCATCTGACAAGCTGCCTGACTTAGGAGCTCAATGACAGCACCAGGAAGCTGCAGTGGGCTGGAGTCAGGGCAAGGGACAGCAGTGCAGTCAGGAGCTCAGAATGCACAGACGCCCCCGGGGAGTCTTTTCTGCACCTGGGGGCAGCAAAACCTACACCTGGGGTTTCCGAACAATAGTTGCGGCGGTGTGGAAGGACCCCCATGACGTGCAGGGTGGAAGTGTGACGTGAAGGAATGTGGAGACCCTTCGCATGGTCATCTCCTGCACCTCAGCCCCTCCTGAGCCCATGGGCCACCCTGCCTGCTGCCTGCCTGCTGCCTGCCTGCCTGCCTGCCTGCCTGCCTGCCT
>CM052659.1:4306229-4354462 GCA_028533165.1 Leontopithecus rosalia
TGCCTGCCTGCCTGCCTGCCTGCCTGCCTTCCTGCCTTCCTGCCTGCCTTTCTGCCTGCCTGCCTGCCTGCCTGCTGCCTGCTGCCTGCCTGCCTCTCTGTCTGCTGAGGGCTCCCGTACACCCTGAACCTAGACAGCCTCCTGGGCCTTTGTGATCCCAGGGCCTCCAGCAAAACCTGGTTGATATTTTTTAACCACCACCCTGTTCCCCTCCCTTATTTTGCTTTTCTTCCAGAATTGTCCCACTGTAAAAACTCGAGCAGGTCTGGACAAGTGAGGCTGGCTCCATGTATCCAGAATCGACAACAGGCTCCCCGGCTCGGCTCTCCCTGCGGCAGACAGGCTCTCCCGGGATGATCTACAGGTGACCCCCACCCCTCACCCAGGCCACCTCCCAGGGTCCGTCCTGCCTCGAGGAGGGGTTGGTTCCCAAACCACTGTCCTCCACTCTGGAGGAGGGAGGGCCCAAGCAGGGCCCACAGGCTTCTGCCTGCCACGGGCTGCAAAGTGCGCGCCGGCAAGCGTTTTCCCCAAGAAAGGAGCAGGGGCTTTAAAGACCCAAGTGGGAGAGAAAAAGCAAAACTTCCCCAGGGGGTTTCAGCCAGAGTAGACTCCTTTCCAAATATCTTGTTCAAGGGTAACAGAGGCCTGAGGGTGAGTGCACGTTCAGGGCTGACGCCGACATTCTTTACCTCTCACTTCACACGCTGCCGCCCCTGTGGCCCCCCCAGTTTCTCCTGAGTGAGGATCACGACCTTGCATGCCTTTGGGGAACCATGTCTGCCCTTTTCCCAACACCAGAGGGAGTTGGGGTGGCCAGATGTTCCTGGGCACCCTGAGCCCCTCCCTGAGGAACTCACTTCCGCCTGCAGCCCTGGCTGTTTCTGTCTGCACCATAATCAGCACTGAACAGCCGAGGAGGGCGTTCAGTGAGAGCTGAGGCTCTGGGGACAGAGCATAGACCCCATGAAAGACGAGCGCACAGGCAGGACCCCAGCAGCCCATCGATCTTGGGCAGCCGGACCTTTTGGGATCATTGTTAGGGCCTGAGCCAGAGCCGGTGTCCGAGACAGCCAGGGAAAGGCCGTGTCTGTCCTAAAAAGAGCCCAGCAGGCACGTGCGGGTTTGCCAGCACATGGGCTCTCGGTGCGTCTGGGTTGAAGGGTTTTCAGCCATTGCCTGCAAGCATATTGCAAAGCAAGTCCTGAAGCTTGTTCAATCCAAACCGACCCTCACCAGGAGGATCTCCACAGAAAATAGGGCCAGGCAGGAAGGAGCCCCTGTGTCCAGGAAACTGGCTCCAGGGTGGCCACCGGGTGGTGCTGCTGCAGAGCGTTTAGCACCCGGTGGCCACCCTGGAGACCATCCTGGGCAGGCGGCCGGCGGGGGCCCCGGGGGCACGGGACGTTGGTGGTGCTTTCTGAGCTGCACCTGCTGGGGTTGATGCCAACTATGGACTCTCTCTCTTCTCTCCCTTTCTCCTTTTTCTCTTTCCTCCACTGCTGTCCGAAGTACTCGGTATGGGAGTCCCAAAAGACAGCTCCAGTTTTACAGGTAAAAACAGTCTTCATTCTCCCTAAAACCCCAGCGAGCCCAGTGGCCAGGGAGTGGGTGGGAGGACTGCAGCCTTGCCAAGCAGGGCCTGCTGGTGTTTTCTCTAAAGCCAAAGCCCCCTGAGACCCAGGCTCTGCTTATCACCCTCTGTGCCTACCCACAATGTCCTGTGCAATGTCCTGATGGAAAATGGAAAGTCGGGTTAATTGTATGTGTTACTCTGCCATAAGTTTGCTTTGATTTGAGCAAATGGGCTTCTGATGACTGCCAAGCTCGCAGCCAAAGCTACCGTTAAAGCGTCACTCATCAGGCAGTAAGGGAGACACCTTCCCGTGGTCGCCGGCTTGTGCTTCTTCCGTTATCAGAATACAGGACGTGGCGAGCCCATCCGTTCTCGCTTTGCTTGTGGGTTAGAGCTGATCTGGAACTCACAGAGCTCCTCAGGCTCATCGAAGGCTAGTGCCTTCTGGGGGTATGCAGTACTGATATGACTTGGATCAGTGACATCTTTCTGATGTGTCTCTCTGTTGGTAAATTAACAAACCAGGCACATTCACCTGGCAAGAGACTGTGCCCCAGCAGGATGTGGCATGAAGATGTCAGGCTTAGGGCTCCTCAGGGTGCTCTCGGGCAGACCTGTTCCTCCCTCTGGGCTGCCTCTCCCTCACCTGTAAGGCGGAGGATGCATGTTCTTGGTGCAGCCTCCAGCCCTAGGAAGTAAAATGGCAGGACTGCCTGGAACCTGCGGGGCTGCTGTCTCCCCATGCCTCAGGACTGTTTGGGGAATCGGCACAGCTTCTGGCAGCAGGCACCTGGTATGCATTGCTTCATCCTGGCATTCAGGCTGGGAGATCTCTCTGTGCGGACCTGGACACCTGGCGACAGTGCTCTGGGGTTGTTGCCAATGTGCCGGGCAGTGGGCATGAGGATGGCAATGGATTTCCATGTGGCTTTTCTCTCACGTCCCCCACCCCCATCCCCTCCTCACCAGCTCAGCACCTCTGACAGGATCCTGGACCTGGGTGCTCAAGCTGATCTGTGCCCCTGGGAGGTTCTGCTCCGTACAGGGAGCTCTGCAGACATGGCCAACTCTTTGATTGTCCTGATATTTGGGTAGATAAGATTTTTCCTTAAATAGTTAAATCTGAACTCATGCTTGCAAATGCTTCACCAGGATGAAATGTTTGTTTTGTGATGTATGTATGTGTGCTGTAACACATCCTAATGAATAGACACCACTCATCCCAGGGGATTTCATCCATGAAATGAAACGCGTACCGGAACTGCATCCTCAGAGAGCCCTGGGCAGCCTCAGTCCTCAGAAGGGAAAGGGGTGAGGTCCGATGAGCAGGCAGGAAAATCCCAGGTGCAGACCAACCAGCTCAGAGGGCCCGCCCACAGACACAGACCAGCCAGCTCAGAGGGCCCACCTCCAGGAGGGGCCGAGTAAATTGTCCAGTGTGACCAAGTTGAAGTGAGAGCCTTCCAGCCCCCTCACGACGACTGTCAGAATCCCACAGGCTCAACATGTGGTCCACCACCGGGAACCCTGTGCATGGGAACCTTCATTCCCGGTGGCTCCGGGCCCCAAGGACAAGGTCTGAAGCTCACCCTCTAGGCTCTCAGCCCCACATTCCCATGTCCGCAGGCTCTGGCCGTTCCACCTCTTGGATCTCTAGGGGTTCATTTGCGTGTCTATTGTGGGGGCTCTGGAGATGACCTGTAAGGTCTGGGGTCATTGTTCACAGACAGGGGGCCACTCCTAATGGGGCACCCTCATCACACCAAGCATGCCACGAAATATGGCTGGTGGATGGTTCTTTCCATTACTTAGGCCTGGCCCTCTCACAGGGCAGAGGCGCTCCAGGCACATATCCTGCCCCCATGCAGCCCCCAGGCAAGGAATCAAGGCAGGACACAGCGCCAGTCAGCTGTCCACCCAGTGCTGCATAACAAACAGCTCCAAAACTCAGTGCCATGCAGCAATCAGCGTCTCTTCCTTGCTTCTCTGTCTGCGGGTTAACCAGGAGCTCGTTTAAGCTGGTTCGGCTGGGTTTGTCTCCAGGCTGCAGGTTGGATCCCCTCGCCCTCCATCTTCCCATCCTTCTTAACCCGGGCCTGTCCCAGGCATGCTCCTCCCACAGCAGAAGTGCCAGAGAAAAGGCAGAAACATGCATGGTCTAAGGCCTGTGGTTGGGTCGGAGTGCTGTCGCCTCTGCTCATATGCTTTTGACCAACGTAAGTCTCATGAACCAGCCCAAAGTCAAGGGGCTGGAAACATATTGCCCCCCACCAGTGGGAGGAGCTATAAAGTCGCACAGCAAAGGGCGTGGATACAGAGACTGGTGAAGGATTGGGAGCAATACTTCCATGCACCCCAAGTCTCAGATCACTCTGATGATCTCCAGAAGGCAAAGCACGTCATGGGAGAAGCCCAAAGAGCCTCTGGGGTCTGAGGAAGGAGTGACCACAGCCAGCCGAGAGCCAGGAAGGCTTCGTGGAGAAGGCAGCACGGGCTTGATCTGAACCTTGAAGGCTGGGCAGGATTGAACACAGGGACTGGGAAGCACATTCTCATAGATACAACAGCCTGAGCTCCAGCTCAGAGGTGTCCACAGAGAACAGAAAGTGACAATTACCCAGCCCGGGCCATCAGGGACATGATGGAGAACGAGGAGAGGCAGACTATAGAGGTGGATGTTGGTGGGGGGCCTCAAATGCCAAGCAACAGGGCTCAGATGCATTCAGAGGGCACTGGGGAGCCATCTATGGTGTTTGAGCAGGGCAGGAGTCAGAGATCTGCTCTGGGAAGGAAGCCCGGTAGCAGGAAGTAAGACAGGGGAGAGAGGCAGATGCAAGGAGACTGATGCCCAGGAAAGGTGCAGAAGGGCTGAGCTACAGGAACTGCAGAGAGAATGAAGGGGTGCAGGACCTGAGAAAAGGACATCGCAACCACGGGGCTGGCCGCTGATGGGTAGGTGCTAGGACAGAGAGGGCCAGAGAGAAGCAGCAGATGCAGGGAAAGAGAGGGCCTCTTTCGGAGCACATTAGGCTGCAGGCCACCACCCAGCAGTGAGGTGCAGGCCACCCCGACCAGGGTGACGTGAGGAACTCACAGAGTGGGCTTGGGCCTTTGGGGACAATCCATCCAATTCAGTTGCCAAGCCCTTCCCAGCTAGTCACCCACAGCCAGACCCCTCTGGACTCCGCATCCTCTCCCAGCTTCCCACTTCATTTGCCTTTCACCCTGCATCTAGGGCGCTGATTTCCTGTCCCGCATCTTCCCCCATGGCAGCCACCACCCTTTGCTCATTTTTCATGGGGGAGATAGTTCCGCTTCCATTCAAAATCCCACATTCATTGGTTCAATTTCTCAGCCAGAAGATGGTGTCCTGCTGGGACTTTGCTGGCACCCTGTGACACAGTGACCCTAAGGGTTGTGGCCCTGGCATTGCGGCTCAGCACTTAGCCTCATCCCAGAGCTCAGCCTTGTTTGGTGTGGTCCCAAAGTATTTCCCAAACGCCAGGTCAGGACACGTGCTGTGGAGAAGGGCTCCAGTGCCCCTGCCTGGAATGAGCAGCAGTGTGGCGTCCAAATAGCAGGTTCTGGGGCCCTCCTGCCATGTATGGTACTGGCAGTATCAGATATGCCAATCTGGGGTGCGCCCTGGCGAGGAGAGGAGGAATGTCCTCATGAGCTGAACGGAGGCCTCTGCAGACGCCCTTGGGCTGTGAGTGGTGGTCCCATACCACGAAGCCCCCAGCTCCCCTGCTGCACAGTTCAGAATCGAGTGGGGTGCAGAAGCTGCAGGCTCTGTGTCCCACACTCAAGTACCAAAGAGCAGGGCCTGCCCCTTTTGACCTGTGGATCCAAGGCTTTGTGTTTCTGGCACACGGGGATGGTGGAGGCAGCAAGGGTAGGCCTAAGGGACTGGCAGGCCCCCCGCCTTGGCCTGCACCCCAACTCTGCACACCAGGAGTGGGCCTTGCCAGGTTGAGGGACTGGCAGGACCCCCCCACCTTGGGCTGCACCCCAACTCTGCGCACCAGGAGTGGGTCTTGCCAGGTTGAGGGACTGGCAGGACGCCTCCCCCCGCCTTGGGCTACACCCCAACTCTGTGCACCAGGAGTGGGTCTTGCCAGGTTGCAGCACGGAACTGCACTTTCCGAGCTTTCAGGGGAAGAGGCGCTCGTGAATAATTCAGCCTCTCTCGCTGAGATGAAAACGCCCTAATAGAACTAATGGACTCGCTGCCTCAAAACTCGACTCTGGTGGGACTCATCTCATTCACCAATTGCTTCTGACGTCCTGCAGTGACACTCCCTAATGAAAAAGCTGCCGTGTCAGATCCTTAGAGCATCTGGTGATCCCTAATAAACTAGACTGTGGCCTTTTTAACAAGCAGACGCCCCCAGGAAGGCAGGTGAGTCCTCCCTTCAGCCCCAGGACTGGATGCAGCCGCTGCCTTCCTAGGGGAGGTGCCTCTTGGGGGTTCAAATCCCCAGGAATGAGAATAAGAGGAGACATAATTTTGGGGTGCTTTTAGCTAATCTGAAATTAGACCTTCTGTGTTTTTTCAAAGCAGAAGACCTCAAAAAAGAGCCAGCCCGAGGTAAACCTGGAATGACTGTGATGGATGGGGTGGTGGGCGGTGGCTTCAGCCGGGCAGCATCTCTCGCTTGAGTCTGCTTGCAGCCCAGACCTGCCCCAGGCTGGCTGTTTCCCCGTCTGCTGGAGACTCGGCCATCTAGCTCCCACCTCATTGTATTCACCGTTGATTAAGATTTGGCATTTTCCAGTTTTGCCCAGAGCGCGGTCGGGGAGGTTTGGTCTTGTCTGTGCAGGAAGCACGTGCCAAGGGAGCCGGGGGTGCTTGTTTGGGCGTCGGTTTGCTGACTGTCCTCGGGAGCAAATTCTTTTGTGTTTGCACTGATGCAGTGCCGTGCGTTGTAGAGCCGCACCCCGGAATGGTAGCAGCTCCCCTTCCCTTTCCGCTTTTGAGAACTTTGGTTGGGCTCTCTGCTCTCTGGACAGGTGTCACCATGCAGAAGTGACACTCAGGATTCCTTCTCAGTCTCACAATTTGTGCTTTCTTGGCTTTCAGTAAACAAAACCATTCAGAAATTACAGGTAGAGGAGTCTGAGAGGAGGTAGTGATTCCTACTGACTTAATGAGGTCAACATCTTTCTTTCATTTTTCTGTGTCACAGTGTTAATTCACGTGAATCCCCCTGGGCCTCTGATCTACAGGAATAGATCTGCACAGGGCAGGCCCAGCCCAGGAAAGAACTTGTAGGGGCCACGTAATTAGCCATGGCTATTGAGGAGGGGCTTGTTTTGCTTGGTTCCCGGATGGTGAGGGAGTGTCAGGGCTCAGAGACCCTCACTCTGGAAAGCAGCTGGAATCTGGGTTATTTTGAATCAGGTCAGGGGTCACTGCACTCGAGTTCAGGAGAAGTGGGGGTCCCGAGGCAGGCACCCGGCAGTGGGGCCACTCCCTCCTCCCTGCATGTCTCATGGGAGCCCTTCATCCAGGGACCTGATGCTGTTAGAGTCACCTTGCTGAAATCCCGGAATAGAACCCCAGTGTGAGAGAGTCCAGAGGAGCCGGCCTTCGTCCTCTGTTCCCAGGCACCGCTGGTAATGGGCAGAGCCTCTTGGCCTTTGGCATGCACACATCTTTCTTCCCCCATGGCAGCCCTCCCAGAGTCATGACCCCTCAGGACCATGGGGAGCCCCCACTGTGCAGGAGGATGCAAGTCCTGGTGTGGGAGCCCCACACGCACAAGAGAGGGCCACCTGCAAGGAGCCGGCGGGCCTGAGTCAGGAAGCCAGTCCCACTCCCGCCAACTGCCGCCCAGCACTGCCAGGAAATGCCCAGGTGGAGCCCTGGTTGGCCTTTTGGAGCCTGGGCATAGGTTACTCCCACCCACATCCCCAAACTTGGCCCCCCACCATCTTGTCGGGAAGGTGTGCATTTTCTGCAGGACGGGGTGATTATTCACCTCGGTGTTCTCTCCCTTAAGCATTTTCTGGGGAGATTTGGTATCTGTATGGCTCACTCCTCTCACTCAAGCCTGTGATCACAAGTTCCTTCCAGCCTTCCTGCTGGCCCCTGGTGGTGGAGTTTTCTCTCCATGGCATTTATCATAATTGGTGTCATCCCACACCCCCTACAAGACTCGCTTCTGGCAGCATCACCAGCTCCCACCCGGTTGTCCAAAGCCTCATCTCACACAACCCACGGCAGCCTGGTACAACAGGCGTTGTACCCACCTCGTAGATGTGGAGGCTGAAGCTGGAAGCGGTCAAGGTACCTGCCTGGATCACGCCATGAGCAGGTGACAACCAGAGCTGCCCCTGTCCAGAAGCTGGGCACTCAGCCACCCTGTCCTCCTGCCCTAGGGCCTTGGCTGTATTTCCAGGGCCAAACCAGACCCGGGTTGCTTTTGGTGGGTAATATCTTAAAAGCTAATGGCTATTGATCTCAGCCTCGTCGGGCCAGGCAGGGAGCTTGCACGTCTGAGGCTGGTCCTGCCTTTCAGAAAGAGCCCTGCGGCTGCAGCCTGCCCGATTGGCCTTCTTTCTAAACACAGACCTCAGGGAAGCAAGGGCTGTCCTCCATTTGCCCCGCACAGGGCTGGCTGCAGGCCACACAGCCACCTCAGAAGCAGCTGCCTGCCGTGCACATGGAGGGAAGGGAGTGGCCACCAGCAGGCAGGGAGAGGGAGCTGGAGCTGCTGCCTGTGGGTTCCCAGAGCCTCACTTCCTAAGATGAGCCTCTCCTGGAGTCTGGGCCGCTCTGCCCTCCAGAGTGATTCTCCCAGAAGGCAAGACTTTCCATGCCGGGGCACCCTGCCTGCTCTAGCATCCAGAGGTCCCACAGCCAACACCCCTCCCAGCATGGATATGAGCAGTGGTGAATGCAAGTCCTGGCGTGGTAACCCCCCAGCAAGAGAGGGAGAGACCTGCAGAGAGCCCCTGGGCCTGAGGCAGGAAGCCAGCCGTGCCCTGGTTGGCCTTTTGGAGTCTGGGCCTTGATTGCTGTTCTACAAGTATCTGACCCCTCCTCTGTGCACGAGGGGCGCTCCTGTGGGCACTGAGCAGGCAGCAGTGGCAGCAGGCAGAAGGGTCCCTGCCCTCCTGGACCCAACCTTCAGGGGAGTGAATTCAGCACACAAGACAACTAGAAAGGAATCTGCCAGGTGGATGTTGGCGAGCACCATGGAGACAGCAGTTCACAGCAGGAAAGAGGCACGTGGCATGGTGTGTGTGAGGCAGAGGGTAGGATGGGAAACGCAGGACCCCCCGGGGGCCGTGCCCATCAGACGGAGGTACAGGCTGGAAGCGACCGGCATGGCAGGCTCCCAAGAACAGCTGGTTGCCAGCCTTCAGGGAGGGTGCCATCCAGCCCTGACTAGGGTGGTGAGGCCAAGGCCTGTGTGAACATTGCTGCCCATCTCCCTGCAGGGGCTCCTCGGGGGCTCCTTGCCTGCTGGTCTCTCTTTAGCTCCTCTCTGAGCCCACCTTCCCCACCTCAATTGCATGTTCATGCCCAGGCATTTTGCAGGCTCCGCTCTGAGCCAGGCCTCATGCTGGGTGCAACAGGGCAGACATGAAGGACGGTCCCTGCAAGTAAGATACAGACAAATACCTGCAGGAAAATCTCTGTGAAGTGGGCAGCTGAGGGGCTCCTGGAGGTGACCCCCCTCCCTGGGTGCACGTGTAGACAGAGCAGCAAAAGGTCAGCAGACTGCTCACCCGCTCTGGAAGGACCCTATCACATGGGGCTTGTTGCAAACTCCTGCCCCTTCTGGCTCCTTCATTAGGCCCCTGGAGCACACCCCAGGAAGGGCCTGGTCTGGGGCAACTCCAAGACATCTCAGCCCCCATCAAGGGCTGTGCCAAAGCCTCTGTAGCTGCCTCAGTCCCCAGGATAGCCCTCCCAGCTCCTTCCCAGGGATAGTTGGACTTTCCTCTCTGGGGCAGAAGGTGGGGATAGTGCTGGCTCCTCTCCAGCTCCCAGGCCAGGTTCCAGGATCCCAGTCTTCAGCTTACCCAGCTGAAATGGTGACTTCCCCTCTGCACCTCCTCTCCCTGGTGACAGTGTCGGGCTGCAGTGCAGGCCCCGTGGGCCATGGCGAAGGCTTCGGTCAGGTGGGGCGAGGCTCACTGGACCGTGGACCTCCTTTATATGGAGCCTGCCTCCATGTCCTCATTGCCCTGTCACAGACTGCAGGGTGAGGACTCACAGTCCCCTTCACTGGTCCACTCACTGTTGTGTATTTGAATTAGCACCAGTGGATGTGTTCTGGATGCACGTTTCACCCTTGACCTTTTAGTTGTCCACCATCTCTTAGGGCTCACTGCACGTCCGTCTGTTGAAATGCCTCATTCTTGACAGTAGCACAAATTCCCACTGTGTGGATGGACTGTCACTTAGGTAACCAGTTTCCCTGCTGATGGACATTTATATTGCTTTTAGCTTATAAAAATGCACATTCATCATTTAGGCTATTTACCCTTGGTTCTTCATATAGAGACTTTGAAACTCCCCTGTCCCAACTAAGCCTCTTTTCCCAGCCAACTCTCCCCTGCAACCTGCTTAAATGCATTCTGCTTAAGTCTTTCTATTGCAAAAGCATGAAGCCCAAAGATCTCTGCTGGTGCAGTAATGCTTCCAACAAGCAAGGATGTGTTGTATAGTATCACAACACATTTCCCTTTACAAGGCCAGGAACAAATAGGACTTTCCCGGGTTAGGGCCACCTGGCATGCGGGGGTGAGGTGCCTTCCTAGCATAATTACAGGAGAGTTTATTTCAGCAACAGGTGTGTGCTAGACTGCTTTCCCAGGGACAGCTCTTGACCCAGTTTTACCCAGGGAACCACCTCAAGAGAGCCCTGTGATATGGCACTGCAGTCACCACGGAGCAGCAGTCCTGGTCTTCAGCGTTTGGGAGGGCTCAGGCTCTGCATGCTGTCTGTGCTCCCGTTTTCGTTTGGACACTTGAGGTGCAGCTGTCCTGCCTGGAAGCCGGTTTTGCCTGTGCTTGTCTCCTGGTTGCAGCGGGCAGAGGAGGGCAGCTTAGCTGGAGTTCCCGGCAAGCACTGCTTTGCAGACTGGGAATCTCATGCCAAGAGGTGTTTGCATCCAGGGGCCAGGTCACACTCCTAGACACCAAGACCTTCTGGTGGCGGCACTAGTTAGAGGATGTTTTGCTGCAGCTGCCCCCTGCCCCAGGCCCAGCCATCCAGCCTGGGGCATGCGGGGCATTGGCATACTGTCTAACTCATCAACATCTGGACAGCGGCAGCTCCCAGGCCAGGCGGCACCATGCTGTCCATGACATACAGTGAGAGTCTGCGGAGCGTGAGCAGCAGGTGCCACTCTGAATGGGCCCTGCACCCCGTCCGCCAGACCGACATGCTGGAACTGCAGCGGCTGCGGGAGGTACGGGCGGCAGCCCAGGCCAGGAACATGGAGAGCTTCCTCCGCATGCACGGCCTCTCCCTGGATGGCTGCACCGCCCAGCGCACAGGCATGAAGTATCGGTAAGGGCCGGGCAGGGGGGTGGGGTGGGAAGTCTGATTTCAGCCATATAAAAACATAAAAGGGCCTGGCACAGTGGCTCACGCCTGTAATCCCAGCACTTTGGGAGGCTGAAGCAGGTAGATCACCTGAGATCAGGAGTTTGAGACCAGCCTGGCCAACATGGTGAAACCCCATCTCTACTGAAAATACAAAAATTAGCTGGAGATGGTAGTACATGCCTGTAGTCCCAGCTACTCAAGAGGCTGAGGCAGGAGGCAGGAGAAATGTTTGAACTCAGGAGGCTGAGGTTGCAGTGAGCCAAGATCACACCACTGCACTCCAGCCTGGGTGACAGGAACAAGACACTGCCTCAACAACATCAAAATGTATAAAAGGAGAAAATGAGGCCGAGCACAGTGGCTCACGCCTGTAATCCTAACACTTTGGGAGGCCCGAGGTGGGTGGATTGCTTGAGCCCAGGAGTTCAAGACCAGCCTAGGCAACATGGCAAAACCCGTCTCTACCCTAAAATATAAAGAAATTAGCTGGGTGTGGTGGCATGCAGCTGTAGTCCCAGCTACTTGAGAGGCGAAGGTGGGAGGATAACCTGAGCCCAAAGACACTCAGGCTTCAGTAAGCTGTGATTGCACCCCTGCATTCTAGCCTGCACAACAAAGTGAAAAGTGAGACCCTGTCTCAATAAAATTAAATAAAAAGTGCCATAATCCTATCCTATCAAAAGATAAGCCCTACTAAGAGTTTGGGAGCAGGCGCAATGGCTCACACCTGTAATCCCAGCACTTTGGGAGGCCGAGGTAAGCTGATCACTTGAGGTCAGGACTTTGAGACCAGCCTGGCCAACATGGTGTAACCCCATCTCTACTAAAAATACAAAAATGAGGCAGTCGTAGTGCTGTGCACCTTTAGTTCCAGCTACTTGGGAGGCTAAGGCAGGAAGATTGCTTGAACCCGGTAGACAAATGTTGCAGTGAGCTGAGATCGCACCACTGCACTCCAGCCTGGGTGACAGAGCGAGACTCTGTCGCACAAAAAAAAGAGAGTTTGGTAAATTCTCCATGGGATAAAAATGTGTGGGGGATGTTTCTCCATGGGAAAAAAATGTGTTGGAGACCCTAATCTAAGTGATAGGCACCTGGGTCTGAATTTTCTTGGAACCTCCAAAGGACATTCTTTTTAGTGCTCGCGTCGCTTAATTCAGCACCTCGGACAGCGCTCTGCTAGCCCTGGTTCTCTGGCTGTTTTTCTTTTCTGAATCCCTGTAGATTGCAAATTGACAGCTTTATCTTCTGTGCCTCTCAGGAACAAGCCCCTGTGAGAGCCAGTCAGCCAAAGGGCACCCTCCCCACCCAGTCCTTGTAGAGTTGCCAGTTAATTTTGAATTACAGGTAAACAACAAATAGCTTTTTCTCCTCATTGTTTATCTGAACTTCAGATGTAACTGGGCATCCTGTGTTTCATCTGTCAACCCTAAATCTCTGGCTGCCGTCTGAGACAGGCCCCTGGGATTATCTGCGTGCTCTCTGCAGAGTGGAGTGGAGGCCAGGACTGCTCCTTTCATGTTTTCTCCTGTGCACAGTGTGTTTGGTCCTTCAGCCCATTGTTTGAGGTGTGTGGTTGTTAATTTAAAGAAACAAAACACTTCTGACTAGGCGTGGTGGCTCACGCCTGTAATTCCAGCACTTTGGGAGGCTCAGGAGGGCAGATCACCTGGTCAGGTGTTTAGAGCAGACTGACCAACCTGGTGAAACCCCATCTCTAAAAAAAAAATAAATAAATAAACATTTTTAAAATAAATAAAACACTTCTCCTGTGAGTCCATTAGATGGCAGAGTTTTTCAGGCTTTGTATCCTAAATCCAGCTGTAAAGGAAGGACAAAGGGTCTGCTAGTTTGGCCACAGCTGTCCTCCTCGTTCTGCTGGAAATTTCTTAAGAAGGAGACGCTGTGCATTCATGAGGGGCTAGTCATTGATGCCTTTTGTTTATTTAGTAAATGTTTGTCGAGAGTCTACTTGGCACCAGTCGCTGGGCCAGATCCTGGAGCTGCTGCACAAACAAAATCAACCAGGTCTCCACCCTCACGGCAGCCATGACCGGGGGGGGCGGGGTGGGAGGGCAGAGAAGCAGCGAGCACCCACGGAGACAAGGTCCAACAATGGCCACTGGCCAAGGCAGCAAAGCAGGACAATGCAATAGAGGAAGAACAAGGAGGTTGAGGGGGAGCCCTCTGAGAGAGGGGTCGTCTGAAGATGTGGAGAAAATTCCAAGAGAAGAGGGGTCTGGAATGGACCCCTCTCCGCCCAGGTGGCTGCGCTGGAGGGAGGAGGGTAGAGGACATGAGGTGATCAGGCAGGGAGGGGCCAGACCCCATCCTCCAAACTCTGGGAAAATCTCAGCTCCCTCCAATGTGGACAGGATTTGTGATGGAGGAGAGTTTAGTGGGTTGAATCAAGGCTCACAAAATTCACATTCATCCTAAGCCTCAGAATATGACATTGGGCTGAGTGTGGTGGCTCACCCCTATATCCCAGCACTTTGGGAGGCAGCCTGAGCAGCATGGCGAAACCCCATGTGTAAAAGCAATCAAAAAGTTAGCCAGGCATAGTGACACATGCCTGTGGTTCCAGCTACACAGGAGGCTGAGGCAGGAGGATCACCTGAGCCCGGGACTTCAAGGCTGCAGTGAGCCCTGTTTGTGCCACTGCACTCCAGCCTCTGGAAAATACTCCAGAGGTATTTTCCATTTTATATCTGCCATGCAGAAAAGGGGGTGCTGTGCAGAGAGTAGCCTCTGGTCCTTTTGTTACTTGGGCATGTAAAGTTGGGGTTTTCCTTTTGACTTAATTTTAGGAAATCAGTGGGAATTGGCAGCAGAGTGAGACTCTGTCTCAAAAAAAAAAGAATGTGATGTTATTTGGAAATATGGTCATTGATATAATTAGTTAAGATGGGTTAATGGGGCTATTTGAGATTAGAATGGACCCTAAATGCTATGATTGGCGTCCTTATAAGAAGGTTGTGTGGTGACAGAGAGTGGAGCGACGCGTCCACAACCCAAGGAACTTCACATCTTGGTGTTACCAGTGGAGGGTGTCTAGGTTCCTGGCATCTTGAGCAAAGAATTGGGAAAGAATGAAGCAACAAAAGCAGCCGAGTGTGGTGGCTCAAGCCTGTAATCCCCAGTTTGGGAGGCCAAGGCGGGTGGATCACATGAGGCCAAGAGTTCAAGGGCAGCCTGAGCATCATGGCAAAACCCCATCTCTATTTAAAACACAAAAATTAGCAGGACGTGGTGGCTCACACCTGCAGTCCCAGCTGTTTGGGAGGCTAAGGCAGGAGAATTGCTTGAATCTAGGAGGCAGAGGTTGCAGTGATCCGAGATTGAATCATAGCACTCCAGCCTGGGTGACAGAGAGAGACTCAATCTCAAAAAAAAAAGAGAGAGAGAAAGAAAAGAAAACAAAGGTACACTGCACAGGATGGGAGTGGGCAAGCGGCTCAACAGCCTGGATACAGAATTTTCTGGGGTTAAATACCTTGCAGAGGTTTCCCACTGGTTACTTGGTATGCGCCCTATGTAAATGAAGTAGTGGCCTGTGATCAGTCTGATTAGTTGCAGAAACTGACCAATTGGAGGCTGAACTGAAGTTACAAAGTTACACATCTATGCAAATGAAGACCTGGCCCACGACCAGCCTGATTGGTTGCAGGACGGGACCAATCAGAGGTATTTTCCATTTTTCATCTGTCAGGCAGAAAAGGGGGTACCATGCAAAGAGAGTAGCCTCTGGTCCTTTTGTTACTTGGGCGTAGAAAGTTGGGGTTTTCCTTTTGACTTAGCTCTAGGAAGTAATCAGGAATTGGCCTTCGGTTTCCTGCCTCCAGACCCTGGTCTCCTGCCCCACCAGGAGCTGCCAGAGGCTGGAAGAAGCAGGAAAGGAGACTCAGTTCAAAGGGATCCCTTCCCACACCTGGACTTCAGACTCCAGAAGTGGGAGAGAAGACATTTCTGTTGTTTTAAGCTCTCCAATTTAGGGTTCTTTGTAATGGCAGCAGCAGGGAACTACCACAGTGGGGAGCACATATGTTTTATTTGTCTGATGCCCCAGGGAAAATGTCCAAGCAGCCTCTGAGACACTGCAGGACCCACTGTGGAGCTGAAATGCCCTTGGAGAACTCACTTCCTGGGGAGAGGAGGAGACCAGGAGACAAAGGCCCTTTTTTTTTTTTTTTTTTTTTTTTTTTTTGAGACGGAGTCTTGCTGTCTTGCCCAGGCTGGAGTGCAGCACAATCTCAGCTCACTGCAACCTCTGCCTCCCAGGTTCAAGTGATTCTCCAGCCTCAGCCTCCTGAGTAGCTGGGACTGCAGGCATGAACCAGCACACCTGGCTGATTTTTATATTTTTAGTAGAGACAGAGTTTTGTCATGTTGATGAGGCTGGTCTTGAGCTCCTGATCTCAGGTGGTCCACCCACCTTGGCCTCCCAAAGTGCTGGGATTACAGGTGTGAGCCCCCTCACCCGACCAACAAAGGCCCTTTAGCAGTTGATGGGCCAAAGGTGGTTGTTTACGCTCGTTGGGATGAAGTGGTGGGGAGCGGGGGATGGTGGCCTGTGGCGAATTTCATTTTGCTGCACCCAGGCTGGCAGCAGCGGCCTGGGGGTTGCTCCGTGATTCAAACCACCTGTTATTGCAGATCCTAGATCAATTTATTCTTTGGTTACCTCACCTCCATCAGTGACTGGGCTACGCTTCCACTAAACTTGGTCTTAAATATGAATATAGAAAAGATGATACCTGGGGATAGGCGCTGGCCAGAGCACCAAGGAACCAGCTGTGCCCTCGGCCTAGGCGTTTTATCAGCTGAACTGAGCTGCAGCTGGTGGAGGTGGCGGGGAGCATTCCCGTTACTCCTCCCCATTTTTTTTTTTTTTTAGACAGAGTCTCACTCTGTTGCCCAGGATGGAGTGCCGGGGTGTCATCTCAGCTTACCACAACATCTGCCTCCCGGGTTCAAGCAATTCTCCTGCCTCAGCCTCCCGAGTAGCTGGGATTACAGGCGCGAGTTACCACACCTTGCTATTTTTAGTAGAAATGGGGTTTCATCATGTTAGCCAGGCTGCTCTTAAACTCCTGACCTCAAGTGATCTGCCTGCCTCCACCTCCCAAAGTGCTGAGATTACAGGCATGAGCCACCATGCCCAGCTTACACTTCCCCATGTTTTAAATTGTCCTCCATTCTTGCTGTTAAAAAGAATTTTAGGGTGAATTTTTAAATCCACACAGCCCTGGTGTAAGCGTGAGGGAGCAGGTGAGGGCAGCTGGTCTAGCGCCTGCTTTCCTTCCCCCTGTGGATGGGTTCAGAGATGTGGCCTCAGATCCTGGCAGGCCAGATGCTGTGGCCGGGTCCACGCCATGCTGGCTACACACCAGGCCTAGGTTCGGCTGTTTTCCCTGTTCCCCGTGGCGCTGGGAGGGAAGCCAAACTCCCCACAAGGCTCCATGTGGGGAGGCCTTAGCTCTCCTCCTTCGTTTCAACCCAGACCCCTCTGTCTCCCTCTCAGGAGGCTCTGGACGCCGCCCCTTCTTTCTATATCTCCAAGAGGAACTCATTCCCTCTGCAGGGCCCTCGCATTCTCTGTTCCCTCTGCCTGGAGGGTGCATCCGCAGACATGGCTGGTTCCTTCCCATCATCACACTTAAGCTTGGTCCCCAAAGAGACTGTCCCAGACACCCACACCCACTCTAAACAAGCACTTACCAAGTCACTCCGAAGCCCCTCTCCTGTGTGAGTGTCTGCCTCACCCCTCCTCTGTCTTGGTTGCCTTGCTCTTTGCCCATCTGCACTGCTTTGAGGTCAGAGTTTTGCCTGTCCCCCGGCAGCCAGGACGCCCCCAGCCTCTGTGAGTATAGGTCAGAAGGTGCTGCGTGGTCTTGGTCTTTTTTTTTTTTTTAAAGACTGGGTTTCAGCATGTTTGTCAGGCTGGTCTAGAACTCCCAACCTCGTGTGATCCGCCCGCCTTGGCCTCCAGCGTGGTCTTGGTCTTAATCCACTTCAAAAGCGCGTGTCTCATTCTGGCTGCGTCCTTGATGGTGGGAGGACAAGAATGACTGGGAGGTGGTCTGAGGCTCTCTCTGCAGTTCAGGGAGCCTCTGCAGTCCTTGGGCACTGACCCTTGGTCATGAACTTCCTGGAGGGGCAGGAGTCCTGATTTCCTGTGTTTTCTGACTCTAGACCCCAGGCTCTTACCACAGGCTAAGGTTCACCAGGAAGTACTTGGTTGTTGCCAGGGTCATTGAGCAGACTGTAGTTGCTCAGTTAACCTGAAGCCATCACTTCCAGTGGGGGCAGCCAGGAAAGACTTCCTGGAAGAGCTGGGAATCCCTGTGTGTCTTAAAGGACAGGCGAGAAGGAGGGCACTGAGGGCAGGAGGAGGGAAGGAGAAAAACAGCAGAGGCCAGACAGGGTTGGCAGATTAACCTGCCCACAAGGCCAAGTCCATCCTGGGAAAGGGGGGTCTCCAAGGGACCGGGTCTATCTTGGGAAAGATCCTGTTGGACTTTGCTGAGGCTGCTGTAACAAACTAGGTGGCTTACAACACAGGTTTCTTTTTCCCGGTTCTGGGGGCCTCAAGTCCAGCCTCCAGGCGTGGCAGGGCCATACTTCCTCCGAAGGCCCCAGAGAGGGTCCTTTTTGCCTCCCGCAGTTTCTGGTGGTACCAGTTGTCCTGGGCATTCCTCAGCTTGTGGCCACATAGCTCCAGTCTCTGCCTCTGCCCTCCCATGGCCATTTTCCCTCTGTGAGCCTCTGTCTCCAAATCTCTCTCTCCTTATACAAACACCAGTCACGGCCAGGCACAGTGGCTCATGCTGGTAATCCCAGAACCTTGGGAGGCTAAGGCGAGTAGATCGCTTGAGCCCAGGGATTCAAGGCCAGCCTGGGCAATGTGGCAAAACTCCAACTCTACCAAAAAATCGAAAATTAGCCGGGCATGGTGGCATGTGTCTGTGATCCCAGCTACTCACCAGGCTGAGGTGAGAGGATCACCTCAGCCAGGAGGCAGAGGCTGCAGTGAGCCGAAATCACACCACTGGCACTCCAGCCTGGGTGACAGAACAAGACCCTGCCTCAGAAACAAAAACCCAGTCATTGGATTGAAGGCCCACCCTAAGCCAGGATCGTCCCACCTTAACCTGATGACATTTGCAAAGACCTTGTTTCCAAATAAGGCCACACTCACAGGCATCAGGAATTCCGATCTCAACTGTCTTTTGGGGACACATTTCGACCTGCCACAGGCCCCAAGGATTGACTCAGCACCTTGAACCTGCAGGAACATCCCTGAGTGTCCTGGGAGGAACTCAGGCCCCCACCAGCCACCTGTGTGACCTCAGATGAGTCCCCCGGCCTCTCCACAACTCGGTTTCCTTACCTGGAAAGTGGAGACCATGGTCCCTACATCACCATTGTCCTGAGGACTAAGACGGTGACACAACTCAAAGCTCCAGGCTGGGCTCCTTGAAGAGAAATGCACGCTCTTCCTCTCCCTGGGAAAGGGCCCTTCCCACCCAGCAGTCATTGTCCAATCATCTGAACCTCCTCCATCTGTCCGTCTTGGGGTCGTCTTCATGCACCTAGTCACACTTAGAGCTGCAGTTCAGTGCCGCGCAGACAGGGGGCAAAGGCATCAGGAAGAGAGGGAGGCAAGCAGCCAGTCATTCTGGAAGAGCTGCAAGACCAGACGCAGAGGCTGGGAGAAAGCCAGCTGGCAGGCCCAGGGTTCTCCATAAGGGCCTGCCCAGGACCACAGCTGGCAGCTCTGTGGGGCCTGTGTCGGGGCCAGGATGGCTTCTGCTGGCAGTGGGCACCACATTGGAGACTTGGTGGTCATAGTCATCCCAGGCCTGGGAACAGCATCCATCTGCAGCCCCAGCCTCTCCAGCCCCAGCTCCCCTAAAGGGACAGAACAGCCTTTCCCTCCCCACAGTGCTGCTGAAGGAGGAGTGGGAGGAAAGGCAGAGACCCAAACACCTGCCCTGGTTACCTTGTAACCACTTCACGATGTCCTCAGTGTTTCTGGAGCTGGCCTGACCACAGGAATCGGGATGCACCTGTTTCTCATGTTTCTTGTTTTGTTTTGAGACAGGCTCTTGCTCTGTGGCCCAGGCTGGAGTGCAGTGGTGCAGTCACAGCTCACTGCAGCCTCAACCTCCCGGGCTCAAGTAATCCTCCAGTCTCAGCCTCCCTACTAGCTGGGACCACAGGTGCACACCACCACAACCAGCTAATTTTTGTACTTTTTGTACAGATGAGTCTCACTAGGTTGCCCAGGCTAGTCAGGAACCCCTGGGCTCAAGTGATCTACCCACCTTGGCCTTCCAAAGTGCTTGGATTCTAGGTGCGGCCAATGTGCCCAGCCATATCTGTCACAGTACAGATCACCAGGCCCCTGCCTGGAGGTTTGGGGCATCTGCCTGCCCCGAGACACTCTTCAGACCAGCAAGGACAGGGAGCACCACCCAGTGCTGGTGCCATGGTCATTGTTACTGGTCTTGTCATGTCTCAAAGGGTTGCTTCTGGGAACGGAAGGAGGAAAGGAAGGAGAGGTGCTCACTCGGGAACGGCACAGTTGCCTGAGAAATGGCAGCAACTCAACAGAGCCGGCCGACTCACAGCTGCCGGTCGCCTTCCCCTTTCAGGGCTCCTAGAGCTGGAGGTGAGTGGGGCCGTGAGGTCCTGGTGAGCAAGAGGAAGGAGGAGGAACTTACACGGCCTTGAAGACCATGTAAAGCCAGTTCCCGGGGAGCCCACACGGCCTGCAGAACTTGCCATAGCGTTACCTGCAGCTTCAAGGTGTGTCTCCAGCACAGTCCATTCAGCCCAACCACAGAATGGGCCCCACCGGTGGGATGTACGCTCTGGGCAAGGTCCATGGGAGCTCACACGTCCTGTCACCAGTCCTGTGGCCTCTTCCTTCCCTCAGCCTCCCACTGTCCCTCTGTGTCAAGTCCCCCAGCATCTGATGCACCCTCTGACAAGGCCAGTGGGTCGTCCTACTCCAGACACAGAACCTGCCGCTGCCTCACAGGCTGTCACCCTCTGCCCTCCTGCCACTGCTCTCAGGAGAAGGACATTCTTGGAATTCTGCATGGAGCCCAATTTCTCCCTGGAGCCCTTCCACACTCCCTGGCACCGCTGACCCGCTCTCCTGCTGGCCAACTTGGCCTTGAACACGGGTGGCTTAGGCCTTTCCCAGGGACCTTTGCTTCACATCTCAGCTGAAGGAAGCCACACTCGCAACACTTAGCCCCTGTGGGGTCTTCAGCTCTTACTCTCCTGGTGGACTCCTCCTCCAGGAAGGCCACCAGCCTTGCTTCTCTTTGTTCTTACGAACTGCTCCATTGGGGCAGCCCCTCAACTGTTCAGCATCTGCTGCCCTTCTTTGGGCAAGAAGCCACCTTTGGATGCAAACCACACTCTATTCAGCATGGCTGAGGTGATCTTGGCAGGCTGCAGAACCTCAGCCTCACTCTCAGAGGAGCTGCTGTATCTAAAACCTCCAGGCCCTGAGGCCTCCACAGGCCTAGTTGAGGGTATCCGCCCCTCCCACTGCGAGCCTGTTTCCATTATCGGGGAGTAGCTGGCTGGACCCGGCTTTCCTGCCTCTCCAGGCCTGAGCGGGAGGAGTGGACCGCAGGCCTTGAGCCGGAAGCCTCCTCTACAGGGATGCTGTCTGTAGTGCACTCCAGGGACACACCGCAGAGCATTTAATTGGGGATGGCCACCCCCCTCCCCCGATGACTCACAGCGGGAGCTAGCTGCTTCATCTTATCCACAGCAGGTACCAGAGAATCAGAAAAAGAAACAGAAATCTGTCATAAGTTGAAGTCAACCAGCCACACTCTGCCTCTGACCGAAGCCTGATAGAAGTCACCCAGCACATGGCCGGGCGTGGCTCATGCCTGTAATCCCAGCACTTTGGGAGGCCAAGGCAGGTGGATCACTTGAAGTCAGGAGTTCCAGATCAACCTGGCCAACATGGTGAAACCCCATGTCTAGTAAAAATACAAAAATTAGCTGGGCACGGTGGTGCACGCCTGTAATCCCAGCTGCTCAGGAAGCTGAAGTAGGAGAATCGCTTGAACTCAAGGTGGAGGCTGCAGTGAGCCGAGATTGTGCCACAGTACTCAGCCTGGGCGACAGAGCAAGACTCTGTCTCGAAAAAAAAAAAAGAAAAGAAAAAAGAAGTCAACCAGCACATGTCTGGATCTCACCCTCGTCCCCACTTAGATGCATCTGCAAGGAGAGGCCCTTTAAGAGGACATTTAACTGTACAAAGCTGAGGTCATGGTTGTGAGCTTTGAGCTTTCCCACTCTTGTCTAATCCTTTCTAACAATATCGTAAGTCTCTGCCCCTTATTGATTTTTGTGTTTGTTTTTTGATTTGTTTTGAGACAGGGTCTCACTCCTGTTGCCCAGACTGGAGTGCAGTGGTGTGATCACAGCTCACTGCAGCCTTGACCTCTTGGGCTCAGGTGATCCTCCCATCTCAGTCTCCCCAGTAGCTGTGATCACAGGTGCACAAACCACACCGGCTAATTTTAAATATTTTTGGTAGAGGTAGGGTTTGGTCATGTTGCCCAGGCTGGTCTCGAACTGCTGGGCTCAAGCAATCCACCCACCTCGGCCTCCCAAAGTGCTGGGATTATAGATGTGAACCACCATGCCTGGCCTCAACGCGTGTTTTGGACAGGTGGAAAATTCTAGAGTCCGGCGAGCCTCTGAAACCCACCAGGCTCCTGCCCACCTTCTCTGAGTAGCAGTTCCCTGTGAGCACAGCACATTTGTCCCGTTTCCAGGGAGCTCTGAGTTAGTATTCATTCCATTGTCCCACAGCCCTGGCTGAGTGGGAGTGAGTGCCAGGGTTCTAAACAGGACCCTCTGGGAGGGGGCCACAGGGGTCAGAGGTGCTTCCTGCACCTCGATGAAACTTGTACATACCTGAGCACCTGCCGGGGTGGGTCCTGAGGACCGGCTTCCAGGGACTGGCTGCCAGGCCCCAGCCCCCACCACCATCTGCTCCTGGAGTGGGCTTTGTCAGGCTCAATCTCCAGGGCCCCCACAGACCCCAGTGAAGCCCAAGGGATGGAGAGGGAAGCCTCGGCAAGGGAATTGTATCTACCAGTGAGTTCACGTCATAAACACATGGGCTTGACATGCTGCAGCCAGTTTCAGATCACAGGAGGCTGCACGCAGCATTTGGCATGTTGCACGGGGCAGGGCAGAGCTGGCGTGGCTGGGTGAATGCCCCCCTGCTGTGGCTCCAGGTGCATCACCTGTGCAGCCCTGAGTGTGTCAGTCTCTTCTCGTGCCCACAGCATGCCTCTCCTTAGGTCCTGCTCTGTGTAGCGTGCACCCGCTGCCCAGGACTCAGAACAGAGCGGGAGAAGAGATCCATGTTGGTTAATACTGAGTGTCAACTTGATTGGATTGAAGGATGCATAGTACCGTTCCCAGGTGTGTCTGTGAGGATGGACTGGGAGAGGCAGACCCACCCTCAATCTGGGTGGGCACCATATCATCAGCTGCCAGTGCAGCTAGGATACAAGCAGACAGAGGAGCGTGGAAAGTGGACCAACTGAGTCTTCTGCACTGGAGGCTTCCTGCCCTTGAACATCAGACTCCAAGGTCTTCAGCTTTTGGACTCTTGATCTTACACCAGTAATTTGCCAGGGGCTCTCAGGCCTTCAGCCACAGAATGAAGGCTGCACTGTTGACCTCCCTACTTCTGAGGTTTTGGGACTTGGACTGGCTTCCTGGCTCCTCGGCTTGTAGACACCCTATTATGGAACTTCACCTTGTGATCGTGGGAGTCTGTCTTCCTGATAAACTCCCCTCCATATATACACCTGTGCTAATAGTTCTGTCCCTTTAAAGAACCCTGACTAATGCAGAATCCTTCTTGTCCAAGAGGGAAATCTGAACCCTCCAGAATCTTCCCTTTAGCGTACAGGTCCCAGAAAGCCAAGCTGAGGACAAGGCTAGCACCTGGGGTTCTGTGCCTCAGAGGGGGACCTTCTCTCGCTCGAGGTTGTCTTCAATGTCCTGAGTGACTGTGTGAACAGAGGCTGCACCAGGGAAGTGCTTATCTGGGCTGTGCGGCCAGTGCCGACACCGGAAGAATTGTGCACAGAGTGGCAAAGTGTCATCCATCCTGGGGTGGGGCTTGTGGACTCTAGGCCTGGGCACCTGCCAGAAGCAGCTGGCCCTTCTTTGTTTTGTCTTAAAAATTGAATGCCCTTGGTTAAATATACCAGTGTGTGTATACACACATTTTTTTGTCTTTTTTTAATTGTTCATACTTTTTTTTTTTAGAAGTTTTGCTCTTTTGCCCAGGCTGGAGTGCAGTGGCACAGCCTCGGCTCACTGCAACCTCTGCCTCCCCAGTTCAAGCGATTCTCCTGCCTTAGCCTCCAGAGTGGCTGGGATTACAGGCGCCTGCCACCACGCCCAGCAAATTTTCTGTTTTTAGTAGAGACAGGGTTTCACCATGTTGGCCAGGCCAGTCTCAAACTCCTGACCTCAGGTGATCTGGCCGCCTCTGTCTTCCAAAGTGTTGGGATTACAGGCGTGAGCCACCACGCCCGGCCCCTTGGTTAAATATTATAAAGAAAAACTGGAAGATTTTTCCCTGATTATAAGAGAAATATGCATCCCACAATAGAAAATTTGGGAAATATAGAAAAGTCTGAAGTAGCTGGGAGCCCCCCACCACTTCCTCCTGGAGGCCATTCAGTGCATCTCCTTCCTGGGTGGGAGGGGTTTTCAACACCAAGGCCTGCTGGCTGGGAGGTAGATTTTTCTGGAAGGGCCCCCTCTCTACCTCCCAGATTCTGTCCCCACACATGAATGTCCCCAGCTTCCCTTGTCTGGACAATGTTAACAGGGAGATGCCATCCCAAATTCTGGTTGATACAGAGCAGGCTCCCTCAACTCGGCACCACTGACACTTGGGCTGGAGAATTCTCTGTCATGGGGCAGAATCTGGCCTCTGCCTACTGCCAGTACCACCCCTTGCCCAGTTGGGACGACCAAAAATGCCTCCCTACACTGCCCAGTGTTCCCTGGGGAACAAACCCCTCCCACGTGACACCCACTGATACAGAGTTATCATCTATGCCACCAATTTTCATAGATTCTAATGTAATATAATGTGCATAATGCAAAAATTACATGAATTCTTTTAAAAATCACCCCCACCCCACCTTATTCTAAAAAGGATTGTAGGTGACATCCTTAAAGTAATCTGCTACCATCAAATGTTTTAAATAAATAATAGCAAATCGGGGGAAAATGGAAAATAAGGGTAGGTTAGTAAAATAAATCAGTGGTAAAAATAAAATACCAAATTCACCCACTAGAAAACCGGGTGGTGACTGGCGAGAGCTGTGTGTTTCATTCAGACTTTCCAGCAAAGAAGAAACCCACTGATTGCTGAGAAGTCCAGTGTCTCTAAAATTTCTCCCTTGGGTTCTCAAAAAAGCTCAGTGTGAACTAGGAAGCACCATCCCCCAACAAGTGGACATCCCTCTGGCAGTTATTTAGGTCCCTTAGTATCATATCATAAGGAACGTAAGTTTGTCTTTCCCAGGTTCATTGATCCAATATTTATTGAAGGCTTTCGGGCACATGACATGGTGCTAGACAGTGGAGACACCAAGATGACCACAGGCAAGCTGCTGCCCACCCCGGTGTCGCAGCAGCGCTCAGAGAAGGGAGGGGTTCCTCGTGCTGGGGGTCTGGCTTCACAGCACACACACTGTCTGAGCTGATGTCAGAGCGAACTCTAGGTTCAAAGGCAGAGAAACAAAAAGGACACTTCCACAGGGAACAGCGGGAACAGAGGCCCAGAGGGTTTTCAGGCAAGTGACTTTTTTGGGGGGTAGGAGAGCAGCTTTATTATAATTCACATGCCATAAAATGCATTTAATCCATGCAATTCAGGCATTTTTATGTATTCACAGAGCTGTGCAAACAATGCCACAATTTTAGGATATTTTCATCACCCCAAAAAAGAAGCCCTATAACCTTCAGCTCTCACTCCCCGTTCCCACCCCTGCAACCAAGCTTTCTGTCTCTATGGATTCACCTGTTCTGGGTATTTCGTATAAATGAAATCATATCATTCTTTCATGAGCATCTGACTTAGCATCGTGTTTTCAAGGTTCATCCATATGTAGCCTGGGTCAGTACCTCCTTCCTTTTCGTGGCTAAATAGTACTTCATTGTCTGGAGAGACTGCATTCCATTTCTCCGTGTGTCAGTTGATGGGTGTTTGGGTTGTTTCCAGTTTTTGGCTGTTGTGAAAAATTTGTGTTGAAGTTTTTGTGTGGTTGTATGTTTTCCGTTCTTTGAGAACATAGCTAGAAGGGGTATTGCTGGGTCATGTGGTAAAGCTGATGACATTTTACACTGTGGTGACTAAAAGTCTTGTGAGTCTCACTTATTAACTCTGTGCTGCTTAAAGTGCAGCCCTGGGGTAAGAACACCCCTGGGGAGTAGTAAGATCCCAGCCACCGTGGGATCTGATGGTTTTCCAGAGCACAGAGGTTGTGTAAGGAAGAGGTAGAGGGTTTCCGCGTCTCACTGGGCCAGCACGCGCAGCAGGCTCGAAGCTCTTGGTAGAAACACCACCTTCTGGGCTGGGCCTCAGAACTGCTGATTCCGTAGGTCTGGAGTGGGGAGGGGCATGCCCAGGACTCTGCCTTTGTAATAAGCTCCCCTGACGTGATCAGATGTTGAACAACCCTGCCCTAGACAGTGAGCAGGTGCCTCGTGGTACACAGTAGGCACCCAGAGGCTCTTTGAACAAATCAATGGATCCTTTTGACAAACAGGGAAGGGGGCTGTTTAAAAATTCTGAGATGGTCTGAGCAAGTTCCATCTTGGCCCTGGCTCTGCACATTTAGGGGAAGTAGGGATGCTAACATCTGCTGCCGCTCACACCCTATAAAGAGCTTTCAAGTAGGGAGAAGGGTAGGGGGCAAAGACTTAACCTGAGCCCTAGAGGGGCCAAAGGTGGAGTGGTAGCTGTCTGTGAGCTGCCCAGAGGCCCGGGCTGTCGCCTTTGAGTCCTGGAGTCCAGCCTCAAGTGGGGGCTGGGCTGTGCACAGGATTGCCTATTCCCTGTCACCCTACCTCCTTACAGTGCTTTTAGCACCTCCTGGCAGGACAAGAGGGGCCCAGAGAGCAGCTCTGGCCAGGGCCCACCCGCAGGGTGTGAGGGGGGTACTTGGGGGTCAGAGGACAGAACCAGCCCTCCGGATGCTGAAGAGGATAAAGTGGGGCAAGGGCTATGTTCATTCAACCACTCACTCATTGCTTGCAGAGTATGAATTGAGCGTCTGCTGTAAGCTAAGTTTTACTGGGAGTGTTGGAACCTCTCTGTCCCTTTGACCCCCGGGTTTCCTTCCTCGGGCCATCTATGTCATTATCATCGACACAGTGGTTTCTTCTCCACATTTCTGGTGATGTTGCTTCTCCTTGTGCCAATCCCCAGTGGATACCCCACTCTCCCGAGTGAGAACCCCAAGCAGGTGCCACCGGGCATGCACGGAGCGGGCCTTGCCTCACTTGGAGCTGGCTGCCTACAAGCTCAGCCGTCCAGCCCGTGGTGTCCACCCTGGCTGCAGCGCCTGCCCTGTCCTGGCCAGTCCTGGCCCAGCAGCTGTCAGCTCGGAGCAGCCAGCGACGGCCTCAGGGGGCCAGCCAGGGCAGGCATC
This sequence comes from Leontopithecus rosalia, assembly GCA_028533165.1. Taxonomy (NCBI): domain Eukaryota; kingdom Metazoa; phylum Chordata; class Mammalia; order Primates; family Cebidae; genus Leontopithecus; species Leontopithecus rosalia. Next base: position 4,333,121 of record CM052659.1, read on the forward strand.
TCATGCATCCTGCTTCATTAATAATGAATGGCCAGACGCTGCCCGCGCCTCTCCCGGTCGCCTCATTGACTTGGTAGAAGCCTCAGCCGCCCACAGCGCGCAGAGCCAGGAACTGGATTCCAGGCTCCCTCAGAGAGACTCAAGAAGCTGGGGTAAGCAGCTGCTCCTCAAGACCCCCTGAGCCGCTGCCCCAGGGGCTCAGTCACTGCAGCCCTGTACAGCCCCCACACCATCACCTCCAGCTCAGCAAGCCACGAGGACGCGCCAGAGGGAGCCCTCCCTCCTCCCATCCAAGGAAGGCGGCTGTGCTCATCAACTGTCACCCATCATCAGGAGTAACTCGCAGCCCTGCCCTGCCCAACACTTTTAGAGACTGTTGGGCTGAGGACCTGGGCAGCCAGAGCTGGACGAGGGTGGGGACAGAGGAAGGACCTGCAGAGACAAGAGAGATGTGAGGGGGAGAAAATGCGTATCCCCAACCTCCAGCTGCCTCTTCAGGCGGGTCTTCTCTAGCTGGGTCTGGAAATGCGGCTCCCTCCCCTCGGAGCCCCGCCAGCCTCTTCCCCAGCGTTGCCTTTGGAAATCCTCGCTCCCAAAGGAACCCCTGCAGCTTCCTTGCCTTCTGGATAAAGTCTCATCGTGGTCAGGGGAGAAGAGTTTCTAGGGGGCAGACGGCTCCTGAGCCCAAAGGGACCAGGGACGAAGCCAGGATCTGAGCGCCCGGCCTCAGCATGCAGGTGTCCTTCGTGTGCTCGGAGCACAGCCTCAAGGGCCGGGGCCCTGAGGAACGGCTGGGCCGAGCAGCAGCCAGCAGCCCCAGCCTAGGCACCCGAGGCCGCTTCCGCGCCGTGGCCATGGTGGCCCGGAGCCTGGGACAGCTGTCGGTGCAGAGCCTCCCATGTGCCGGGGACACCAGCGTGAAGCCGCACGGGATGAAATATAGGTACGAGGGCGCACAGCTTTGCAGGGTTGGGGGCTGACCTCCCGGCCTCCCCACCTCCCCAGCTTTTCACTTTCAAGAGCCCATCAAATCTGCACATCCCCGTTGGTCAGACGTGGGCAGTTTGTGCTGAGGACCAGGAGGGGCTGTGCTTCGTGCCTGGTGGATGGTGAGAGATAAGTTGAGAATCTGGCCAAGTTCCTTTCTTCCCAGTTCAGCAGGAGATGGTGAGGGCACCATCTTCCTTCCTTCGGCGGCTGTTTTCTTTCTGAGGGTCGTGAACAATAACCAAGCCACCAATGCTCCCTTTTCCTGGGGAACCCTGAGGCGTGGGCCACAGAGCTCCCAACACCCTCCTGCCCTCCCCTGGCTGCATGGGCCCCACAAGATGCCCCGGGGGTGGTCTGATATCTTTACCAGCAGGCCACTGTGACAAATGGATGTTAGATAGTGAGGGGCTATAGGGTGAACCCTGTGATGGAATGAATCTTCCCTCCTCGATCTGAGCCAAGCCCAGGACCCAATTCCTCTAGCAGGCAGGACTTGCTCCAGCAGGCACAGGCAGCCAGGCTGCATCTGGAATTTCCTGATGGTCAGCCCAGGAGCCCTGCTTCCCTCCACCTGGGCTCAGCCCCCACCTGGCTGCAGGCGCTGTATGTGGGGAGGATGCTAAGCCCTCAGGTCAGGAGCAGGGCCCCCCTCCCCTTCCCTGCTAGGACCTTTCTCACAGGCTGGTGAATGTGCCCAGGAGAGAAAAGGGAGGCTCCTGGCTTTGTACAGAGGGTCCCGGGAGCAGGGGTGTGGGGCACCCTTCTGGGGGCCGACCTTCCTCACTCCCCATGTAAGTCTCTGAGTCCAGAGCCCTGATTGCTTCCAGAACCATCCTCCAGGGATAAAGGAAGTCTCCACCACATGTGGTCTGCATAAGCTAGCAAAGCTGTTAGGTCTCTGGTTCCGCAGTTTCTGTGAAGATTTTCCCAAAACAGGAACCAAACTGGGGACAACCCTCTTTTTCAGTGACCTGAAACAGGAGTGCAGGCCACCAGCCTCAGAAAGAGCCATGAATTGTGCATTTTTGCATTTGGGACTTTTCTGGGTTAACAGCTGGTATTGGTGCCAACCTGAAAGGCATTGTGAGTCCATCCTGAGGCCTGACCTGTGTGGCTTAAACCTCCAAAACCAGTGCCTGAGAGTTGGGCCTCGTGAGAAAACCGTGTCGTCTAAGCCAGCCCTTCCCGGAGGTGAATTCTGGGATGACTCCGGTTTTGCATACACAGTGGTGTCTCTTCCTTCCCTGCATCCCGGGAGGGCTGGATGTGCTTTAATGAACTTCTAGGGTGAAAGTGTTTATCCCATCCTCTAGGCTTAACAAGGACAGTCCAGAATGGAATTCTCTATTCTAGAAGCTCCGGAGTTTACATCTTTTGTTAAGTAGGGATCAAAAGCTAGGACTGGGGCCAGGTGAGGGGGCTCACACCTGTAACCCCAACATTTTGGGAGACTGAAGTGAGCGGATCACTTCAGGAGTTCAAGACCAGCCTGGCCAACATAGTGAAACGCAATCTCTACCAAAAAAATACAAAAATAAGCTGGGCACGGTGGTGTGCATCTGTAGTCCCAACTACTCGGGAGGCTGAGGTGGAAGGATCACTTGAACTCGGGAGGCAGAGGTTGCAGTGAACCAAGCTTATGCCACTGCACTCCAGCCTGGGTGACAGAATGAGAGCTTGTCTCAAAAAAAAAAAACATAAATAAAGGTAGGAGTACACGGAACATGTATAGATACCTATTGCCTTCTGCGACTTTTATGTCAGCCCTCGGACCTCAGAGGAGTTAAAGGCAGGACTGTTTCTAAACATAAGGGACTATGTAATGGAACGTGTGACTGTTAACACGGTTTTCCTCCTAAAGCTCATCGAGGAGTGTATCTCACCAGGGTGAGTGCTCACGATCCCCGTGTGTGCTTACGTGCGCATGCACAGACGTGTACAGAGCCTCCCTCCCTGGAGGCAGGGAGGGCAGACAGGGCAGTGAAGGGGGATGTTTGTTGGGCTTGTGGGTTTGCAGTCTGAGGACCTGAGTTCAAGTCCTAGCCCTAGCACTCTGACTGAGGGACCCCATCTCTCCAATGGAGTTGCAAACACAGCCTTATACCTGGCCAGACATGGAAGCTTTCCTTGCTGCTGTCACATGCGAGAGGTGGGTTCATAGCCTTGTGGGATGAGGTGCAGTTTCACAGGGGCTGAGATGAGCCTTGGAATCCAAAGCCTGCCCCATCAGGCACCCCGCCCCACGCCTCTCCCATCCGGCTCATGCGGAACCTGCCTAGTGAGTTGCTGCACAGGGACTGTCCCAGGGTCACAGCCAGGGTGTAGGTAGCCAGCAGCAGGGACTGAGCAGGGGCCTGATCCCAGCCTCCCTGTGACTCTGACTACCTCCCTGGGAGGCTGGCCCTTCCCAGTGGTGTGCTCCAGGCACAGCTGTCCAGTGACGCGCTCCGTCCACGGGTCTTAGGAAACTGACGGTGCATGGCCAGTACCAGGCACACATTCCTGCCCAAGGGCCCAAGCCATGCTCAGTGTGGGGTGGCAGGAGCCCAAGCCACACTGAGCACCCCTTGGGCCCTTGGGCAGGTAAATAAGGGAGGGATCTGTGCTTAGTCCTGAGAGTCTGACCCAGGGCCTGGGATTCTCACCCCTGAATTACTCCCTAAGATCAACCCAGACAGCCACTCCCTGGGACCCTTCCACTGCCAGATCCAATTGGAAGACAAGGACTGGAAGCCCAGCCTGTCCTTAGGGGGCCTGGAATCTGGGAGCAGCGTGGGCATGCAAACAGACCGTCACTGCACGGAGCCGACAGGCCAGCCGGGCACTAACAGGAGCCATCCCGACTGCCCTCCTCCCAGACCAGCTCTCCAGGGCCATGCTGCTTACCCTTCACCTGATCACAGTTTTGTCCTCGGCCCGGGTGGCTCCACTGAAAGACTCCAGACTCCTCTTTTTAAAAGGACCTGTCATTTTCCAGTGCCTTCCAGCTCTGGCCCTTCCTGCATCTGAAGTGCAGTTTTTGGGGGTGCACAGCGTCCGAGGTCTCCACAGTGGGCATCGGCACTCCCCCTCGGCAGAGGTTCTGTCTGTGAGTCCTCACTGGCGTTTTCCAGACCAGGAGAGACATGAGGGAAATTCATGAAGACCAGCAGTGTTTGGGTTTTGAGATGCTGACCAGCTGCCTCATTAGGATGTCAGGTTTTAATGATGGGGAGGAAATGTGTAGGAAATGGCTTCTGTGTCTGGGAAGTTTCCAGTGCAGCAGGCAGCAAGGAGCCCCATCCAGACCCGGCTGAAGCGTGTGCTCCCCACCCCCACACAGTAGCCTTGAGTACAAAGCGTTCGGCCTGGAGGTGCCCTGTCCCTTCGCATCCCTTCTCCGGAGGCCTGGCAGCGGATGGCAGAACCAATACCATCATTTTCACAGGGAAACAAGTTGAGCGGGGTAATTTCAGCATCACGTGGTGTCCTAGTTTTGTTAAATTATTCCTGGGGGTGATGGGTGGAAAAGTGGCTGAACCTGGAGCCCACTCGGGGAAGCAAGCCCATTTCCCACCAGCCAGACCAGGGACAGACACGGAATCAGGGACAGGGGCAGCTTTTGCCAGCCCTCCCCAAACTGACAACCAAGGGGTGTGTCTTCTCTTCAGCCCCACCCTTGCCTGTAGCAGAGCCTTTCCAAGCAACTGTTCCTCAGTCACTCATGGAGGTGGCTTTGCAGAGGCAGGGGCCAGGCCTCTCTTCTCGATGTCCAGATGCCAGTATACAGACCGGCAAGGTCCAGGGCTCTGAGAACAGCCAGACATTGCGAGCAAGGTTCTGAGGGCGTTCGTCTCTGGGCATATTGCCAGCCTTTATTCGTTTCTGCAAAGGGGTTATGACCCCCGAGCAGCTGAGAGGCGCCGGTCAGAACCTCCCGCCCTTGGCTTCCTTATCGGACTCCTGCTAAACAACTTTGTAATTTCTTACCACAGTCACTTTCTAGCCAGCATGGGGGAAATTGCCTAAACTTCTGAAGTGACCAGGCTCGTGCAGAATGCATTAGTGGTGCAATCGGGCTGTTCTCGATAGCAGCCGCAGACACGAGTTACTCTGGGTTGGAACATGCCAGCAATGCAGAGGGTACCATCAGATTATTTCATTGATGTATAAGGAGGAAAAAGGAAACACAGTTCCTTTTTAACATGGCAATAGTTCAAGCTTATTGATTTGTCTGTTGGTTTTGAATAAAGAAAAGATCATCCTCCTGCTCTCTTTGTGAACTAAGACATATGAGTCATTGTCCTGTGACCGTCTATCCTCATGGATCTCTTTCTGTCCTCGTGGCAACCCCTGTGAGAAAGGCAGCCTCGTGAACCCATTCTGCAGATGAGAACACTGAGGCGCCAGACCACTCCATAAAATGCCCGGGGTCCTCCAGACAGGAAAGTTGAACCAGGATATTTGAGCTCTGGCTTCAGAGCCTCTGCCCATAGCCACTACCCAGCACCCCCATTCCTAAAGGAAAACCAAGCTGTTCTTACATTCTTTTTTATGGAAAATCCCAGCTTTACCTACAGGAGCAATAGGCTGGCAGCTGGACTGGTTGTTTGTTTTTGTTTTTGTTTTTTTGAGACCGAGTTTCGCTCTTGTTACCCAGGCTGGAGTACAATGGCGCAATCTCGGCTCACCACAACCTCCGCCTCCTGGGTTCAGGCAATTCTCCTGCCTCAGCCTCCCAAGTAGCTGGGATTACAGGCATGCGCCACCATGCCCAGCTAAATTTTTGTATTTTTAGTAGAGACGGGATTTCACCATGTTGACCAGGATGGTCTCAATCTCTTGACCTCGTGATCCACCCACCTCGGCCTCCCAAAGTGCTGGGATTACAGGCGTGAGCCACCGTGCCCGGCCTGGACTGGTTTTAATAGGAAACTTAAAAATAAACCTGGGCAATTGTAAAACACTTTCAATTTGGTGACACATTCAACTATTTTCAAGCTGCTTACAAGTATTAGATCCACTGATGATATAGGAGGAGTCCAGGGGTCTTATAAGCAGGGAACCAAGACTGGGCGGGTTAGAGTGGGCTCGTGTCAGAAGTGGGGGGCTCAGAATGAGGCTTAAGTCCCACGCCGCCTTCCCAGGGGCCAGGCTTGGGACAGGAAAGAGAATAAACTGAAGATGTAGCATCCTCCGAAGTTAGAAGTGCTGTGGCCCCAGGGAAGTGCGGGGCCTTTGGGCCAGGAGGCTGGGCCTCACCCTCTGGCAACCCTTGAGGCCCTCATCCCCACCCCCGAGAGGCATCCACTCTTTGACCAGACACTGGCAGCTGGGTCCCATGAGGGAAGTGGAATCCGACCCCAGATGGGTCAAGGCCTGGCTGCAGTTGTGAGACCCACCCGACCACTTGTCAACCTCACCGTCTGGGCAGATCACACCCTGCTAAACGGGTTGGGGGTGGGATGCATACCACCATGGTGGGCAACGTCCGCTCGGAGCCGACTGCCTGGGTGGGACTCCAGCTTCTCCCCGTGCTGGGCAGGTCTCATAATGTGGGAATCAGTGCCACAACAAGCAAGGTGCCTGCTGCAAGGGCGCAGGGGTAAGGGTGCCTGGGGACAGCCTGGCCTGCTGAGACCCTGTGGGCTCCCAGGCGACCCATTTCAGGATAGAGGGGCATGCCAGTCCTCAGCAGAGACCTGCCACACTCCTTCACCTCCTATGGACGGTCATGATGGCCCAAGGCCTGTTCCTGTGGACCCTGGGATGCAGCGGGTGGGCACCTCAGTGGCCCCAGGAAGGAGCCCGGGCGGCTGTGCCTGGTTAGGGGACCTCTGCTGCCAGGCTCTGCGGCTGCGGTCAGGCCTGCTTATATCTGTAACGAAGGAAGGGCTGGCCTTGCTTGAGAACTGGCGGTCCTCCCCATGGAGCTTCCCACATCCTGAGGGATAGATGCGCAGTCCATGTGGTCCTGGTGAAGTGGGATGATCTCCTGCGCCAGTCTCTGGAGACAGGAAGAAGAGACACAGAATCACAAATGCAGCCTCAGAGAGGAGAGAAGAGGGGGCTTCTCGGCAAGAGGCGCTGCATGGATGGTGCCATGGGGCTGAGACCAGCCCAGTTTCACCAGAAAACAGACAGCATCCCTCTGTACTTCCATCAGTCCTCGAGACCACCCTGCAGACCCACACTGGGCACCCGCAGGGCCCATGCCAGCAGCAGGCTGTGGGCTGGCGGCAGTTGGCACTTTACCCTCAGGGTTGGCGAGCAGAGGCACCTCTCTGAAGGTCCTGGTGCCTTTCGGAGCCTCCAAACACACACGGACTGGTGTGGGAGTGGGGTGGGGGCTGGCACTGGCAGGACCTGAGCCTGGCTGGCAGGGTCCTGCCCGGGTGCTGAGAACTCATGTGACGTTTGTTTTTCAGGAACCTGGGCAAGTCTGGCCTGCGGGTCTCCTGCCTGGGACTTGGTGAGTGTGGGGTCCCCTCTGTCCCACCAGGGAAACATGCTGTGGGAGGGCCAGGCATGAGCTGAATTGGACACCCCTTGGGCGGCAGCATGTCCCAGCCCTTGGCACTCCCCAGGGAGTAGCTGCTCCGAGAGCCCAGGATGCAAGGGACCTCAGTTGCCATGGCAACAAAGAGGCAGGTGGGAGGGGGCCCAGGATAGAGGGGGAGAGAGACACAGCCTCAGCAGAGGAGGCAAGGTGGACACCAGGGGCCCCTGCACACACAGCCCCCACCCCACACCACAAAATCAGAGGCCCTCCTGGCACCAGGAGTGCAGGGAAGACACCTTTCCTTTGGTGTCAGGCTCAGCTCATGAGTCCCTTCTGGAATGCCATTGGATTTGGCCCTTTTTTCTCTCCTGCCGGATGCGAGTCCCGTTCCCAGAAGGTGCAGTCCCCACCTCCCATGTGCACGAAGTACACATACCCCACTGCCCTGACACCGCCCTCCCGGCTCCGTCCCAGCACAAGCACGCAGACGCGGCTGTCAGACCAGCTGTTTTCAGGGAGGCGTCCCTTGTGTCATTCTTTGCAGCATGTCCTGGCAGTGAGAGCTGCCTCAGCACAGCTCAGACAAGCATTTCAAAGGCCCCAGGCCTCCTGGGCCCACAGCCAGCAGCCTGCTCTAGAGACTTTTGTCCCCTCAGTTTGGTGACCCCAAGAGAGCGGGACTTTCTCTGCCGGGAGCGGTGGCGCACACCTTTAATCCCAGCACTTTGGGAGGCTGAGGCCGGCAGATCACCTGAGGTCAGGAGTTCAAGATCAGCCTGGCCAACATGGTGAAACCTCATCTCTACTAAAAATACAAAAATTAGCCGGGTGTGGTGGCAGGCGCCTGTCATCCCAACTACTAAAAATACAAAATTAGCCAGGCATGGTGGCTCATACCTGTAATCCCAGCTACTCAGGAGGCTGAGACAGGAGAATCGCTTGAACCTGGGAGGTGGAGGTTGTAGTAAGCCAAGATCGTGCCACTACACTCCAGCCTGGGAAACAAAGAGTGAAACTCCATCTCAAAAAAAAAAAAAAAATAGAGAGGGACAGCAGGACTTTCTCTGAAGGCCAGGTGTCCACACACACCAAGGACACCCTGGCCGCAGAGCAGCACAGATGGACACCTGTGGCTGCCCCCTGGACCTGCAGCCTGAGGTCTGAGCACCGACAGGAGAATCTAACTTCCTTCTGGGTCCCTAACTTTAGCCCCTGTGTCTCCTTCCAGGAACATGGGTGACCTTTGGAGGCCAGATCACCGATGAGGTAAGATCACACCGATGGGGTGTGAATCAGCCCAGCACCCCAGAGCTCAGCATGGGCTCGCCAGAGCACACGGTTAAGTCTGCTGCATGGACCAGTGCGCACATGCTCCCTGGAGCCATCGCAGCAGCCTCCCGTCCTCAGAATTCTGTTTTGCAAGGGTGCCCTGCCCCAGGGGAGATAGAAAGGTGAGCCAGGTGGCCAAAGGGGATGCCGAGTCTGGTGCCACCACCCAGCAGTGGATGCCTTGAGCCTCAGCATGTCCCTCAAGCTCCCTAGGACTCAGATTTCCCACACGCATGACCCCCATTCCACAGTTAACAAGGAGAATTCAGGGTGCACTTGCTTCCCAAATTCCGAAGCTGGATGCAGATCGAAGCTGCCCACACTCGGTGGAGACCCCAGTGACTATCTGTCGAGGTCATTTGGAATGCAGCCCCTGCAGAGCTTGCTGCAAGCTAAAGAATCTGAGATCTGCATTTCACAAAGCATCCCCCGTTTGTTTCCCCACCATTAGAACAGGAAAGTGAACACTAAGGAAAAGCCAGCTTGCATGCCACCAGCACCTCTGGGTCTCTCGGAAGGATGAGGACAGCACACATCCAGACGTGTGTGCTTCTGGACAGCAAGGCAGTGTCTCAGAAATGAGAGCAGTGGCATTTGCTGAGAGAGCTCTGGGCTTCTGCACGAGAAGCAGTTTTCGCGTTTGCCCTACTTACTATTGGAAAGGTTGCATTTAAAAATTGATCAGCAAGTTGACGTGAGACCTTGTTAGCTGTGATTGCTCAGTTTTCCAAGGGAAAGCTTTGCTTCCAGCAAAATTTCAATGCATATAGTTTGTGTTTGGGTCATTTTTATTTTTAAGATAGTTGCTGACCAGGTGTGGTGGCTCACGCCTGTAATCCCAGCACTTTGGGAGGCCAAGGCGGGCGCATCACCTGAGGTCAGCAGTTCAAGACCAGCCTAGCTAACATGGTGAAACCCCGTCTCTACTAAAAATACAAAAATTAGTCAGGCATGGTGGTGGGCACCTGTAATCTCAGCTACTCAGGAGACTGAGGCAAGAGAATTGCTTGAATCCAGGAGGCGGAGGGTGCAGTGAGCCAAGATCACATCACTGCATTCCAGCCTGGGCGATGGAGTGAGACTCTGTCTCAAAAAAAACAGACAGTAGCTGGTTATAGAATGATTTGCCCCCTGCTTTGAAGTTGCTGGATAGGCTCTATCACAGGGTGAAGTCTGGAGTTTTTAAGGCAAAAGGAATCACCTTACCTTACCCAACAGATTGGTTCGGTCGGAGCCTGGGGGCCCCTGTGGTTCTCTGTGAATCAGCCTTACCTGACAACCTCATTTCCCTTTCCATGTGGTTTCTAAAGCAGGTTGGAAGGATTCTGTATAAGGGCGTAACTTCATTTCCAAATAGTTTTAGCTGGGTGCCTGTGATGTCCTCGGGGGAAAGGTATAAACGAGCAGACTAGACCCACTCAGCGAGGTGACATTTTCACCAGCAAACTGGCCACACCCTCGGGGCACTGATGAATGGCCCAGGGACAGCCCCGCTGGCGCAGGCCTCTGTGGCGTCCCCACCAGGAACAGTAATGGACATGTGTGAAGATATTGGAGGTTGTTTCTAGATGACACCAAGCTGGAAGGATAGAGAATTAAATAGATGACGGAGTCGGGGTTCTGAATGGTTGTGGCAGGTGAAAATGGCTAAGCAAAGGAGCAAGACACATTTTGTATTAATCCTACAGTTAGTGTCAAAAAAGAAATCAATACGTCCAGAACGGGGGGCCCGCCTGGCTGCAGTTCAGAAGAAAAGGGCCTGGGTTTGTGCACTTCAGGGGGACCATCCTGGACTGCTTTTCTTTTTGAGATGAAGTTTTGTTCTTGTTGCCCAGGCTGGAGTGCCATGGCACCATCTTGGCTCACCCCAACCTCGGCCTCCCAGGTTCAAGGGATTCTCCTGCCTCAGCCTCCCAAGTAACTGGCATGCACCACCATGCCCAGCTAATTTTTTGTATTTTTAGTAGATATGGGGTTGCTCCATTGTGGGTCAGGCTGGTCTCGAACTCCTGACCTCAGGTGATCTGCCTGCCTTGGCCTCCCAAAGTGCTGGGATTACAGGCGTGAGCCACTGAGCTGGCCTACTCTTTTTGTTTTTCAATTTTTTTATTACTTATGTGAATCATTAAGTTTACCATTTTAATCATTTTTAAGTGTACAGTTCAGTGGCATTAAATATACTCACATTACTGTGCCACCCTCACCAATATCTATTTCCAAAATATTTCATCAGCCCAAACAGGAGCTCTGTACCTTAAACAATAACGCCCCATCCCCTGGTCACCTCTAATCTACTTCCTGTCTCAATGAATTCTGCAGCCAATTTGTATAAATAAAGTTTTATTGGGACATAGTCCCGCCCATCATTTACACATTGTGGCTGCTTTCACTACACAAGGGCAGAGCTGAGTAATTGGAACAGAGACTCTGGCCCACGATGCCTGAAGCATTTACTGTGTGGCCCTTTTCAGAAACGTTTGATGTCCCCTGTTCCACGGGCCGCAGCAGCTGTGCCCTGCAGTGTCTGCAGGGCTGTGGTTCCAACAGCAGCTCAGCCCAGTTCTATACCACACCAGGGACAAATGAAAGCTTGCCCAGGAGTGGAACAAACCACCTAGTGGGGCAGGAATGAGAGCCACCCTCACGTGGCACAGGACAGAGTCCACAGTTTGTAGGACACCCTCACATTCTCAGCCGGCGCTGCTCACAGGAGCCCATGAAGGGACCAGACCACGCTAGGAATTGTAAGATGACGGGGTGCCTGTTGGAGCCACCACGGTGGCTTCAGGTCTCCAAACCTCCCATTGATAGGTGGCCTTTCTGTGGCCTCACACTCCCCATTAGAAGCACGTGTTCAAGACAAGCTGGACAATAAAAATGTAACAGAAGGAGTGGCTGAGAACCTTACACTTCCGATCTCAGCTAATCCTCCATGGACCCAGGGAGGCAGGTGCTATTCCCAGTTGAAGGAAGCTGAGCCTCAGGCCATAAACGCGCAGCAGTCTCACCTGGCCACTGGCCACGAGGGTCCCACCTGGTGCTCTTTGCCTCAAAGCTCATGGCCAGCGCTCAGCTCTGGGGTAACTGTACTGGGGTAGGGGCGGATTCCTTGTCCCCCAGATGGGGGTGACAGGGAGGTGGCCTGTATGTCTCCGAGCTTCCTTCTGACTTCAGCGTCTGGGACCCAGATACTGGAAGGAACCAAACCGTCACAAAATAAAGTCTCCGTAAAATGAAGCAGGGTGCGGCCACAGCGTGCAGGTCTTTAAAGAACATCATGGGAAAGGCCACGAGAGCAAATGGAAAAGTGGCGTAGACAGCGGTCTGTGGAGGAGAGCCACAGTTTTCTAGGGACGGGGAGGAAAAACCCAGAGGAGAAGTTGCAGCAAAATCAGAGCCGTAAAAATAAATAGATGAAATAGTAGGAAAGCGCAGCCCCACAGTGCCGGCCCCTCCCTGTCGTTCTTGCCTCTGGTCCTCCCAGTCCCAGGTGCCACCCTGGATGCAGCCAGAGTTGTACTGTGGCTTTGTTTTTCTAAGGGACAGGTGAGGTGAGGGTTGCTGTCTGCTGTGCCAGCCCCCGCTGATCCCGCTGCCTGCACGCCCTTGGGGGTCTGTGGTGACCACAGGTTTCTGTGTCTGGCCAGGCTTTCCTCCCTGGAGGGAGCCAGGTATGCTCAGGACCCCCATGCTCTGGTGTGGAGAGCACCGAACCCTTTGTTATTCCTCTGTGAGCGGCAGGGGGAGGCCTCCCGGTGGGCAGGGCAGAGCCAGGAACAGCCAGGGCCACCCGCCCCCTGCGCAGCCCCAGGAACTGGGACCGCTGCAGCACTCAGCTCAGGCTTGTGGAGCCCCTGCCTAGTGCCAGCTCCCTGTCCACTTCCAGCCTCTTTCCAGTCACTCTTTCTAGAGAGGGTGAGGGGGTAAAGAAGCAGGGCACAGTCTCCAGTGGTCAAGCGTGCTGTGGAGAGGGCGTCAGCTGCCCGTGGCTGCTGTAACAAACAGCCAGCAATGTGCAGCTGAAAACAGCAGCAACGTATTCACTTACGGATCCGGGGGCTGAAGATCCAAATTCGGCATCCCTGAGCCTAAGTCCAGAAGTCAGCCAGGCTGGACCCCCTTCTCCAGGCAAGGACCCTTCCCCGCATCTTCAGCATCCAGGGCTGCTGGCCTTCCGTGGCTTGTGGCTGCATCCCCAGGCTCTGCCCCTGCGGGCGCTTTCCCTCCTCTTCTGTCTGTGTCAAGTCTCCATCTCCCTTGTCCTCATGAGGTCACCTGTGATGGCATTGAGGGCCCACTTAGCTAAGCCAGGACATTCTCCCCATCCCTGGGTCCTCACGTTAATCCCATCTGCAAACTTCCTTTTTCTACCTAAGGTCACATTCAGGTCCAAGGGACTCGATACCTTTGGGGAACCTTTTTTTTCTTTTGAGACGGAGTCTTGCTCTGTCACCCAGGCTGGAGTGCAGTGGCCCAATCTCGGCTCACGGCAACCTCCACCTCCTCAGTTCAAATGATTCTCCTGCCTCAGCCTCCTGAGTAGCTGGGATTACAGGCACACACCACCACGCCCAGCTAATTTTTGTATTTTTAGTAGAGACAGGGTTTCACCATGCTGGTCAGGCTGGACTCGAACTCCTGACCTCGTGATCCACCCACCTCGGCCTCCCAAAGTACTGGGATTACAGGCGTGAACCACCACACCCAGCCTGGAGAACCCATTATTTAGTTGCCTGCAGAAGAAAGTAGAAAAAGGAGGGTGGGGGTGGGGTCCTGATGACAGGGCAGTCAGGAAGCAGAATCGAGTAAGGAAGCCACATGGTGGTCCAGAGAAAGAGGCTTCCGAGGGCCAAGAGGACAACAAGGGCAAAGCCCTAAGGTCAAGTGTTGAGGCAAAGGGGGTACAAGGGATAGAGCTGGGGTCAGGGCGCAGATCTGGGGAGGACTTTGGCTTTGGCCCTCTGTGAGATGGAAGCCACTGGAGGGCTTTTGCAAGGAGGAAATCTGACCTGATTAAAAGGTCTCCCAAGGCCTGCCCTGGCTGCTTGCCCTGGGAATAGCCAGTCATGGGGGTGTCTCAAAGTTCAGTGTGTGCACGACCTGATGTACTTAGAAGGCATGTCCCGATATGGCAGGGCTGTCGTGGAGCCTGGATGCTGCATTCCTGCTGATGCTAATGCTGGTCCTCGGACAGTGCTTTGCCTGGGGAAGGTGCAGGGAGAGAGGATGGAAGCAGAGAGCCAGGAGGCTATTGTGAGAAACCACCCAAGACCCGCTGGAGGCTCAGGGCAGGGTGGGCACAGCGGAGGGGTCAGATTCTGGACGAATTTGCAAGGGAAGCCGGGCATTGGCTTCAGTGATGGGAGGGAGCCAAGGAGGGCTCCGGGGTTTGACCTGAGCACGGTGAGGATCCTTGGGGGAGCTGATGCTGCCGAAGGCTGTATTCCCTGGCCCACAACAGCCCCAGGGCCTGGAGCGCTGCTCCCACACCCACTCTCCCCTTGCCTATCTGACACACTCCTAAATAGCCTTCAAAAGCCAGTCTTTGTTGGGTGCAGTGACTCATGTCTGCAGTCCCAGCATTTTGGGAGGCTGAGGCAGGTGGATCACTTGTGCTCAGGAGTTCAAGACCAGCCTACCCAACATGATGAAACTCCATTTTAGTCTCTATTAAAAATGCAAAAAATAGCCGGGCTTGGTGGCACAGGCCTGTAGTCCCAGCTGCTCCAGAGGCTGAGGCAGGAGAATCATTTGAACCCAGGAGGCAAAAGTTGCAGTAAGCCAATATCATGCCACTGCACTCCAGCCTGGAGACAGAATGAGACTCCGTCTCCAAAAAAAAAAACCCAGTCTTGGGCAATTCTTGACATGTGCTACCCCCCAGATGAAAGTTGAACCTTGAGGACATTAGGCTCATTGAAACAAGCACAAAAACGACACACCATGTGATTGCATTTGTGTAAGGTGCCTAGAGTAGTTAAATGCACAAATTCCTGAGAATGCTGGGGGATGGGGCTGGGGGCTGGGGATGAGGTCTGGGGGTTGGGGCTGGGGCTGGGGGCTGGGGCTTGGAATGGGGGTTGGGGGCTAGGGCCTGGGGATGGGGCTGGGGCTGGGGGCTGGGGGTGGGGGTGGGGCTGGGGACCGGGGGCTGGGGCCTGGGGCTGGGGGCTAGGGGCTGGGGGATGGGGCCAGGAGATGGGGCTGGGGGCTGAAGGCTGGGGCCTGGGGCTGGGGTCTGGGGGTTGGGGCTGGGGCTGGGGCTGGGGGCTGGGGCTGAAAGCTGAGGCTGGGGGCTGGGGCTGAAAGCTGAGGCTGGGTGCTGGAGCTGGGGTAGGGAAGCGGAGTGATTGTTCAAGGGGTACAGAGTTTCCAGTTAGGCACCTGACAGGGAGCTGGGCGGTGGCGATGGTTACACAACCATGTGAATGTACTTCATGCCAAGAGCTGTAGTTGAAAAGGTTAAAATAGTAAATTTTTTCATTGTGTTTATTTTACAACTTAAAAAAATCTCTTTGATAAATGCAGTAATGTTTTAATTCAACAAAAAGAATGACAGGGGTCTTCACGAGCAGGTGGGGATTGGCTTCTAGCATGTATTGTGAGTGGAAAAACTCAAAGTGCAGAAGCGTGTGGGTAGCACGCCGCCCCCATGGAAGAGATGCGGGGATAAGAAAACCCACGTGTCTGAAATACAGAAACAAAACACGGAACCCTGAGTCCCCTCCTCTGAGAAGCCCTGCCAGGAGTGTGAGTGCCCTGACCATGGACGTAGCCCCCGCGGCCCGGCCTGGTGCACCCTGCCCTCCTGGGCTCTCTAGGGCCTGGTCGTGGGAGGCATCCAGGAAAAGCCAGGCGGAAGATGAGGAGGAAGCAGTGAGCAGGTGAACGAGCCGCCCGCCCGCCCCTCTGGAGCCTCGTGCTGGGAACGAAAGGGCTAGAGATGGGGAAGGTTCCTGGGGGCTCCCTTGCTCCCTCGGTGGGCGCATCCAGGAGGAGGAGGCTGGGGGGCAGCAGTGCGTCCCTCCGACTCGGCAGCCGCAGCATGGGTGCATTTGGTACCTCGGGGCAGTGGAGCTGCAGTGGGAAGAAAGCAACAGAGCCGAGCAAGTGGATCCTGGAAACAGTTCCTGACTGAAATCACAGCCGCTAACTAACAGGCTCAGCTTCGGCTGCACTGCATTTCAGTGTCTGAAACGTTTGGGGCTGAGTGCCAGCGTTGCCAGGCTGCCGGCCAGATTTTCCATGCCCCCCCATCCACAAATATGCTGCCCTTCTGGCTTCTCTTGGAAAGTCGGCAGATCTGTAGCAGCAGGCCCGCCTGCCAGCGGGCAGCAGTTGGCAAGGGCCTTCTCCCATGGGTGCCCCCCAGTGGTGGCTACCCCATGATCCCCACAGGACATTGTCCTCACTGTCCACACCTCCTGCCCACAGGGGCTTCTGATCTCAGAAAGGAGAGACGAAGCCCGGTGAAGCCACCCCTAGGCTGGATTTCTGTCCTGCGGTTTTTGAGGGTTATTAAGAATTACCCCACCCTGGGCTTGCTGTGGGAGAGGCCCCGTGCTCTGAGCTGTGCCCGGGGAAGTGTGACACTCAGAGGGAGGCAGCCCTGTCTGAGGGTCAGCAGTCCAGGGACGCCTTTCTCCCCGGCCTCTCAGAGGGAGCTGTCACTTGCACAGGGGCTCCCCTGGCTCCGTGAGTCCCAGCCCCCGACCAGTTCTTTGCTCATGGAGCACAATCGTGTCCTGACAGCAGCCCACAGAGCAGAGTCAGGAATGGCATGTTCAGCTTGGCAGTCATGATCTATCTTGCCTCCGAGGTGGCCACCACCACAGCCGTGTCTCTTGGGGCTGGGAGCACATGGCGTTGGCGAAACACAGGCCAAGAGGCCAGTATGGATGTCAACCCGCCACGCACCAGCTGTGGGGCATCAGTTTCTCCATCCACAGAAATAACAATTCAGTCCTCGTGAGCAGGTGCTGGGAAAGACTCAATGAGCTACAGCTGAATACACAGCCCTGGCTTTGAGGACACAGACTCACCCCAGCAATGTCTACACAGCCCCTGCTGGGGAGCGCTTAGTTTCCCAGAGACCTGGGGGCCTGAAACAACAGACAGGAGGCCAGAGGTCTGATACCGAGGTGTCGGCAGGGCCACCTTCCCTACAAAGGCTCTGGGGGAGGGGCCGTCCATGCCTGTTCCAGCTCCTGGGGTTGCCGACAGTCCTTGGCTTGTAGCCCAGCCACTCCAGTCTCTGCCTTCCTAGTCTCATGGACTTCCGTGTCTGCATCTTCTCCTCTTGTAAATCACCAGTCACATGGAGTTTAGGCCCACCTCAACGCAGTACCACCTGACTTCACTAATTACATTCTCGAAGGCTCTATTCCCAAATGAGATCACCTCTAAGCTTCTGGGTGGACATGAATTTTGTGGGGACACTGTTTAACCCACTGCAGGTGCTAAGCCCTGTGATGACCTCGACTGATAGGGTCCCTACTCTCAAGAAATTCACAGTCCTCAGCAGTGTCTATTCCTTTTGCCCTCTTTATTCTTGATGGGTTTGTTACTGAGAGCTGCCTCCATCCCTGACCTGTGGCAGGAGAGGGCAAGGAGAGAGCCGGCAAGGAGAGAGCCCACACGGAGCCTGTCGGACTTGGGGGGCAGGGGCTGGACACGGGGAGGCTTCCCAGGCTGAGGGGTGGTGCTCCAGAGCCTCTGGGCCCCATCCCGGCTGGCAGAACAGTGCCAGTTCTCTCGTTTCAGATGGCAGAGCAGCTCATGACCTTGGCCTACGATAATGGCATCAACCTCTTCGATACGGCAGAAGTCTACGCAGCCGGCAAGTACGTGTCCTTTCACACGGGAGAAAGTGTTGCAGACAGCCCAGGCAGAGCCAGGGCTGCAGGGACCCCTGCTGCTCACATTCCCAAGGGTGCTCAAACACGCTTGCGCTCTGCCTTCTTTTTTAAACTCGGAATGGCTTTAGGAGGTATTATTTTCTTGGGACTGGAATGCGGAACGCTTGCACACTGGTCACTTGCCAAACTCCCCGTGGCGTCACCAAGGGGACCACAGTCCCTCTGGTGCCAAGAGGCTGTGCTGGGTGAGAGGCGCGATGAAGTTGTTGTCCTGGGCGCTCTTGACATGCCTGACATTTTGACATTTCATGTCTCACTTGTGCAGTGAGGGCTGCAGGGCCTCTGGGAGCTGGGGAGGGCAGGCTGCGGCTATGAGCCGCACTTCGCATCTTGGCAGTGAACTTTCCTGCTCAATTATGTAAAAGCTCAGCCCTCTTCAGCCAGGCTGTTGGCTTCAGTTTTAAAGACTGGCTGTAATCAAATCATCCACTCTCCTGCATCGGGTTTCCAGAAGTCAGCTTTTGTTTGTGAAATCATTTGTTGGCCCTCTCTTCATCCTTCTGCCCCCTCCTGCCTGGGGCCAGCCAAGTTCCTGTCGGCCGGGTGGGCAGCAGGCCTGGGCTGCTGGCACGGTAGCTGTAGGGTGGGAAGCTCCTTCGTGGGCCCTGGGTGGTTACCTGCAACTGTGGCGGGGCCCAGAACACCCGGCAGGAGGGAACCCAACCAGGCCCTGCTCAAGTACCCAGCCAGAGCCTGGGGAACGTACAGCCCTGGGAGCCGCCGCTGGGACCCTCAAACCACCTCCAGGTCCCTTCAGCGGCCCTTTTGGCCCTCCTGATGGCACAGCCACCTCCCACCCCCTCCAAACTGGCAGCAGCTTCCCATCAAAGTGAACCGCTTTCCAGACAGATGAGCCTAGCAGAGGGGTGTAAGGTCAAAAAGCCCAGTGCAGATGCCAAGCCGAGAGGCACTGCCCGTCCCAATCTCTGCCTCTTCTCTGCCTGCTTTTGGCCTGCGTTTTGCTGCCCAGAAGAACGTATGAGAGGCAGCTCCATGCAACCCCCATGGATGGCGCCAGGCACACCGTATGTCACAGCAGCCACACTCTGTCTTCTGTCACTCAAAGTTTCACGTTCTGATGTTTAACTGGACACCCAGAGCTGGTGAGCTGGGCAAGCTCACTGGGTCTCCAGCAGCCTCAGGCCCCTCAGGCCCCTCAGAAGCAGCTTGCCAGAAAGCCCAGGAGTCAGGGAGCAGCTTCCCCTCAGGTCACCATTACTGTGGGATCTGCCCCCTGCTCCTGGGCTGGCCACTGCGGTCCCTCTGTCCAGCTCAGAGCTGAGCCTCCAGTGGATGCCCATCAGTGCCCTACAGGGGAGCTGGGCACTGCATGCCAGGCATAGCCAGGGAGAAACTTCTCTGGGCAGTTTGGGGGAGGGCGAGAGGCAGCTCGCAGGGGGCCAAGCCTGTATCTTCCTAAGGCCCCCTGCTTCTCCTGCTGACACTCATTTGCACTCTTCTCAGAGAGCTGCAGGATTTCTGTATCCCCCAAACAGTTGTGAGTCCCACCAAATTCACAGCCAGAGCCACATGCCACAGGCTCAGGTAACGCACTGTCCCTGGGCTCCTCTGCCCAGGGACCACTGCTAGCTTTTCTCTCTTCCGAGGGCTGAGTGAAGCTTTGGTGCGTCTTGACCGTAAATGAGTAGCATTCAGAGCGCGTGCTCAACAGCTTGCAGATCGGAGCCCATTCTTTCTGGGTGGATGACTCAGGCGCTTTTATAAGTGGAATGTAGCACAGGGTATGGATCATTCTCCGTCTGCTGTTTTTACTCAGAAACATTTTGCTACAAGCAGAAAGTTCTTCAAAGTTAATCCAGTGCTGCTGTGCCAAGCGAGGCTGGAAGGCCGCCCATGCCCCCAGCTGGCCTGAGTTTGGTTCAGGACCCAGAGTGATGCCAAACAAGCAGACAGTAGTCAGCCTAGCATCTGACTCTGCTGTTCAAACGCAGGAAATGAGAGGGACACGTGCACCCACACATGTACACACACCTGTGCACATGTATGCACACATGTACACACACACACATATGCAAGCAGGCACATCTGCTGGAAATCCAGCCCTTGGCCCTGAGTACATGTTGATCATCTCTCAAAACAGAGGATGCACTTGATGAATAATTTACCTTTAAAAACAGATACTTGGCCGGGCACTGTGGCTCACGCCTGTAATCCCAGCACTTTGGGAGGCAGAGGTGGGCGGATCACTCAAGGTCAGGAGTTCAAGATCAGCCTGGCCAACATGGTGAAACCCCATCTCTACTAAAAATACAAAAATTAGCTGGGCGTGGTGGTGGGCACCTGTAGTTCCAGCTACTCAGAAGGCTGAAGCAGGAGAATTGCTTAAACCCAGGAGGTGCAGGATGCAGAGAGCTGAGATCTTGCCACTGCACTCCAGCCTGGGTGACAGAGTGAGACTTCATCTCAAAAAAAAAAAAAAATACTTTTCTGGAAATTTTGCCCACCTAATGTCGCCAGGCATTTTCCCTGGTGAATTTTCAGCCAACTAGGAAATGGGACACTGGCCGGCCGGGCGCGGTGGCTCACGCCTGTAATCCCAGCACTTTAGGAGGCCGAGGCGGGTGGATCACGAGGTCAAGAGATCAAGACCATCCTGGTCGAAATGGTGAAACCCCGTCTCTACTAAAGATACAAAAAATTAGCTGGGCATGGTGACGCGTGCCTGTAATCCCAGCTACTCAGGAGGCTGAGGCAGGAGAATTGCCTGAACCCAGGAGGCGGAGGTTGCGGTGAGCCGAGATCACGCCATTGCACTCCAGCCTGGGTAACAAGAGTGAAACTCCGTCTCAAAAAAAAAAAAAATGGGACACTGGCCTTGCCAGGCATGACAGCAGCGCCTTCCTTCCCTGTGAGAGCTGGGGCTGCCTCTTCTTAGACAAGCGCCTGCAGGGGCACATGCCCACAGCCATCCTAGCGGGGGACAGTAACACCGCTGCTCCCGCCCCCTTGGGCCAGCCCTCTCTCTGGAATGAGCTACTGAGCCAAGGCAGGTGTCAACAGCCTGACTCTCTGGCCCCAGTGACATTTCCACAGAGGGAACCAAGCGGCCGGTGGTCACGGTGGGCCTGGGTTTGATTTTTCTGTTTGGCTGTGATGCGATCTCAGTGTGTGTTTGTGTTTTGCAGGGCTGAAGTGGTGCTGGGAAACATCATTAAGAAGAAAGGATGGAGGTAATGACTCCACTCTCTGCGGTCTGTCCCGGGTGGGTGCGTAGCCAGCTGTCCCCAGGTCCGCCTCATCAGCCTGTGCTGCAGGCATCATAAGGCCTCCAGGTCCCCACATTTTTTTTGATGGGAAGTGGAGAGGAAAATTAAGTTCTCCAAGAGGAGAAGGTGACTGCTTGAGAAGGAAGTTGAGGGGAGGTGGGATACCCTCTCCACCCGCTCCTTAGCCTCCACCCCACCTTAGCCTCCACCCCAACTTAGTCTTCACCCACTCCTTAGTCTCCACCCCCACCTTAGTCTCCACACCACCTTAGCCTCCACACCACCTTAGCCTCCACCCCACCTTAGCCTCCATCCCACCTTAGCCTCCACCCCACCTTAGCCTCCATCCCTCCTTAGCCTCCATCCCACCTTAGCCTCCACCCCACCTTAGCCTCCA
>CM052659.1:4354962-4375381 GCA_028533165.1 Leontopithecus rosalia
ACCTTAGTCTCCACCCCCACCTTAGTCTCCACCCCCACCTTAGCCTCCACCTCCACCTTAGCTTCCACCCCCACCTTAGTCTCCATCCCACCTTAGCTTTCACCCCCTTCTTAGCCTCCACCCCCACCTTAGTCTCCACCCCCACTTTAGCCTCCACCTCCAACTCATCCAGAGACCCAGAACGCCAAGGTCCCCGCTTGCAAAGAAGCAGGCCAAAAAGAGCTTGGAGTGAGAACTCCCTGACGGGCCTGGGTACAGCAGGGTGGTGCTACTACAGAAGATGGGGTGCAAAGCCCTTCCACCTCTTTAGCTGGAGCACTTAGGGTCAGGGGAGCCAGCGGGCCAGAAAGAGAATGGCTCAGAGAGCCTCCACCTCTCCTGAGCTCACTGCTCCCACCTGTAAGGGGGTGTGTGTCGGACCTCCCTGGTGGGCTATCCTGAGGGTCAGTGGCCCCAAGTCTGAGAATCACTCATCCAGCTCAGGGCTGGACGTGCAACACGTCCCTGGGAAGCGGTAGCCCTCCAGCAGGGACCTTGGGAGCGGTCTCCAGGTGTGATGGAGCCCAAAGGTCACAGATTCGGGGCTATTCACCCTGGTCTTCCAGGAGCCTTTGGGCCTTTCTTAGGCCAAGGTCATCACCCTCCCTGGGACCAACTGGGATCAGCACTTCCTACATTTTGGGGGCTCCCCAGACCCCTGGACACAGCTTTATCTGAAGGGGCTGACAAGCCCCAGGGCCCTGTTTCTTAATAAGTGTTTCTTTATTTTCAGAAACATCTGAAGCAATTACAAAGTTGGGCCTCCCTCCTCCTTCCCCTCTGAGGGCCATTTGCTGGGCAGCTCCCACCCCGTCCCCCATGGATTCCTGACACCCCTTCTTGTCCCATCTCATTTGGCTCTTGGCAATTCACAAATTCCTCCTCACCCCTTAGTTACAGGAAATCCCATGTATTACAAATCCCCGATCGTGTCTGTAGTGAATGTGCACAGTTACAGCCTCAGCGGCTGCCTCCTGGTTCAATGAGGAGCCTACGTACCCCGGCTTGGCACATGGCACACATCAAAAGATGGGGAAGCGCCCATTTTCTGCCCCAGGCTCCCAGGCTTTCAGGACCTCTGTGTCAGAGATGAGGGTTTCGGGGATGAAGGAGGACCCCAGGGGCCGGGCCCCATCACACTCCTCCTTCTCTTCTGTTCCTCAGGCGGTCCAGCCTCGTCATCACCACCAAGATCTTCTGGGGCGGAAAGTAGGTGCAACAGAGGGCAAAGCTTCCAGCCCGGGCCCAGCAGCCAGGGCCCTGCGCTCCCCAGAGACCCCTAACCTAGAAGGCTCCTGGGGTGGGGGGAGGACAGTCCTCCTTGGGGAGGGGGAGTGGTCGGAGCCCACCCTGGACAGCCCTGGCCCAGTGCTGTTTCCTGTCCCCATCGGGGGCACAGCTGGCATTGGTGCAGCCACCAGCTATGCCTGGAGTCTGTCCCTGTTAAGGGACGTCGAATCAAAAAAAAAAAGCTGTGGCTGAGTTTGCCTTTTACAAAAACCTTGCTTAACTTTTCTTTTCACCTTCATGGATTATTTTACCTGGTCACTTTGGTAACATCATAAAAATTATGGAAAACAGAAAATTTGTGAACTGCCCAAACCACTCCAAATCCTGTGTGCCACCTGCCAGCCCTGCAGGTCTCCAGGTGTCTGCTCCATAGTTTCTGGGGGCTGGACACACTTGGGCTCATGGGAATTACAACTACAGTTCATTTATTCTTTCTTTCTTTCTTTCTTTTTTTGAGACAAGATCTCCCACCTCAGCCTCCTGAGTAGCTGGGACTGCAGGCATGTGCCACCATGCCTAATTTGTCCTTTTTCATTCTTTTCCTTCTTTCTCTCTCGTTTTCTTTCTTTCTTTCTTTCTTTCTTTCTTTCTTTCTTTCTTTCTTTCTTTCTCCTTTCCTTTTTTTTTGACAAGATCTCACTTTGTCATTCAGTCTGGAGTACAACAGTATAGTCTCGGCTCACTGCAGCCTCGACCTCCTGGATTCTCAACCCTCCTGCCTCAAGTAGCTGGTTCAACAGGCACATGCCACCATGCCCAGCTAATTTTTTTTGTTTTGTGTGTATTTTGTAGAGATGGGTTTCATCATGTTGTCCAGGCTGGTCTCAAACTCCTGAGCTCAAGTAATCTGCCCATCTTAGCCTCTCAAAGCACTAGGATTACAAGTATGAGCCACCACACCTGGCCTTAATTTGTCCTTTTTTAAGATAAGGGGTCTCACTGTGTTGCCCAGGCTGGTCTTGAACTCCTGGGCTCAAATGATCCTCCTGCCTTAGCCTCCCAAAGTGCTGGGATTACAGGCACAAGCCACTGTGTCCAGCCTCATTCATTCTTAATTTTTAAAAAAAATTAAGTCCAAATCAGACAGGTTAAGTTGAAAAACAAAAGCCCCCTCATCCCCTACGGCTGCCCACCTCCCCTTTAAGCCTTGTGACCAGGCTTCCCCCGGGCCTCTGGGAGTTCAACCCTGTAGCCTCGGGTACCTACCTCCGAAGTGAAATCCGACTGCACTGACCCAGTTTTTGCACCTAACATCACATCATAAATGTTTTCTGGGAGGGGTCAGGGCGCCAAAACCACTAGCAACATCACACGCGGTCGGCCTGTTTTTCAGGGCGGAGACGGAGCGGGGCCTGTCCAGGAAGCACATAATCGAAGGTGAGGACGTGCTCGGGCACCTCAGGGCCCGCACCTGTGGGATCATCGGCGGAGGCCAACATGAAGACAGCACAGTGCCCGACCCCTCAGTTACCTGACCAAGCGCCCAATCCCAGGGCACCCGGTGCTTCGGCCCGACCCTCTCCTTCCACCCCAGGCAGCACGGGGGGACCCTGTCGGGAGTGAGGGCAGCCTGGGTTTCAGTCCAGGCTCGGCCCCGCACTGGTTGAGTGGGTCTTTGGCAAGGGGCACCCTGCCCCACGCCTCTCCCACAGTACCTGTGCAGTGGGGACAGTAAGAGCACACCCCAGCGAGGGTGTCTGGGATGCCCACAGTGCCCAGGAAAAGGTGCACGACACACAGCCCCGGACTCAGCACTCTCAGGCACGGGAACGAGGCAGCGGGTATCTGGCTCTTGCTGCATTTTTATTATCTTCATGCCTTTCCTAGGTGCATTTTCTTCAAGGTAATAGATTGATGATCCATTGATAATCCATTGATTATCAACTGCATTGATAACCACCTAGGGGGCTTGCCACCCGCTCCCATCCTCCCCATCCCCAACCCAGCGTTTCCCTCTGCCAGCTGTGTGTCCTGAGCTGCTCTGAGCACTCACGGGCGGCTTGGGCGTTTTAGACACTATTGCCATTGGTTTTGTTTTGAAACGGAGTTCGCACTGGTTGCCCAGACTGGAGCACAGTGGTGCAATCTCGGCTCACCGCAACCTCCGCCTCCCGAGTTCAAGCGATTCTCCTGCCTCAGCCTCCTGAGTAGCTGGGACTACAGGTGCCCGCCACCACATCTGGCTAATTTTTTTTTATTATTATTTTTAGTAGAGACAGCGTTTTACCACGTTGGCCAGGCTAGTCTGGAACCCCTGACCTCAAGTGGTCCGCACGCCTCTGCCTCCCAGAATGCTGGGATTACAGGCAAGAGCCCCCGTGCCTGGCCGTGGACACTATTGCCTTTAGTGGGAGGAGTAGCAAGTGTACCCTTCCTCCCTCCACATGTGCTCTCCCTGTTGTAACTGAGTGCCCTCAGAGGAGGGCGTGCTGTCTAGGGGGAGGAGGGGCTCCTCTCACTTAGTCAAGGACAGGTGGCCTGTGGCCCCGACATCCTCCTGAAAGCGAGACACCCCCAACCCCACTCCCCACCTGTGCTGAGGCATTTCACGACCTCCGGAAGCTTCCAGATGCCAGGGGCCTCTTCTCCATCTCTTGTTCCCTGGGCCGGGCATGGAATGGACCGGCCTGGGTGTCTGTGGAGATGCAGCCACAGCGGTGACGCCCCTGCCCGGTCCCCGCCCAGGTCTGAAAGCTTCTCTGGAGCGGCTGCAGCTGGAGTATGTGGACGTGGTATTTGCCAACCGCCCGGACCCCAACACCCCAATGGAAGGTAGGTGGTCTGCGGTGCCGCTGCAGGTCAGGCCTGGGCGGCGTCCGAAGGGTCTGAACCTGGGGTTGTGGAGGCCACCAGCATGGGCCCTGCTGGGCATCCGGGT
Source organism: Leontopithecus rosalia (assembly GCA_028533165.1). Classification (NCBI taxonomy): domain Eukaryota; kingdom Metazoa; phylum Chordata; class Mammalia; order Primates; family Cebidae; genus Leontopithecus; species Leontopithecus rosalia. Next base: position 4,359,170 of record CM052659.1, read on the forward strand.
GAGCCATGAGAGGAGGCTGTGTCCAGGGTGGGAGACGAGGGGCCAGGCTTCCCCACAGTGGGGGTGAGCTCAGCCTCTGGCTGCCAACCACCTCCAGCCGAGTCCCTGTCCTTGCTTTGTAGCCCAGCCGATCCCCACCACCCCGCCCCACCCTCCCAGTCAAAGTCGCACTGGAACTGTCCCCTCCCCCTGCAGCTGCTGTTTTGCAGCTATGTGAAGTCGCTTGTGGGGACTCCAGCTGCGGTATTCTCTCCAATCATGATCCGTGGAGAGGCTTGGGCGCCTTTTTTTGCTCTGGGGAATAAATAGAGGGGGAAAAAAATTCGGTGCTTTTCATGGTTTTGGTTACTTTGGCAGTTTTTATTCTTTCTCCTCCTGCGACCTCAGCCCCTCCGCTCCCCCATCCTCCTGCTCCAGGTGTCCTTCCATGTCTGCTTTGCTGCTTCAGGGACCTGAAAATTCAGTTGTGTTCCAGTTATTGGTTTTATATGTTCATGTGAGCACGCACGTGCGAGTGTGCATATACTTTTTCCTTTTCAACTAAGCTCGGGCTCGGCGCGGGGGTTTGTGCTTCCTTCCTGCGCCTTTGTCATGCCCCGCCTCTCAGTGCTCCCAGCTATCAACTCTGGTCTCTTTAAATCTTTCTTTTATCACCAGGGGACCCATTTAGTTCCTCCAAGTCAAGGACATTCATCATAGAAGGTACACAGTGCCCCCCGGCCTGACTATTGACTTCTGTGTCCAAGCTGCATTTTATGAGACAGTATTTTTAAGTACATGATTCTTTCACCCCATGACAAACTTCTCCATAAAATGCATAAAGCGGGGAAAGAGCACCCTATGAGAACACCTTGCAAGTGAAGGAAAGCAAAGTGGTGTTGGAGCCCCCAGCCCCCAACCCCCGTCATCTCATTCCTCCTCCTCCCCACTCCCGTGCATGCCCCCACCCCTGGGCTTGACTGCTGAGCTCTGTGACGGCCAGGGGTCCTCCTGATCTGAGGATGCTGCAATCCCCACCTGGAGCCTTGACCCTGGACGGTGCCGTGGGAAGGGTTGGGGAAGACCAGGTTTCCACAAGGCGCAAACCTGTCAGGGACCCCAGAACATGTAGCCCTCACTGAGTCTTAGCTCCTCCACAGTTTGCATTCACTAAGCTCCTGTCTCTTCTGGAGGCAAAGAACACCTGGCTTGGCACGCTGCTCCTCGGACAGCATGCTGGCTGTGCAGCCCCTCGGCAGGCAGGTCCCCTGCCTCTCACCAGGTGGCCAAACCTCTCCATCAACATGGAGTCGTTTTCCTCCTGGAAGAATAACCAGGGACTTCTGAAACGAGGGAGCGGCCTCAGGCCACACATGGCCTCTCTGTCTTTCCCACAGCTAAGGGCCCAAGGACCCCCCCCCAAGGGCGGGCGTCGGTCTCCCTGGGCCTGGGCCCCTGCCAACTGGCACTGCCACCTGACCCCCCCATGTATTATTTGTGACATGGCAGGAGATGCCATGGGTTTTGGCAGCAGCTAGAAAGATTCAGTCCTCCTACTTCTGTTCAGCAGCATTAAATATTGAGGTGAAGGACAGTTGCCCCTAATTGTCCCTGCATCTGGGGCCACTGATACCACGCTTGGGCACAAGCGCAGGGTGCTCCCTTGTGCAGGGCCGCTGTCCAGCCTGCTTCTGCCCAGATCCTCCAGGGAGCCCAGGGGCCTTTGCCTAGGACCCCCCACCTCAGGACAGCCGGGGCCTCCTGCAGGCTTCTGCCCATCAGCCTCGTCTCCCCATTGCTGCATGGAAGGGGCGCCCCAGGGCAGTGTGCGGTTTCACTGGCTGGAACCTTGGTGACCTGAGACAGCTGCCGGGAGGGAGAGTGAGGGAACGGGCTGGGCTGGGGGCCTTGGCTTCCCTCTCTCAAGCATGTGGACCTTAGCCTTGGCTGAACAGACCCGGGAACTGGTGCTGCATGGTCACAGGTGCCCCGAGAGTGTTTCTAAAAATCATCATGAGGCCGCCAGGCCCGGAGCCTGGACCGGGGCAGGACATACTCGGAGATCCTCCTGGGAGCCTCAGGTTCTCCCCCAACCTTCCCCACCAGACACTTCCTGCAGGTCTATCAGTGTTGGCTGTTAAAGCAGGTGGCCTAGGGAGGTGGCCCTGAGAGTTCAGACTCCCTCCCAGATCTCCACCCCCAGGAGGGGACAGAGACGGTTCCCAGGAGCCTCTGGGAACAACCTCTGACCTTGGAAGGAAGCAGAAAGCAGGGCTGGGCCTGCAAGCGTGGAAGCCGACGGGGGTTTACCAGGGGTCTTGGGTGAGTCTGCTGAGACCACCGCTCCAGAAACCCCAGCGGCCTCAGCTCTAGCCTTTAAGAGGCCCCAGGTTCTGCTCAGGAGGGATCTCAATAAAGGGGCGCTTAGGAGCAACCCCAAAAACAGAAGTGAACGGGAAGCCAGCGCTGCCACTCCGTGGCCTCATTGCCATTCCGAGGTGGCGCCTGCAGAGCAAACTCAGCATCCTCCATCCTTCCTTCCTTCCCATTGGCCCCACTCCCAGCCATTTTCAGGACCTCAGCTTCCCCGCAGCATGAGTAGAGGACAAGCAGGCACTTAGGGAGAGCCGGGGCTTTTCCAGGGTCAATGTCGTTGCTGTTTTTAGAAACACTTGCACCCCACTTCACTCCCACACTGCCTTTGGCAGTCCAACTTGCAAGCACTGTATCCAACCCCTGAGAAACTGGAGGCATAGTCTGTCACCCCGAAAAGCTAAGAGGCTTCTGAAATCCGAAATGTTGAGGCCAAGTTCTGTTTTTAAAATCACATCCCTATGAGGTTGAGAGGGAGCTATAACCGGCAGATTGTTATGTCTCAAAAACATTTTTGAATACTGGGAAGAATCCACCGTGTCGCTGGGGTGAGGGTCCCTCCTCTCTTCTTTAAAAGGCCAGCATGGAGTCTCCGAGACTGTCTTCAAGGCTTAGGTGTCTCTGCCATCCATGATTCAGGTTGTTCCCAGGGCTTGTGGAGCCTCAAAACTGTTCAACTCCAGGCCATGGCCCCTTACAGAGGAGCGCCCAGACCCCTGTGGCCCTGGGATCACCCCTTGCCAGGGACGGGTGGGTTGGGCCTCTGGCCTGGTGCTGGGCTGCTTTGAGAACCTGGGCTTTCTATGGCCGCTTCTCAGTCTCCTGGACATGAGAGGGGCTCGGCTCGAAGCCCTGTCCTCCAGGACCACACGGCACCCCAGTCCTGCCGCTTCCCCTTTTCCAGTCTACTCTCTATTCCAGTGAGAATTTGGGATAGCCCAAAGTAGGAGTCCAGAAACCGGCGAAAACACGTCTCCCTCCTGCTGCCAATCTGATGGTAGCTTGAATGTATTCACCTGGTCCTTCCTAAGTGATCAGGGCCCTAGAATCTTCCCAAGACCAGAGAAGCCCCAATTCTAGAATCCAGAGCCACTTTCATTCTTTGACGTCCCCTCTGATCTGCCATAGAAACATCACAGTCCATCCATAACCCATTTTTCAACATTTCCATAGGCCTGTGACCAGTCAGGGAAATGATTTTCACGACCAGCTTCTAGGATTGTGGTTCATTTTTCTCTTTCGTCCCAAAAAGCCCCTCCCACACCCAACTTCGGAGCCAGAAGTACGCTGCTTGCAAGACATCTTCGCAGCCCCGTCCCTCCTCCCGGCCTCCTGCCTGCATCTGCAGAATGTCCCGAGGCTGGTCCAGAGCCCCGGCCACCCCCCACCTGCAATTTCACCCTCTCTCACCACAGAGACCGTCCGCGCCATGACCCACGTCATCAACCAGGGGATGGCCATGTACTGGGGCACGTCACGCTGGAGCTCCATGGAGATCATGGTACGGTGGCCTCCCGGTGCGTGTGTGTCGGGCACAGGCTCCCGGCATGGGCTGCCCACGGAGACCCCAAGGCTCTGGCAGGGTCTGTGCCTTTGGTCCCAACTGCAGCGATGCCTGGGAGCTCAGGGAGGGACAGGATGGTGGAGTGTGGTGGTTATGTATGCAGGCCTCGAAGATGGGGATTCCACGTGAATCCCAGCACTGTGTGGCCCTGGACAAATGGCTTAACCTCTCTGAGCTTGTTTACCCAACTGTAGAACACGTCTGCTGGGTGAGTCCTCATGGGGCCATTCTGAGGAGTCCCTGAGAGAGTCAGTGTGAAGCTCTTAGCAGACCTCCTAGAGTTCGGTGAGCACTGAATAACAACACCGGCCACTTCCACTGGCTCCTGGGATGTGCCAGGCGCTGTTAGTTTCAAGGGCTGCACAGGGACCCACTCGCATGCCATCCTCACAGTGCCTTACCAGCTGATGCCACAGGCAGCCCATTTTTCAGACGTGGACATTAGCACAGAGAGGTTTAGTAACATGCCAAGGTCACACAGCTTGGGCCAAGAGTGGCATCCAGGCTGTGTGGGTCAGAGCCTGGGCTGCTCATATCTGAACCCTCCAGCCTGGACATCCCACCATCCACCCCCTTTTCCCAGCTTACCAGGGCCTCGCTGGCTCCCAGGGGAGCTAGGGTGTGAGCAGTGGTGAGCCCGGGCTGCAGCTGCCAGACCAGCCTGTTCGGTTCACACCTTGGTGCTCCCTCCCTGGCTGCCCCAGAAGCCCCGTACCTGCTCAAGGTCAGGGGCCATTGGGGCCCATTTCTGCCTTCACAGGAGGCCTACTCGGTGGCCCGGCAGTTCAACCTGACCCCGCCCATCTGCGAGCAGGCTGAGTACCATATGTTCCAGCGCGAGAAGGTGGAGGTCCAGCTGCCAGAGTTGTTCCATAAGATAGGTGGGCACCTCGGGCCCTCGCCCTGCCCCGCCACCAACCCTCAGGTCCCTCGCCCCGCCCTTCCCCCCCCACCCTCGGACCCTCGCCCCGCCCCGCCACCAACCCTCCAGTCCCTCGCCCCGCCCCCCCTCCACCCTTGGACCCTCTCCCCGCCCCCCCCTCCACCCTCGGACCCTCGCCCCATCCCCCACCCTCCGGCCCAGGGCTTGACTCCACCTGCTTTTCCTCTCTCAGGAGTGGGCGCCATGACCTGGTCGCCTCTGGCCTGCGGCATCGTTTCTGGCAAGTACGACAGTGGCATCCCGCCCTACTCAAGAGCCTCCCTGAAGGTGAAGGAACGGCCTGGTGGGGAGGGACGGGCAGGGGACAGGTGTTTTGGAGGGGTGGGACCTTTGGGCCAACCGCATTGGTGCTGGGTGGGACTTCGGGGGCTGAAGCTGCTCCCACCTTGGTCTGCTGGGGACTGGAACCTTGGCGTGAGAACATGGAGCCCCTCTGGCCTGACCCCATGTCTAGAGGGGCTGCCCAGCCTTTGGCACAGGCCCCAGCGAGGAGGCCCCTTCACATACCCCCCCACCTTTGCCCCTCACCACAGTTCAGCACTCACTGCTCTGCCACCACTGAGACCCTGGGCCTGGGCGCAGGGATAGGGGTTGCAGAGCCACACGGAGGTGACCCTGAGACAGGGGCCTCTTCCCACCACACCTCCCTCTGGGGACTCAGGAGGTCCCCATTCTACAGGATCTGGGGAATGAGGAGCGGGCCAAGAAAGCCTGCCCAGCCAGCAGACTGCACTGGGGCCCACAGCCTGGGTTCCAGCAGCATGGCCAGGCCCCCCACTCCTCCCATCCCGCGGCAAAGGCAGGACACCCCCAGGAGGCCCTGCAATCCTCTGGGAGGGATGGCTGGGGAGGGGGCACTACCCTAGGGCCGGGAGTTTCTTCTGGGCTGCAGGTGGCAGCCAAGACCCCGGGCTGCCAAGCTTCCTAGAAGGAAGGCCAGCACCTCGCCTCCTTGTCCTGGCTGGGGATTGGGCCAGCACCACAGTCTCTGCACTCCAGAGCCTGGACAGGCCCGGCTCATCCACCTGCCTGTGCCCAGCCCACCGTCCACTCTCCCTACTTGAGAGGCCTGGGGCAGGGGCATTGTCCTGGCTTCGTGATGAGATGAGCTCTGAGGGCGAAGGGTCCAGAAGGAATCAGCCCATTGGCCCCTTGCGCTTGGGGTCCAGTGACCTGCTCTCCTCCCCCCAACCAGGGCTACCAGTGGCTCAAGGACAAGATCCTGAGTGAGGAGGGCCGGCGCCAGCAGGCCAAGCTGAAGGAGCTGCAGGCCCTCGCCGAGCGCCTGGGCTGCACCCTGCCCCAGCTGGCCATAGGTAACAGGCCTGGGGGCACCAAGGGACCGGTGTCCCTGGGGAGAGAGGGGAGGGATCCCTGGACATCAGCCCCCAGCCGACACAGGTGACAGGGCTCTAAGGGGAATGGTTGGGACCCCGTGCCTCTAAGGGGATGTCAGGAGTCCCTGAGGACCTGGGCCACCCCCTCCATCCGACAGCCATGGTAATGGGGCTACCGCTTTCATGGGAAGAGGATGGGGAGTGCTGAGCACTTGGGCCACCTCTCCACCCAGGCCCCCTCCAGCCACCTCTCAGGCACAGCCCCTGCCCAGCACTGCTAGGCTTCCTAGGCACCCTCAGCCCCCAGACCAAGGCGCTGGGGGCCCAGTCAGGGGCGAGGCGGGAACATCAGGGGCCCTGCAATGGCTGTTTCTTCCTCACCTCGTGTTTCGCCGACACAGCCTGGTGCCTGAGGAACGAGGGAGTTAGCTCCGTGCTCCTGGGGGCCTCCAACGCGGACCAGCTCATGGAGAACATTGGGGCAATACAGGTGAGTTCGAGAGGCCTTGCTGGGCAGAGGCCCCATCCCAGCCATGCCCCGTCCAGTGCATCCTCCCAGGCTCATCCCGCGTGCCAGGCTCAATTCTAGGTGCTCAGGATGCGTCCGTGAACCATCAGAGCTGCAGGAACAGACAGACACACTGACTGCAAGGAACAAGGAGGTTACAATGTGTGCTGGGAGTGGACGGGCACCACGGGGGAGAAGCCGGAGATGAGGGGAGGGGAGGGGAGAGGAGCTGGGGCCAGGGACGGTGGCACTGCAGACCCAGGTTCAAGGAGGCCCTCGGGTGGGCTTGTTGAGAAGGTCGTGCTCAAGCAAAGTCTTGAAGAGGTGCAGAGTGAGCCATGCAGATGCCTGCGGGGAACCTTCCATCAGCAGGAACCATCATTGCAAAGGCCCCAGAAGGCCTAGGGCAGAGAGGCAGATCGGAAAGGCACTGCACCCCTCCGGGGACTGGTGTGCTGCCTCAGAGTGAGATGGGACCCTGGGCAAAATTGTGGGCAGAGGAGGGCGAGCTGCAGCTCAGCCTGAAAAAGGAGCCTGCTCTCGCTGCTCCATCCTGGAGGCTTTGGGAAGCAGGGTCCAAGGCAGAGGGCCCTGGTGGGACGAGGCGCTGCGGTTAGGAGACCAGAGTGGTGGTTGGATCCTGGATGTTTGGGAAGGCGGCGCCGCGGGGCTGGCTGACCACCTGATGTCTGTCAGTTTGGGGGTGAGAAAGTGAGGTGGACGTCGGCCCCTGGCTGCATCACCGGGAGGGATGTCTGTCCGTCCTGTCAGCTGAGGCAGGCACGGCCGCAAAGAGCAGTCGGGATGTGGAGTCCAGCATTTGGCCTTGGAGTCTGCATTTTATGGCACTGCCGCCTCCACCCTTACAGGAAGGTTCTAGAGCGCCTTGGCGTTTGAGGGGTAGTGCACAGACCCAGGCATGCTTCCTCTCTGCCCCAAATCTTCTGGAACACAAAAGCAGCGCAGCCTCCATCTGCCTCAGATGGAGCCCAGGTGTGATGGGGTAACCCAGGCCTTGCCTGCCGACCACCGAGGGGAGCCTTGCCCCACCTCCTCCCCAGACCAGGCCCGCCTTGGGGACAAGATTCTGATTCGTTCTTGTTCTTGTATGCAGGTCCTTCCAAAGCTGTCGTCTTCCATTATCCACGAGATTGATAGTATTTTGGGCAATAAACCCTACAGCAAAAAGGACTACAGATCCTAAGCCACCCCCACCTGCTCGGACTGTTCCCGTTCCCTCCAGTCTCTGTTCGCTCGCTTAAGCTGTTTCGAAGCCAAGTAAAGAGTGTGGTTTGCATCAAAGAGAAACACCACACTGTGATGTCACCGGGAAACAATCTCCCAAGTCGCTGCCAGACACCGCCCACTGCTTCGCCGGACAATGTCGAAGTCCCACCTGTGCCGGGGACGGCATTGGTTAGGAAGGACGTTCCAGCCGTCCCACCCAAGCCTGTCATGTCGTCTCATCCTCCAAGAAGAGACCACCCAGCTTTCTCCCAGCCACAGCCACGAGTCCCAAAGTCAAGGCCAGGCCAAGGCCCGGTTGGGTCCTTGGGGCAGGCAGGGCCGGCCTGTCCTCTGCTGAGAATTCCTACCTGGTGTAGGGGGAGAGGGGGCTGCCAGGGCCTTGGTTGCTGGGTCAGGGCCTCCCCACTGGGGGTCTTCCTCCGCCTCCCACTTGCCAAGGGCTCCAGGTATAGTCTAGGGGGCCTGACCCCAGATTCCTCCCCCATTCTTCTCTGCTCCAACCTGCCCCACTGGGTCCCAGCAGGGGCCATGCCTACCAAGCTCAAGCTGGCCCTTGACCCCCACCCACCCCCACCCTTGCTGGCAGGGGCAGGGACCCAGGGGGATTGGCTCTGCAGTCTGGGAGCCACAAAAAGTGTAGGAGTCTGATTTCCAGCCCAGCATCCCACCGTCTTCCGTCCACACACCAATGATGAGCCGCATACCAGCGAGGCCTGGAGCACTTGGGAGGGGTCCCAGTGGGGCAGGCCCCTCTGTCTGGCCACCCCTCTGTCCTGGCCCCTGTGGTCATGTACTCTTAGCTGGATGGTGGCTGCTGGCCACATCACGACACGTGGCAGCAGGAGGGCGCTGTGCACAAGGACGCATTCCTCTTGGCCCCTGTAGACCTCCTCTAAAGCTGCCCCCTGCCCCAGGCCACTGTTCTGCGCCAAGGTTGTAGGCTTGGGTTTTGCAGAGAGCATGCTTGGACCCTTTCAGTAAGGAAGGGCCCTTGGGGTTTTCTGTGCTGTGTGCCCAGGACTGGGGTCTGCAGCCCCAACAATGTAGGCAAAGACCTCAGGGAACCTCTCCCTGGAAAGATGGCCAGGACGGGTTAGCACCTCCCACTGCCCAGTGCCTGGAACAGACTGGGGAGAGGGGAGGGAGGGCAGGGCAAGCCAGAGTGACACCCCTGTGCAGCTTGGGCCAGAGGGCTGGGGATGCCAGGACGTCTGCAGGTGCTGAGGTGCCATCCAGAGGCCCAGCCTACGTCCCGAGCAGTACCCAGGCTTTGCCGACTGTGCGGGGCAGGGTTCTACCAAAGCTGCCCCCACCCCTTGCCAGCAGGCCCCACAGGGAAGCCTGTGCCTCCTGCTCCCAGGGTGAACCTCATCTCGGGCACCTCTGTTCCCACTTGTCTTGGAGGAGCCGCTGTTCCAGAAGGCTCCACCCTGCCATGCTGCAGGGACCTGCTATCCCATCCTGGCCAGGCCGAGGCCTGGGAAGCTACATGTGAAAGCCACAAAACCAGCGGGGAGAGGCCGGGTGGAGGGGAGGAGAGGGACACACCGTCTGCCATTCCCAACCCACCTTCATGCTGCCCCTGGCGTCTAAACCCTGGCCCCTCCTTGTAGACCAACTCCCGGGGTCTCCACCAGTCCTGCTGCCGGCTTCACCAGAAGCAGCCCTGTAGGTGTGGGGCGGGGAAGTCCCCTCCCAACGGAGGTCCCAGCCTGTGGCCCAGGTCCAGGTAGGAGTCCCCTGCTTCCTTCCACGACTGGGTACTGCAGTGGCCAGTAGTGCTGGAGGGCAGGTGGCCCGCCCTTGCCTGCAGGGAGGGTGGCTGGCCCCATCCCCACTGCCACCCCAGCCCCACCCACTGTTCAAAGAGGGAGGAGTGCATGAGGCGGTGCCCGGGGTGGGCACTGCTGCTTAATATGAGCCACACCTGCAGCAGCTGAGCCCCTGAAGCCTTCAAGTTTGCCAAATATAGAGAGGCTGGGCCCCTGGTGAGCTTGGCGAAGGCCCAGGGCCCTGGTGCCAGGATGCAGGCAGCCTCGGGCACAGCTCTTCCCACAACCTGGCTCCTGGGTGTCCTGTTTGCTCCACACCAAACCACAGTGAGGGTGTGAGGTGCTCTGCCTCCTGGGGCCAGGTCCCCCCACTCCAGGGGTGGGTGCTGGGTGGAACCATCTGAGAAAGTACAGAAGGCCAAGGCCAGCTAAGGTCTAGAAAGGGCGGCGCTGGCCCTGCTGGCCACTGCAGAGCCCCCAGTTTCCCTCCCATTCAGCCTTGTGGCCAGACCCCAGGTCCCAAGGAGTGACGGGGGCTTCCGCCCATCTTCTGTCCTTGTCCAGTCATGTAAATAATGTGCTTTTTCCCTCTTTTTTTAACCAACTGTGGTTCCTCAGCTAATTGCATTCCCTACCTAGGCAGAGACTGTCCTATGCCTTGAGCTTCCAAACAAGACTCACCACGACACAGCCACCGTATTTATGGAATGGCAAAATAAAGCCCAAACCCATCGGACTCTGCGCCTTTCTGCTCCTCATGTCCTCGGGGTCAGGGCTGGGCCAGGGTGAGGAGTGGGGGAAAGGCTGCTGGCGCCGGGGGCCCAGGGGCTGGGGCCTCCCCCAAACCTGAGCCTGCAGCTGAGGGGCGGTAGGTTGGAAAGGGCCCGTGGAGAGAGAGGTCAAGGGACAGAGGCTTCGGACAGGGTGGTCAGAAGATCTCTCCCAAGTGAGTCAGCCCAGGTGCCCACGGAGGGTGGGTGCCTCCCCTGCCGCCCCCAACACATCCTTTCACCAGCGCCAAGGGTCAGAGCTGCTTGCTGGGAGGCTGCTGTGCCCTCTGGGGACCTGGCTGGCTGCTGTTCTCATGAGGACAGAGATCGAGGCCTGGGAAAGCCCTCACGGTATGTGTTTGGGTGCAGGTGAGACGGGCCTCACCCCAGCACGCCCCTGCTTTGGGCTCCCCCTCTTCCCAGTGAGCCCTGAGCCTCGTGAAATGACCATCCCAGGCAAGAGAAGAAGGCTTCTGGAGACGCACCCAGCCCCCACCACTCCTCCCTGGCCACGGCCCCCATTCCCATTCCAAACCTTGAATCTTAAAAAAAAACAAAACTCTTTGATTAAATCCTTTCCCAAAGGATTTATTAAAACACAGAAAACCAAAACATACACACAGAGTACAAAGTAAAGGTGATTGTGTCGTTCCGTCTCTGTCCGGTCTCCCTCGGGTGAAGACTGGACAAGCCACAGCTCACAGAGGAGCTCGGCTTCCAAAGCTCGACCCCGCCCCCACCAGGGCCACCCTGGCTGGGACTCCTGACGTGCCCTGCACCCAGCCCAGGACCCTCCCTTTGCCAGCCTGGGCTGTGCCTGGGGAAAGGGGTCGGCCCCCTCTCAGCTGGGCCTGGGCTGGTGGGGTCTGCTCCCTCCCTCCCCTGAACTCAGACCCCACGCGACAGTGGGACCCCTTCCTCCTCTCCAGGGTGCTTGGGCTGCAATCTCGGCTTGAGGAACTCGGGACACACACACACACCCAACGGGCCCTTTCTGGGTTATCACACCTAAAAAAATACTTTGTTAAAAAAAATCTGAAAACTAAAGAGAAAGGAAACAAAAGCAGAACGCCAATGACTGGGCTGACGCACCACAACCTGTAAACCCAGACACGAAAACAGGCCGGAGCCGGCCTCCACGACTGACGCCCCGCCTGCCCCAGGAGAGCCCTGCGGGAGGGGCCGGGGCCAGGTCACCAAGGTGGCGAAGGCGGAAGGGCATGCCGGCCTCGGCCCTCACCCACGCCCCGTCCCCTGCCCACGGACCCTGGCGCACACTGGAGGCTCCAAGTGACCCACAGTTGACCAATTCCACCGGCTTCTGGCTCCCACGTCCCCGAGCCCCCCTCCAGTCCACCTCCTTGGGCCGTCAAGTGTCCTGGAATGACAGCAGTGGGGGCCGCAGGAGTCACCGGACCAAGGCTTGGTCAGCCCCTGACTTGGGTGGAGGAGCACCCGGGGCAGCCCCCAAAAGCAGGAGGACTTCGATCGATCATTTGGGGCAGGGAAAGCCCGGCCCACCCCTGGCAGAAGCCAAGTTTGCAGGAGACAGGAGCTTTGGAAGGTGGCTTTCAGGAGGACGCTGTTTCTGCCTCAGGCATGTATGAGGCTCCCACAGACCTACTCACTCCACCCCGAGTCACCTGAGCCCACGGGGCAATGCCTTCCAAGACCGTGGCCCAAAGGTGGCTCTGCAGAAGCCCTGTTCAGCATTGGTTTAAATAAAGTGGCTGGAAATCTCCAATCACAGACTGGCACTGTGGGCTCACACTCATGCCCCAGGCCCCTAATTCTGCCAGCAGCAAAAACCAAACCCAACCCGAAGATGCCAAAGATACTGATACCACCCCTTTTGGCAGAGATGATTGACAAGCGAAGAAGGCATTCGAAGATCTTTTCTTCTCTCCCAAACTGGTCAGCCCCAAACCTGCTCTGACTCCAGCAGCCCACCCCTCCCGGGCCTCCAGGCTGCCAGCCACGGAGCACGCCACCCCTTCTGGACCAGGCAGTGCAGGGTCCCGGGCCCGAAGGAGCTCTGGCCAGGCTTTCCTAGGTGCCCAAGTCTAGCCAGGCAGAGGAGAAGGGAGCCCTGGCAAGGCCTGGGAGGGAAGCAGAGGGGAAGGGACAGAGCAAGGCTGCCTGGGAGGAGGGGCTCACAGGGAAGGGACCATCAGCCCTTGGGGTGGAGACACGGACCCCTGCCCTGACTCCCACACACCTCCAGGCCTGCTGACAGGGACCTATCTGCTGTGGGCCAAGGGAGGTGGGCACTGCTCCCAAAGAGGGCCAACCCAGCGCTGGCCACTGCTTGTTCGGGGACAGGGGCACAGGAGTGAGCTTATGGCAGGTCACCTCGCCTGTGACCCGAGCCAGGAGCCTTTGCCAGGAGGCACTGCAGATCACACAACACGCGTGTGGACAAACCAAACGGCTGGTTCAGGGCCACCCTTCCTGGAGGCAACGCTGGGTGCCGCCCGCGCATGGCGGAGTCCGGGCTGCATGTAAGCCTGCTGACAATCTTCTCCACTCCAGCATTCTCCCCACTACGCCCACCTGCAACCTCAGGGTCGGGCTGGCCTTGCAGACCTGGATCCAGCCTGGCGTGTGGGAATGCGCCAAAATGAAGGGGTCTCGGGGTCCCGCCCTCTGGGGTTCAGAGAGCCTCACTATCAGGGAGGCATCTGGGCCTTAGAGAATCTCTCCATTGTCTGTAACACAAGCCAGTGAGTCCTGACCCAGGCTTGGCGCCCCCAGTCCCCGGCAGGCCCTCCCCGGGGAGCAGAGCCCCAGCCCCTGCGGCACCCCCACCCCAGGCCCAGCTGGGTTCCTCATGGAACCCCTTCCTAACACTCCCAGGATTCTGTGCCCCAAGGCACCTTCCCTAGGAAGCTCCCAGTTCAAGACTCAGAAATGCCTTCCAGGCCGACCTGGGGCCAGGAGGAGGATCAGACACAGACAGGCCTAGGGAGGGCCTGACCTGCCCCCCCATCTCCATCCCCAGCTTGGAGGGGCAGGGGTGGGGAGTGGGTGGGATTCCAACAGCCCACATGTGGGAAGATGGTTTTGGGACTCCAGGGCACTCCTGGCAGGAAACAAGGCAGCAAGCCCTCGGTGTGGTGGCTGGGAGGGGTCTGCAGAGGGCACTGGGCCCAGTCCTCTCCAGGCAGAGCTCTCCCCAAGCCCTCCAAGGGTGTGCAGCCTCAGGCAGGAAGCGCCCCAGGAAGGCCTCTCAGGGACAGGAGAATGGGACAAGTCCAGGCCCCCAGGGGCAGCCCAGCTCTACCCCGAGAGGTGGGTGGGGCAGGCATCCCAGGGCACAGGAAAGGGCCAGGGTCTCTTGGGCCAGCTCAGGGACCATGACCCTCCTTGCTGGGGCACCTGCTGTCACTTAAGCACACCTCCGGCAGGAGGCAAACCCCAAACGCAGCAGTGGCTCTGAGGCAAGCACTGGCCCTCCCAGCCCACCCTCCCTGGAGTCACACGCTTCTGCCTGCCATGAACACAACAGCCAGGGCCAAGGCATCCCACTGGTAACAGAGTTCAGGGCCTTCAAGACGCACAGGGCCAGGAACAGACACCTGCTGGCAGAGGATCCTCCTCCCCACAAGGAGAGAGCAAACACCTAGCGGCCTCCAGCCTCAGCAGGAAGGAGAGGAAATGTCAGCCCGGGTCTCACCATCAGGCTGGACAGCTGCTCCCCAACCTGCCCTGCCTGGTGCGGGGAGGCTCCAAGTAGGCAGGGGGCCTGAGCAGAAGGGGCAGTCACACAGGTGTAGACAGGACAGGCAGGAGACGCTGAGGGCTCCCGGGGCACCGGGCGTGTCCTCCCAGCTGGGCTGAGTCCACAGGGCAGCGCCAGGGCTTCCTTGTGTCTGGAACTCATCGGTAAAGAGAGATGTCAGCACTGCAGGTTCGAATCTCCCGTACGTCATCTGACTTTTATCAAGACAAACGTGTTCAAGTCTTCAATAGGAAGGTGCAAAAGATGTACAAATAACGAGATCTCTTCTAAGAGTCATCGGAAAAGGTGGCGGGGGCACGTCCGGCGTGGTGGTGGGGGCAACGCTGTGTGGAAGAACACTTGAATTATGATGACGTGGCACTTCTGGGCTCTGGCCCCGCCGGGCTGGGCCTCATCCTCCATGTGATGGCATGACTCGGTTTCCCTTTTTGTCCCAAGGTGGTGCTGGCTCCTAAAAAGGCGGCAGCTTTTCTCTCCCATGGGGGTCGGGCAGGTGACCCGGCAGGCGTGGCTGCAAAAGGCAAGTAAGTGGGTCACGCAGGTGGGTGGCCAGGCCTCGAGGTACAGCGGCACCAGGGTGGCACTTACAGACTGCAGCTGCTCCCCCCACTGCCCATCACAACCAGCTAGGACCAGGGGCTCCCCAGCCACAGGCTGCCGGGTCAGGCCATGAGCTATACCCAGAGTGTCAAGAGCACCCAGGATGCAGCAGCTGGCAGGGACAGCCAGCCAGGAAGCCCCTCTGGAGCCTCTACTGGGCAAGCCACAGATACCACAGGGACAGGCACAGCATGGTGGAGGCTGGAGGCCCCAGAGAAGAAGGCCAGAGTGAACTGGCAGTTTCTCTGAAATAAGCCCCCTCTTCTGGCCAATAACCTCCACAAAACCCTCAGCCACCCTCCTGGTCGTGGGCAGGGAGTGAGGTGTAAGATAGATGTGATGTCTGCCACCAGCAGGACAGCAGCGCAGGACAGGGCTCCAGGCGGGGGCAGCAGTCTCTGATTTCCACCGGGAACACGTGTGAAACGGGAGCACACTTGCAGAGAGGAGCTCACCCAAGTCCACTGACCCCTTCATGTCCTGCCACTCCAGCCCCCCAGCGGACAGACACACTGGACACAAGGTGGTCCCAGGGCCAAGGGGCAGGGTAGAGGGGCTCCAGGCGGGAGGGCGGCTCCCAGGGCCATCAGAGGCAGTAAAGTCTCCAGGACTTTGGGAGAGGAGTCAAGCACGGGGGCGCTGACTGTGGCCAGGCCTGACTGGCCAGTAGTGGGGTGGTGGGAGGAACAGCGGGCCCAGCAGCCCTCACCTCAGCTGGAAATGAGCGCTGCGGCACAGGGAAGTCTCGGGGACGGCTAGATATCTGTCAGAAAGAGAGGGGAGCCGGGCTGGCCTGGCGTCGGCGGCAGCAGGCAGGCCGGGCCCGGCGGGCACCCGTGTGCATGCTGCCCGGAGCGGACGGGCACCTACCGGTCACATAGGGCCCCAGGGGCATCTGGTTGTAGTTGACAATCCCTCCCGGTCCAGGGCCCCGGAAGTTGGGCCCAAAGTTGTTGCTGTACATCTGGGAGGAGCCGAAAGCGCCCTGGAGGCAAGGACTCAGCTTCACAGGTGGCCTCAGGCCCCCCCACCCAGCCTCCACCCAGGGGCACGCCAGGGGGTCCAGGCTGGGGCGCACAGGCCGAACCTGACCTGCTGGATGGTGGGGTCCCCGGCACGGTTGGTCAGGCGGCTCAGGATGCTGCGCTCTGACATCTGCAGGCGGGCTGCCACAGGGGGGATGCGGGACAGCATGGACGGCAGCCGGGTCACATCAGCCTTCATGTCGCTCAGCAGCTCCTCCAGCTGGTTCAGGACTGTGGCAGGAGGCAGAGGGATGGCAGGATGGAGGAGTGGAGGGATAGAGGGATGGCCGGATGGAGGGACGGAGGGGTGGAGGGGTGGAAAGGTGGAAGAATTGAGGGGTGGAGGGGTGG